>CM064535.1:29960377-30022877 GCA_032716605.1 Paralithodes platypus
CTGCCATTGTCCTTGTCACCACCTAAAACCACCTGTCCCCTTCTACTAACAATGTGTACATACATTACGTTAGATAGGCGGCAAAGTTAAGGTAAGATTCTATTCTAATGCATTTCACAGTTAATGATATACTTATTGTTTGGCAATCATTTATAGAAATAAATCTGGTTATATATATATATATTTTAATTTGCTATAACCATAATATTTTCCAATAACGTAAAATCATTTTTGTATAATGAAATATATATGTTGAAATATACTAATAATTAATGCCATGTGCACTAATCTTTTTTCTCCCTAAGTCGTCTGTTGGCTTCAGTGACCTTGCGACGCGGTTTTCATGGTAGGGGAATGGCATGAGGTGGGGCGGGGGGGAGAGAGGGGGGGGGGTTATCTCCCCCCCAGCTAGTTAGTTCACTGGGGTAGGCGATATGGTAAGAAGAGTCCTGTTTCTAGGTTAGTATTGGTTCAGGTGGTTGCTCAATTCGGTTCCCCTGAGGCGGAGGTTCCGTTAGTACCGCATCTGTTCGCAGGCCTTGGTAGAAGCTTCGTTAGTTAGATTTAGTTAGCTATAGGGTTTTAGTGGGTCTGTAACAATCTAATGTTTGGACTGTGTTGGTTTGTTTTCTGTTGGTTGAAAATGTTCCGGACGAGTAGGTCCGTTCTGGTAGGTCTGTTCGTTGGTTTGTGAAGGTTGCAGGTTTTTCAGCGATGAGTTTGTGCGGCTTGCAGACCCGATGTGGTCAGGCTTGCAGACCCGATGTGGGCAGCCCTTTGCAGCACACCGCTGTGGGCGATTTAGCAGACACACCGAGTGTTGTGGCTGGCAGAACGGACGATCCTGAATATAATTAAATAAATTTGTATTCAACAGGAATGCGCTGGATGGCGTCCGGCGGCGAGGAACAACGGTGAAAATTAAGGTATGCCATAAGAGACTAATGTGACTTTAAATCTTCCCAACAGGGTTACGAGATGGGAGGACCGTCGCGACATCTTGCCCGACAAAGCCCGACCCAAGGAATCACGACCACCTTGCCTATGGTTTGAGATATAATGTTTTGTTTGTTGTTGCAAAAAAACATATGAATTGATAAATTTTGAACATCTGCATTATATCAGAAATATTTGCCTAATTGACCACTTGTGAGTTTCAGGCTATAAGGAAGTTTTGGGCCGTATACAAAGTTATTAAACAGAAATGCAGTGATTGTAGTTTTTTGATGGATAGAAAGTACGGTGAATTTGGTTTTATGTGTTTATATATGCAATACAACTCATATCTTTAGCTCGTCAATTCTGCTAAATGTCCCCCGATATAAAAAACTCCAACTTCCTTATAGATTGAAACTCGCAAGTGGTCAACTTCCTTAAGTCTGTAATATTCAATAATTGGATTTTCTAACAGATGTGAGGGAGGAGGAGGGTACAGTTACAGTTGAGGCTCGGCGGAGGGAAGACCAACCGAGCCTTCACCATGTCCTTCATCAAACAAAAACTAGGGTAGAAACACAATTGTTTTCTTATTTATTGTTTTGGCCTATACATTCATTTATTCATAAATTCTTAGTTTCCCTCGCTAGGCATCCATCAAACTTAGCAACATCGCGCTCAGACCCCCCCCCCCCCCTCAGAGATAAATTTGATACAATTTGTACCGTGGTAGAAAATTTGTAACCGGACCAAAGGGCACGGTTCCTCTTCAGTTGCAGGCTCGCTATCGGGGCTTCGCACCGAAAAAAATAGACACCTAAATGCACGATAGGTCTTAAAATGTATAAGCGAAATGGGACGACGGAACGGTCTAACAATCGCCCAAAACAAATGGGTCCGTTTAAAGTTTACAAATCTGTCAAAATGGCTAAGAGGAACCTATAACACGCAGGGCGAGCAAAGGGGGGACCAGAAAATATAGCGTCTCCACCTTAATAGGGTTAAATGGGTAGGGTTTTACGTTGGGCATTGGTATATATAGATATAATTATGTGTAAATTTGTTAATCCCTCCCTAGAACTTCCATCAAGCTTAAAAAAACATTCCCAAGATCCCCCTTACACAAATTTGTAATTTTTTCGGTAGAAAATTGTCCAGGCCGAAGGCCGGTGTCCTCCTACATCACCCGGGTTTTCTGTGGGTTATCACTCGCCAGGAATAATTAGTCTACTAAATAGCACGAAAGGGTCTTGATAATTGACACATCTAATAGGTTTGAAAGGTTCCTAAAATCGCCACAAGTAATGGGATGAAACGTCACGTTCTAAGAGCGGACCAAAGTAATGGGGCCTAACAACATGAACGGGTGGGGTATACCAGAAAACATGCACCAATCTCTCCCTTACAAGTGTGTTAATAAGTTTAGGTTACCGATGTGTATAGTTGTCGTGATCTAAGTTCCCTTAGCCTATCCCATATTACTGTATTCATTATATTATGAAGCATCTATGGTTTTTGAGGGTTGTGTATTTAGGGTTTGGTTCTCTTTAACAAATTCTGGTGTTCCATATACTGTACTGTATTAATACTAAAACCTGGGTTAATTACAAATACCTTATTTGCATTCAGAAATAGTAAATCAAATCTCATAATTACCTCTCCAAAATTAGTTTAATGCCCACAGTTCACTTACTCAACCTCCTGCAAGGTTGAAGTAAGTTTCTAAACGCCCCTAGATGGTCACTAAGGTGTTTAAGTAGTCCCAGAAATGGCGCAAATCGCGTCCGTGTGCGTGACTCGATTTAATAATAATATTGTGGAATTTAGTCAGTAGAGTTTATTTTTACTTAGAAATTAGAAATGTTGAACGTCATATGGTAGGCCACAAACTTATGATCAAGGGACTTGAAAAATGTCGCTTCAAACTAAAGTGTGTCCAGGCATTTTTTGGCTCGAACGTCCCTTGATTTTGGCCCGGTCCGTATTTCCTTTCCAACTCTGTGGGGAGGCACTCGCTACAGTGGCAGCTCGTGGCCTTTCGTCTCCCTCCACTACACATAGAAAAGAAAAACTAAAAAATCTGGAAGGGGTCCAATAACAGTACCCGCCACTGCATTAAAATCCTTCCCCCTGCTTAACCCGTTCAGTACCAGGGACGTCCTTTTCTATCCTATTCTGGCAACTATTAGACTATTTTTATACAGCCTTAGGAAGGACTTCTAGCAATAATAAGACTTAAAGGCCTATCTCAACCAACCCTTTTAACTGCCACAGATCCTTCTAAGCTGCATCAATATCGTCCTAAATACAGCTAGAAATTATATAAACACGTCGACTGGTACTCAAAAGGGTTAATCAAATTCAGGAAGTATACAGTAGTATGGCATAAACTACACTGCAGATAACATTTCAATAAAAAAGGTTCTAAAATAACTATAACCCTATCAATCACTGGCAGGCTTATGTAATAGTTACTAAAACCTGAACCTTGGTACAATACGATTGAGAAGGCGGACTAGTTCCTCAACATTCAACGGGTTAAGGGGAGGTTTGTTTAGTTTTGCTCCCTAGACTTCGCAGAGCGATTCAAGAAACCCCCCTTCGAGATAAATGTGTAAGATAATTTTTCGGTAGAAAAATCATCCCGGTCGACAGACAGTTTTCTTCTTTCTTCCAAAATTACAGGCTTGCTATATTCGCGAGGAAAAAATTAGCTATTCAAATGGTATGACAGGTCATAAAATTGACAAATTGGGGCAATTTAATAAGTCTTTGTAATAGTCAAAACGAATAGTAGACTGTCATAAAATCTCAAACCGAGCTAAACATTAGGGCGAAGGGGTCCAGAAAAAGGCCTTGATGCAGTGGTGACTATTGTTATTAGCGTTATACATCAGGATGTTAACTAATACTAACCTAATGTTTCAGATGTATGATAGACGTCCAGCCTGAGGGGGGCCAACAGACGGATGGGACACTTGTGGCCAAACCTCTCCATCACAACTATGCACAGCCATCATATAGGGTGTGTCACTAAAATGTTTTAATACGATCTTATTATGAAAGTCTATGCAATGTATTTTTTGAAGTTTGTTCTATAAAGTCAGTTTTAATGATTAGGATCTTAAATTTGACCAATAGGCTAGCTATGGATACTGAATTAATGATTGGTGCCCTTTTGGCCTGAAGAATAATTGTCCTGGAGTACACACAGGCGGCTGACATTTGTCTTCGTGGACGTAGCCTTTATAAATCTTAAATATTTAAACTGTTGTGCCTTAATCCCCCAAAGTAGGATTAATTTTGCTGGCTACCGTTTAAAATATCATTGTAACTGGTCGACGATATCCGATATTCCTAAAATTTAAGTTAGAAATGTTCACTACCACAATTCTCAAAATGGGATTTGGTAGCTTTCAATTCAGTTCTTACTATGTAGTGTTTTTTTAAATGTGTGAATAATGTAATATCGAAGCTAATTTGTATAACTTTAATTTGTCAAAACTCTTTGGTTAAACTATTATAAGACTATAATAATAATATACTTAACCTACATTGGCCAAAAAACCTGAATGACAAATTGGCTGAAATAGACTAGTTTAGTAATGCCTAATAAACTTCAAATATTTCATAGACTATCATAAGTGGTGGACAAGATATAGGCTGCAGCTTTATCTAACCAATTTAAATTATTTCGTACAAATGGCAACACTGTTTATATAGTATGCAACAGATACTTTGCAAACTGAAATGTTTAGGAAATGGGTAAATGGTGAAAACAGGCTTAATTAACTAAACTCGGTTCACTATAGGTAGGCAGAGATGCTTGTGATTTAGTAATGTGTATATTTATTGAACATGGTTTTAAATATAATTGCAATACATTTTCTTCGAAATTCGTACCATATTTTGTTTGTCAGTATTAATTTTAGGATGGCAATTTAAGTCGAGGTATTGATTTCGAGCTAAAGGTACTGAAGAATGTATCGTGAATTAAGGAACCAAACTTTAATATATACAGTATATACATATAAGTAATGCGAGCGCTACTGAATTCACTGATGTGGAGAACTGGTGCTTATGACACTATAAATTCCTAGTATTTATCACAAATAATTGAAACTAATGGTAGTGACAAAAACAAAGAGGAAAGTGTTCAAGGTAAATTGGAGATTACAGGTTAATTGAATTAAGAATATTTGACTTATAATCGTGCGACTATTTCTTGACCAATGCTACCAGATAATTGCTTAATTAGCTTTGGAAGAACTACTGAGAATGAAAGGGCTAGCAAATATGTAAATTAATAATCTTACTGGGACGGGTCTTTCCTGGGCTGTAGAAAATCGAGGTAGCAAACCTATAACTTAATTTGGCGTAATTTCATTGAAAGCATTAAGATAGATGATCAGGTCAATCTAATAGATATTCTGGCTTTCACGAGAAGACATCGATCGGTTAAGGACCACAAGGAATCAATGGGGTACACATTATATCTACCTTTAGAATCCAACAGGTCCTAACTAAACTGGGTAAAATTGTCTATGGGTAGCCAGAATAAAGTAAACAATCATAGTGACAATATAACTAAAAACAAAATTACTGACCGGTATTTACTAAACTCGGCGAATCAAGAGCTTAAGATTATCCAAATTAAACCTCAAATTCGGACAAGTTCTTTTTTAAGTTAACTAAAATCGTCTGGAAGTAGCAATGATGAAAAAAAACATTTGGGTCCTCTGCTTAAATGGGTTATGAAATTGGGTAATATTATAATAGATAATGATTAATACTACTACTTAATTCTACTACTAAATTCCAGTCTTCCACACCTGATTCAATAGTCCTCACATTACGTAGCTCTTCAAAGATTCTGAGAAGTTATGTCTGTTAAAGTAACCTTGAGGAATATTTGCCTTGGCCATCTTGTAGTGGGAGTTTCCCAGGAGGGGTCTTGAGTATATCAAAATAGGTTTGATTGACTAGACTATAAAAAATAGATAAAATAGTTATATTGATCGACCTTCCCATGATTATTAGATATAAAGTTAAGTAACACCCCGTTTTAACAGTAATCAACTACAAACCCCAATGCACTATACACTAATAAAAGCATATGGTCCTCCCGAGATTCCAACTGGATACCTTTCTAGCCTTAGATGGATTTAGCAATATCAATATGCTTCTAAAAGGTATATTCTCAAGAAAAAATATATATTCCTTTGCATACGTTCTATAAATTCATAAAGTTTTATTATAATATAAGTGTTGCCAAATGTACGAATGTTCCCTTAAGTTGGATGTATAAAAAATGCTGCTAGTTGTCAAAACCAAAATAGTTCGCCCAAAATCCTCAAATAGTTGAATTGTAAATTATTATACACTTTCCGTTGACAGTTCTCATGTGCTTTTAATAGCCTGTGACTAGTAAGATTGGTTTAAAGTCATATAAGTGTCGGCGAACTATTTATATTGACTGTACCCTTGTTAATATTAATATGTAGTCACTTTAATCTTTAAGTAAATACAGTAAGTTTTATATAAGTTATGGAAAACACTGGAGACTAAGAAAAATATAATTATTTGAATCTACTATATAACTGCATTCACTTGTATCAATGTTACCAATATAACACACTAATTGTTGGTTTACCCTGCTGAGATAGTTATAAATGCCACTGTAGATGAAGATTATCATAGACCAGCTTTGAGTAAATTCGAAATCGGTTTAACCTTGTGTCCAAAGTAACCCCAGATTAACATAACTATCAAATCAATTGAAAATACTAAAGAACCATAATATAGGCCTCTACTGTAATATGTAAAACAGGCTGCTCATAATGTCGGATATTGTCCCAATTTTCACTGACGACTACGAATAGGGTATTGATTACAAAATTGTTACCAAGGTCCATCCAAAGTTTGATTTGTTAATGTTAATCCTAGGTGGACTCTGTAAGCTTTTAGATAGTTTTTTTTATGAGCACTTATGCCTCGTTTTAAGCAGTTATCCCCATGATCCGAACAATACATCTTCAATTATCAGTCCCTCCATGGCTAAGTACTTCAATGTATTTGTATTAGTTATAGAATTACTTAACGTCAAGCCTACATGCCTAGTGATAAATATTCAAAAGCGTAAATTGTTGTACTGTTAATTGGATTATCTCCTTATGACTACTTTAAAGGTATTCAAGCCTATTCGTACAACGGATATAACTTTAGAATTATGACTCCTGTCTTTAGAATAATAGCAGTCCTAATGCTTTACTTAAAAGGATCATTTGTTTAGGTAAATATTGACAACCGATATTAAAGTCTTTGATAAATTTGTTCTACAGCTGGCATAGTTTTGTTTTTAGTGTGATAAAATAAATGTGTTCAGGGATCACTTAAATTCTACAAGAAAGTGTTATATAATCCTGTTAGAAGAGTAAAAATTTAAACTTTAACCATTATTCTCCAGTGTTTACCCTAAGTCTTGAATAATAGTATCCATAATTGCATTAACAATATAAGCCATTTACAATAACTTGGTATAATTTAGAATTTACGACCTGATTTAACTAGTTATTAAATTTAATTGGTTAATGAATAACAAATTTAATCTGTTGCCAATTATATTTCTTAGCTTTCATAATTCCATTAATACAGAACTATACTGTAAATGTAAAGTAAAATTTCAAAGTTGATGCATTGATTTGGAATATATCAATGAGTGAATGAAGGGTGTCCTACTTTGTTTGGGCACACTGTTTTCTATCTCATTCTATCTCATTCTATCTCATTCTATTTCTTTCCTTTTATTTGGGGCCTCTTGTTCACCTTGTCTTATTAATGAAGTTAGGTAGACTGACTGACTGACCTGTTTTTCCCATACAACAATATTTAGCTTTGCTCACTGAATCGTCGCTGTTTGCTGCAATGGTGCCTCTCTCGACTCTTCATGATGCTTCCTCTCAATCAATCAGTCACCACTGTTGAAGGGTCCATTGATGCTGTGGCAGTCGTTGATGTGTGTCCAATAGTTGCCGTTGATAGAACATCACCGTCGCTTTGCTCTCGTCTGTCCACATCTTGTTTGAATCCCGCCTTTCGACCTGAATCAAGTCATATTCAATAACTATACTCATCACCATCCACCAATTTATGGTCACACTTCACTACCTACCAACTCAAATGGAATACCTAAAACTTCATGCTGAATACTCCAGCTCACTCAATATATCTCCATATACTGTATATATTCAACACATAAACATCTTCATAAAGACTGATAATATACCAAACAAATCTTAGTCAAAACAGATCAATTTGTTTGACCAACCATAGCAAGCTCGCTCCTACCTCATTGTTAATTTCTTGTCTGTTGTCGATGTACTCTGTCTGTTGTCACCCGTTCTGCTGTCGTTGGCCCGTTCTGCTGTGCCTAGCCTTTTCTGCTGTCTGCTGCATCTGCTTTACTCCTACCGTTTGTCCTTCTTGATACTGTCTGCTCATATCCCATACTTGACACCGACGACTTCTTGACTGCTTCCTGACAATAAAAAATACATTGAAAATATATACCAGACTTTTCTTATGTGTTTGGGGGCGTGTTGCAGGGAGGGTGTTGATGTACCAGGGAGGGAAGGAGGACAGAATAGATTTAGCCAGAATACAGAATAGAACTAGTGTGTAGAATAGAACCGAATACAGAATAGAACTGAAGGGAAGGTCTAGCTGGGATGGGGCTAGGATGAACTACCAGGGAAGGGAAAGGGAAAAACTCGTAGCGGGTGTGGAATGGTTATATAGGAGACTGAATGAAAAATCAAAGAAAAAACTAAACCCCCCTCCCGAGTCTCCCCCCCCCCGACCCCTGGTCTCCCCCCAGACCCCCTGGTACCCCCCCCCCCCCCCCCCTGGTAACCCTCTCCAAGACCCCTGGTACCCCCCCAAGACCCCTGGTACCCCCCCCCCCAAGACCCCTGGTACCCCCCCCCCCCCCCCCCAAGACCCCTGGTACCCCCCACCCCCCCTCTACCCTCAGGACCCCCCCCCCCCCCCACCTCAGCCCCCCCCCCCCCCCCCCCCTCAGACCCCCCCCCTACCCCTCAGGACCCCCCCTTCTACCCCCTCAGGACCCCCCCCCTTCTACCCCCTCAGGACCCCCCCCCTTCTACCCCCTCAGGACACCCTTCAGGACACCCCCTTTACCCCCCTTTCAGGACACCCCCTCTACACCCCTCAGGACACCCCCTCTACCCTACCCCCCACCTCCTCTACCCCCCCCCCCCCTCCTTGAAACTACTGTATTTCTGGTGCCTCAATATTTTCTTACTTTTACAGATGTGATGTGTTGCTGTGACCAGACTAAGGACCCTGGACCAATGGACAACACTACCTATTTACGAAAAATAAAGAAGAAATATTTGAATCTTGACTATTGATTCCAACCTGTTGATGTAATCCAATATTGTAGATCAATCTTGTATATATCTGATAGTTATTCATATTAACTTTGAATGACAACAAATTGAACTAATTATTATTGTAAGCAAATATCGCAGAAATATTAGTGTATAACGAACAGTAATATCAATTAATCTTAATTTTGGAATTAAAATTTAAAACTTGCAAACTAAACAAACCAAAACTGGTGACAAAGACAGTATAAAGGCAAAATAACCAATCAAAATCGCTGTGGAAATGAATAAATTATTTTAACCATTACTACACGCAAATACCCTCGATAAATTTAAATAATACTATACAAATTATTATAGATTATAATTTTGAAATATTGGAATACATTGCCAGAGAATAGAAGCGGCAAGTTCACGAAACTAACTATAAAATAAATTTTCTGGGTGAGGAGGGATTACTTTCAATACCTAATGTATCTAGATTCTCGGGGAGGTAGGTAGGAAGAAGCAGGCAAATAGCAATAGTTACATAGGATAGATCATGATGGTTACATTGGTAGATATACACCTGTTACATGGGAAGAATAGATCAGTAGATATATAGTTCAGGAATATATAGCTTAGTTAACCCAATAATTACATACAGTATATACATTAGTTTCAAAGTTAAATGTTAAAATTCAGATTACAAAACACATCCTAATAAAACTTAAATATATACATAACCTAAAATAACATTAACAGTTATATGGGATACGGCCAGTAAAAACAAATGCATGGGGATAGAGATTGAATCCTAATTTGCACATAGCTCCAGTCACATGATAACTTTAGGATTTAGATAATTAACTTTGGCATAGGCAATACTTTGGACTCCCACATGTCATATTGAGAACACCAAATATTAGAACACACCAAATATTAGAACACACCAAATATTAGAACACACCAAATATTAGAACACACCAAATATTAGAACACACCAAATATTAGAACACACCAAATATTAAAAATATTAGAACACACCAAATATTAGAACACACCAAATATTAGAACACACCAAATATTAGAACACCCCAAATATTAGAACACCCCAAATATTAGAACACCCCAAATATTAGAACACCAAATATTAGAACACCAAATATTAGAACACAAATATTAGAACACCAAATATTAGAACACCAAATATTAGAACACCAAATATTAGAACACCAAATATTAGAACACCAAATATTAGAACACCAAATATTAGAACACCCCAAATATTAGAACACCCCAAATATTAGAACACCCCAAATATTAGAACACCCCAAATATTAGAACACCCCAAATATTAGAACACGCCAAATATTAGAACACGCCAAATATTGGAACACGCCAAATAGAACACCCCAAATATTAGAACACCCCAAATATTAGAACACGCCAAATATTAGAACACGCCAAATATTGGAACACGCCAAATATTGGAACACGCCAAATATTGGAACACGCCAAATATTGGAACACGCCAAATATTGGAACACGCCATATATTGGAACACGCCAAATATTGGAACACGCCATATATTGGAACACGCCATATATTGGAACACGCCATATATTGGAACACGCCATATATTGGAACACGCCAAATCACTGCCAAAAAACCAAATGCCACTGTCATCACAGAAAGTACACTACCAACACACTTAATTTCACTGCCAACACATCAAATATCACTACCAACATCTCAAATATCACTACCAACACTTCAAATAACAATACCAATTCAACAAATTTCACTGCCAACACACGTGCTTCTTTATTGTACATGGCTCCAGTTGCATTATACCTTCAATGATTAAATTAACCAACACCTATACACCACTTGGCCAACACTACGTAATTGCCAAGATCACTGAATACTGCCAACATTTAGATTCAATGATTGCCAACTCTTATCTCTGCCAACAATCTACACTCTACTTTGCCAACAGTCGTACACGCATTTAATTGGCATATAACTAACTTACCCTAATTTGACCGTACACTTTTAACACCTAATCATACACTTGCGTAATAAATATATCCCTACCCTACGTTGATCACGTACTCTGCCAACATTCACAAATTCTATCACACTTCCAATACACACTAGATCACAATGCCAACGACTCTCATTTTGCCAACATCCCTACTCCACTCAACACTTTACTTCACACCACACACAACAGGAAGAAAAACTTGCAATAATTCGGAAAACCAACCTCCCCCCAAAAGCTGCCCACTATACATAAGCTAGTGTCAAAATTATTCAACACTACTTCATAAACAGAATAGGTTAGAATTGGGCTATTAACTAGTACATGGTTAACATTATTATTATTATAACACAGGCTTACCTCAGTACTGCCTGGTGGGAGAGGGAGATAGTCCAGGTGTAGGTGAACTAGATTGAACCGGAGAAGAATTATGTAAGGACAGCACACTTAAGAACATTGAAACAATTATAAAAGTATTACTTAACAGCTTGGCTATTAAACAAAGTTTAAACTGAAATCAATAATTAAGAATTATAAAAAATGCCAACTGGATTGCCAATGAAACTCCGTATTATAAGCTTAAAATGCAAAATAAATAACAAATTATTGAAAGCCCAATGGTTCTTGGAAAATTAATAATTAAAAAGATGTACTTAGAGAAAATTACTGTACATATAAATATTGGGCAAATAATGTAGTGAACCAAAAGTTATATGGTCACAAAGCCAAGTTCGGTATAAAGTACTTTAGGTACGTAATATAAAAGCGAAACTTTGTTAATTTGTTATAAGATCGATAAAACCAGTAAGGGTAATACAAAAATAACGAAGTATTAAAAGTTAATGATTTTTGTAAGATATAAAAATGTATGTCCGACTGATCAATAAAATACTAAGTCTATATATTCTTTTTAATATCCATTATATTGTTGTTTCTCCTGTTATTTAAAGTTTATATATTGTATGTACAGTGTTTTGTAAGATATTATACAAATGTATGTCTGACTGATCAATAAAATACTAAGTCAATATATTCTTTTTAATATCCATTATAATTTTGTTCTGTTACAAGTTTATATAGTCCATTTTCAAGTTAATTATATTAACTTAAAAATAATTATTACTTTAAGTTATTCAAGTATAGTTTTTCTAAGTTAATTGTTTTATTTTCTAAGTTCTTTTCATATTCAGTATATTTTCTAAGTCCATATATTGGAACTTAATTTATATTTGAGAACTATTTTGTTCTAAGTTCTCTTTTCATATTTTATTTATTTTTGTTTCTAAGTCCATATATTGGAATTTTATTTATAATTGAGAACTAGAGTTTTACTAAGTTAATTGTTTTATTTTCTAAGTTCTCTTAATTTTTTTTTCTAAGTTCTCTTTTAATTTTTTTTTTCTAAGTCCATATATTGGAACTTTATTTATAATTGAGAACTATTTGCCTAAGTTTTTATCAGTTATAAAAGTCATAGCTTATAATATAGTGATCAATAAAAGATAGAAGTTCGTTTATTTTCTTTTATTAAGTAAAGTTCGCGTGACAAAGACGATATATAACAATATTATATCAAGTGAAGTTAATAGCAAATACAGAGTTATGAATTCAAGTGATAGAATATATCATAAGTTACATTTAAGGCAAATACAATCTTTATTGAAATTAAAGCAAAGCAAAATATTGAAGCTGAAGGAGGGAACCAACTCGGGGAAGAAGGGGGGGAGAGGGGACATCATCAAAGCAACAAAACTGTGAAGTAATAAGAAAAATAGCAAAGATTAGAGTAAAGGTTATAAGACCTATCTCATCTGAAAGGGAAGAATAGATTAGCCTAACCTAACACACACCATTCATACCATGCAACTACGACTACAAACTACGACTACAAACTACGACTACATACTACGACTACAAACTACGACTACAAACTACGACTACAAACTACGACTACATACTATGACTACAAACTACGACTACATACTACGACTACAAACTACGACTACAAACTACGACTACAAACTACGACTACAACCTAACCTACCCTCCCCTCCTAACCTAACCTACACCACCACCACTACGACTACATACTACGACTACATACTACGACTACATACTACGACTACATACTACGACTACCAAAAAAACAGGAATATCACTCCCCTTGTATGGTAGTGGCGTGGGCAGTTTCTCGCAGCAACCGGCAGAGTCCACAGGCGGCAGAGTCCACAGGCAGCAGCCGGCAGAGTCCACAGGCAGCAGCCGGCAAAGTCCACAGGCGGCAGAGTCCACAGGCAGCAACTCCAATCCTGGAAACAAGAAATAAAACATTAATTTAGGATGTTTAGATAAATACATAAATATAACTATATTATTCTGCTTATACTGTTCACAACAAGTAGGCAAATACTGATTTTTAATGTTTCCAATTTGAGTATTTTAGTTACAAGAGTTAAGCAAGGAAATACGATGTTAATTATCAAACAATTATAAGGAAAGAATGAGCAGCTACTGTATATACTTTCTGATTACTTATTATTATGAACAGTATAGCAACAGGACACTATTTCAATGTATTATCATATATTAACCCTTTCAAGATTATGACGCACTTCAACAGTATATTCTGGCTATTAATAGACGATTTTGTAAAGATTAGAAGGGTATATGAAAGTAAGAGGGCTAATTGAGATAGTCTTTACACTTCTGATGCCTACAGATCCTTCCTAAGCTGTATAAAATCGCTTAATGATAGCCAGAATAAACTGTCAAAATGCGTCATAATCCTCAAGGGGTTAATAGTATACCGAGACTAAATAATCAGTCTTAGCTTAAACAGGGTGTCAAACCGGAGCAATTTTGTTTGAAGACTTGAATGAATATGAGAAGGAATACAAGAACATCAACACGAAATAGCATTGTTTTGACCATCCTATCACTTCCAAAGACATAATTTGTACTATAAACCCACAATCAATATTATCTTTACAAAGACAATAATAAACACTAAATATAATGGACTCGGCTTTCGTTTGACACCCTATACTGAGTTGGGAAGTAACTTACCCAAGACAGTTGGTAGGTTGTGGTGTGTTGGGTCCATGGCTCGGTGTTGGTAGGTTGTGGTGTGTTGGGTCCATGGCTCGGTGTTGGTAGGTTGTGGTGTGTTGGGTCCATGGCTCGGTGTTGGTAGGTTGTGGTGTGTTGGTAGCTTCTAGTTTGTTAGCAGAGTCCATACATAGTTCGGTGGTGTGACACAAACACCAACTCAAATCCTGAAAAGAGAAGAACATATTCATTAATTATAGATTAGAACATTCGACTAAGAAATATTTACTAAGTATGGAATATACAAACTATTGATATAATAAATCTAAAATACTCTACTATTTAAGTAAGGATAATAAAAGTAATGAGTAAACATCAAAATGTTAAACTATAAAATATATATACAGTAAAGTGCGGTATATATTGACAGTACATTAACCGAGTTGCCTTTAAAAATCTCTACAGAACTGGGTTGTATATAAAACTCCAGCGCGCGCGTCGGTCCTGGGGCTGGCTGGCTGCCTGAGTCACCCGAAATACGCCCAAAACGCCATAAATCACCACGCCCAAAATAACGCTACACCTTTCTAACCTACACCAATCGATTTACCGCATAATTTTAGACTTTCTTTATATACTTTTTTCTTTGTTGGACTTGTGTCAGATTCTCCAAACTCGCCTTTCCTGAGCCACAAATCGAAATTTTCAGTCACAGATTTGAAAGTCCATTAACTTTTGTAATTTTCGAGTTACAAGGCTGAGACTTTGACAATAGGTAGTTTGATTTATTTCTAGACATGTATTTTTTCAGATTTTTGAAATTTTGTATTTTTCGAAAGTTATGAATAAATTAGTACAGCTTAATTCATAAAACATGAATTATAAGTATATGTATCTGAAATTAGTGATTTATTCACACAAATATGAACTCAATAATACATTCCGTTCCATAAACACACTTAAAAAATAAATAATATTCAATAATAACCGAATAATATAAATAATAATGAACTTGGTGATCCACACTCCCTGGGCCAGTCAGCCTGCCTGGCCCTGATCTGCCAAAAACGCCCCAAACGACCGAATTCACCACGCCCAAAATTAACGCTACACCTTTCTAACCTACACCAATCGATTTACCGCATCAATTTAACCTTTCTTTTCTCCTTATTTCTTTGATGTCAGATTCTCCATATTCGCCTCCCGAGCCAAGAATCGATTTTTTCAGTCACACATTTAAAAGACCATTAACTTTTGCAGTTTTTAAGTTACGAGGTTGTTGTTGTTGTTGTTGTTGTTCCCCAAGCTGCCTGGCCGAACAGCCCCAAGGCCCCGAGCAAGGCCAAGGCCATAACGAGGTACTAGTTAATAGGTAATAGTTCCATTTATGTGGAGAAGACGGTTTGCTCAGATTTTCTTTGTTAATTTTTACGAAAGATATGAAAAATTAGCGCGACATTTACCCAAAGCGATTTGTAACTAAGTAATTAGTAACATTGTTTTGTATTTACGCAGTGTGCTACTTATATATCCATTGTTTCAGACTAACCTTTAACAATTGAAAAGCGTAGTATAAAAGAAGAATGTAGTATTAAAGTACTGACTATCCACGCACTCTGAACCTTGATTTTTGAAGTTACTGTGTGTAATTATTATATATTTATTAATACAATTTTCTACTTGTTTATACACCTCCGTTTCAGATGACACAACAATATTAAAACCGATTACACATTTCCTGTTCCGATTTTCTGGCGATTATATTCAAATTGCGAAGGGTTTATGGAAGTCATCGGGTTGATATAGTCTTTACCCTAATAATGCCAACAGATCCTTCCTAAGCTGTATAAAATCGTATAATGATAGCCGGAAAAAACTGCTAAAATGCATCATAATCTTCAAAGGGTTAACTTCTATTTAGCCTTATATCAAGGGATCATTAACTTACCTAGGGTTAGTTGTGGTAGTGGTGGTGGTTGTTGTGGTGGCTGTGGTAAAGCTTGTACTAGTGGTAGTTGTGATTGTGATGTTCTGCTGGTAGTTGTGGTCGTGATGGTGGTGGTAGTTGATGCGGTGGCTGTGGTAGAGCTTGTACTAGTGGTAGTTGTGGTCGTGATGTTCTGCTGGTAGTTGTGGTAGTGATGGTGGTGGTTGTGGTAGATATCGTACTAGTGGTAGTGGTAGTTGTGATCGTAATGTTCTGCTGGTAGTTGTGGTAGTGATGGTGGTGGTGGTAGTTGTGGTAATAAGCCTAATGGTGGTAGTTGTGGTCGTGATGATCTTCTGGTAGTTGTGGTAGTGGTGGTGGTAGTTGGCGTCGAGATGTTCTGCTGGTAGTTGTGATAGAGTTGATGGTGGTAGTTGTGGTAGATGTGGTGGTGGTAGTTGTGGCTGTGGTAGTTGTGGCACCCGTGGTAGCTGTGGTGGTGGTAGATGTGGTGGCAGTAGTCGTGGTGATGGTAGTTGTGGTACCTTGGATAGTAATCGTGGTACTCATAGTGGCAGCCATAGTGTTATGTGGTAGTTGTAGTACCTGTGGTGGTAGGCGTAGTGTTTCTTAGGGGGTCACCACCGCAGATCACTGTCTCCACCTCACCCTGTCCCCTGCATCTTCCTCCGTCACATCAACCACCCGCATGTCCTCCCTCACTGCATCCATCAACGTCCTCTTTGGCTTTCCTCTTTTAGTTTTGCCTGTTAGCTCCATCCCAAGCATCCTTCTCCCAACATGCTCCACATCCCTCCTCTGCACATGTCCAAACCACCTCAATCTCGCCTCTCTCGCTTTGTCTCCGAGCCGTCGTACATGCGCTGTTCCTCTAATATACTCATTTATAATTCAGTCCATCCTTGTCACTCCCAAAGAAAATCGCAGCATCTTCAACTCTGCAACCTCCAACTCTGCCTCCCGTCTTGTTGCCATTGCCACAGTCTCCATACCGTACAGCATAGCTGGTCTCACTGGTCTTGTATACTTTCCCTTTCACTCTTGCAGAAACCCTTCTATAGCAGATCACTCCAGCTGTCACCCTTCTGCATCTGCTCCACCTGGCCTGCACCGTTGTAGTGGTGGTAAGTGGTAGTAATGGTAGCCGTGGTGGTAGTTGTGGTAGCGGTGTTGGCAGTAGTCGTAGCGGTGGTGGTAGTTGTGGTGGTAGCGGTGTTGGCACTACCCGTGGTAGTTGTTGTAGTAGCTGTGGTGGTAGCGGTGTTGGCAGTACCGTGGTAGTAGTTGTGGTGGTAGCGTTGTTGGCAGTAGTCGTAGTGGTGGTAGCGTTGGTAGTTATAGGTAAGCACCAAAACCCACACATTCTGGAAGGAAGAATATTAATCATTAATAATATAGCCTAGTCAGTTTTGGAATAAAGTAAACATTCATTAAATAATAGTTGGGCAAGACTACACTGCATACAATAATGGGAATTAAAATAGTAAAATTAAAGTGTCCATAATAGTCTAGTGGGGAGGGAGAGAGGAAAGGGGTGAATGCAGTGGGGAGGGAGGAGAAAGGGGGTGAATGCATTGGGGAGGGAGGAGAAAGGGGGTGAATGCATTGGGGAGGGAGGAGAAAGGGGGTGAATGCATTGGGGAGGAAGGGGGTGAATGCAGTGGGGAGGGAGGGAGGAAGGGGGTGAATGCAGTGGGGAGGAAGGGGTGAATGCAGTGGAGATGAAGGGGGTGAATGCAGTAGGGAGCGAGGAGGAAGTGGGTGAATGCATTGAGGGAGAGAGGAAGGGGCGAATGCAGTGGGGATTCTTACCTAATGGGCTTCCCAAACCTTGACTGTAGGCTCAGCCAAGGGAAGGGTGGGAAGCCTCACTCTGCTGATGCGCCAGGGTGGGAGGAAGTGGGTGAATGCAGTGGGGAGGAAGGGGGCGAATGCAGTGGGGAGGGGGGGGAGGAAGGGGGTGAATGCAGTGCAGTGGCGATATAGGGAGGAAGGGGGGCGAATGCAGTGGGGAGGGAGGGAGGAAGTGGGTGAATGCAGTGAGGAGGGGGGGAGGGAGGAAGGGGGTGAATGGAGTGAGGAGGGGGGGAGGGAGGAAGTGGGTGAATGCAGTGAGGAGGGGGGGGGGAGGAAGTGGGTGAATGCAGTGAGGAGGGGGGGGAGGAAGTGGGTGAATGCAGTGGGGAGGGAGGGAGGAAGGGGTAAATGCAGTGGGGAGGGTGGGTGGGGTACGAATGGAGTGGGGAGGGAGGGACGTGGGTGGATTAAGATAATTAAAAGGGTATTGAAAGGGTATGAAATGGGGAAGCAAGTCACTCCGGCCCATAGTTCTTCCGGCTCTAGTCACTCCGGCCATGTGTGCGTTGCTATGGACGTGTGGGTTGCTAGGGACATGTTGAGTTGGTTGCTAGGGCTGCGTGCTAGACCTGCGCGTTGTGTGGTGTAGGGAGGAGTTGGTTGCTAGGGACATGTTACAGGGGTTTCTAGGACTGCGTTGTAGACATGCGCGTTGTGTGTGGTGTGGGGGAGGAGTCGAGGCGTTGGTTACTTGTCACTGCTCTGGTCCCAGATGCCTCCCATGCCGGGCTGTCCCCTTGCCTTGGGAGGAGCAGTAGACCGCCTGTGTCAATGGGTGTCTGGAGGGCTACTGGCCTTATATACGTTTCTAGCTAAAACAAATCTGTGAGTGATAACCCAGGTTCGAATCCTGGTGGATCACATATATGATTTCATTAATTTCATTGGAGGTGTTTGGTGGTGTGGTGAAATTAATACAACAATAAATTAGCCTCTTTTAGCTTTAGCTTGGGGACCCACAGAGGGCTGCACACGGGCAGCATGATATGCGGGGGTTGTGCAGGGGAATTAGGAAAGGGACAGGATCGGGTCAAGGATTAGGATGAGGGAGATAATGATTAGTGATCCTATTTATAAAGGAATCAAGAGTGGGGCTATTAAGGGGAGGCGGTCGCTTTTTATGGACACCCTTCTCCCTCATGTTTAGCATATTAGTTTTGACATGTTAAGACGTTCGGCCCATTTGTTTGACGATTTTGAGACATTTTGACCCATTTCTTTGTCAATATTAAGACCTTTTGTGCCACTTAGGTGTCGATTCTTTTCCTGGCGAGTGATAGCGAGCCTGTAATTTTAGAAGGAATCGGCCTTCGGCCGGGAAATTTTTCTATCGAAAAATGTACACATTTATCTTGAAAGGGGGTCTAGGGAGTGTTTTATAAAGCTTGGTAGATGTGTAGCGAGGAAACTTTAAAAAAAAAAAAAAAAAAAAAAAAAAAAAAAAAAAAAAAAACATAGCCTACATATACTGTATATAGACCAAAAACACACAGTCAGTACCCCCCTTAACTATGTGAGATGGGAGGTGATTCCACTCTTGGATGCTGCGGGGGAAAAATGAATGTCTGAATATGTCCGTGCTTGCATGATATGTGTGGTATTTTAAATTGTAGTTGCGTCTCTTAAATCGTATGTTTGTAGGGTGTAAATGTGTATTTTTGTATGTCTACTAAATTGTTTGTGATTTTGTATAATATTTGTTGTCTGTGTATTTGTCTTAACAGTCTTATTGTTACAAGGGGGTCTAGTTTAATGTCTTGTTTGAGCAAAGTGACTGATGTAGTATGTCTGTAATCACGTCTGATCCATCTTGCAGCTTTGTTTTGCATGGCCTGTAATTGATTGATACTATTGTGAGTATGTGGATCCCAGACGGTGTCGCAGTATTCTAAGTGTGGCCGAACTAATGATATTCTATGTTTTAAAAATTTCACCACAACACCAAACACCACCTATGAAATTAATGAAAGCATATAATGCGATCCACCGGGATTCGAACCTGGGTTATCACACACAGATTTTAAACACTCTAACCATTACACCACCAGGACGGTTATGAAAGCTTGATTTTTTATGTTTGCGTTACACTTTGTGAGATTCCTGCGAAGGAAGCCCAGGGCCCTATTAGCAAGAGAGAGAGAGAGAAGTGTGTGTGTGTGTGTGGGGGGGGGGGGGGGGGGGGGGGGGGTGGGGGGGGGGGTGCGTGCGAGAGTGAGTGTATAACAGAGAAAGAGAAGGGGGGGGGTGTATGAGCAAGAAGGATCACGGTTAAGGCAGCATGTAAATCATCGTATACCGCGGCTTAGCCAATATAAATGATTAGGTATATAATTCGTATACTGTATTATATTATACCAAAAATCCTGAATTGAGAACGAGAGGGAATGTGGGGAGGCGAGGGAAAATGGTGGGGGGTGGGGGAGTATAGTGGGTGGAAAGTTGGGTGAGGGAGCCAGGAGGAGAGAAGGGGGGGGGGGGGGTTTAGGGTGTCACGAAGATGAGAGGAGAGGGGAAGGGGGTGGGGGTCAGAAGAGAGAATGAAGTGAAGAGGAGGATAGGAGGGGGAAGAAAGGAAAGGAGAGGATTGAGGGAGGAGAGAGCGAGCAGGGATGGGAGGGGAGGGAGGGAGAGGAAGGGTGGGGGCGAAATCACCTCGTTTGCTAGTTTGTACCTTGTATTTTGAGTTAATGCCCTTATGTCCCCCTCTATTTTCACACACCTCACCAACCCAATGTACACACACCGAATAGTTTGATATTATCTAAATGTCTAGGAGGTCAACGATTTTCGCGTAAGTACTAGTTGTTAGGATTATGCAGACGACACGGCATACATGAACCGGCTCAAACAGTCATAAGTTCATAATTTTCTTAGTTTACTCTTATATATTACATGTATGGCCACCTGAACATTAATAGAATATCAATACACATGTCATATACACACGAAAAATCACCATACACACCTTAAATACGGTAACAGACGAAGAGACAACGAAGACACAACCTCCTCCTTCCAATGAAATGGGTGGACTGATTAATGACGTCACATTCAAGCTGGCCCTCCCCACCGATCCACGAATCCTGTTCGAATATTAAGATAGTTAATTAACCAACTTCCGCATTAACTTCAGGCTTAGGACGCTCACAGCACATAGTCTATTTTAAACTATGTATTTGGAAGGTGTCGATAGCTGCATATAGGACTTGTGATGCAGGGATATTTATTTTGTAAATCGAAACACTGGCATCGATATCAATCCTCCATAAAACAGATGAAGTGAAATGTGCGCGAGTCAAATGATATTGAATGTACAGTTGCCCACATAGACTTTGTACACACTTCGTGATTTTATATATGGAAGGAAAATTAGTAGGATTGAATTAACAGTATATTTTCTTGTGTAGTACTCCATATTAAGGGGAGACTTTTAGTTTGATCCCTAGACCTCAATCAAGCTTTTAAAAATGTCCCCCCGAGACCTCTCCTTCTAGGTAAATGTGCAAATTTTTTGGTAGAAACATTTCTCGGCCGAAGGCTGGTTCCTCCTAAATTGCAAGCTTGCGATCGCTCGCCAGGAAAAAAAAATCGACAGCTACATGGCACGACAGGTGTTAACATTAACATATATGGGGCCAAAGGTTTTGAAAATCACCAAACTAATGGGGTAAACGTCTTAAAATGTCAAACATAATGAGGCTAAACATGAGGGAGAAGGGGATCCAGGAAAAAAAACTTTAAGAAGTGAAAATCTGGACTTAATTACCATGTGCTAATTGCGAGTTCCTATTGGGCCAGGAGTTTAGTGTACACTGTAAGACACAAATGAAGGCCCTTGGTCACTATCTGCTCCGACGTTTTGTAGGTTATTATATTTTGCTTAACCCCTTCTGTACCGGCAACGTATTTGTTATTTTGTCATAGGTAAATGTAGACGACTTAGTGCAATTTAGGAAAGGATCTGTGCTAGTAAAAAGGGAAAAAGTCGTAATATTGACAAAGAAGTGGTGCGAAAAGTCTTAAAATCGCTAAACTAATGGAGCGAAGCAGGGGAGGCTTAATAATACTCTCCTCGGACCACACAGGGTTATATATCACGTGACCCCCCCCAGCCCTTGTACCAGGTTCACGTGTTGGCTACTGTACCGCGGTCAATACATTATGGGTATGTAAAGGGGCATTGAAGTGGCCATAATACTATACCCTTTTAACTCTATTTGGTCAGAGTGTTTTTGGATCTCCTCTGTTTCACTTCATTAGTTGGGAGATTTTAGGTTTCACTCATCTGTTTAGCGATAATAAGATGGTTCGCCCCATTCAAGTGTCTATTTTATGTGGGTAAGCGACAGTGAGCCTGTAACTTATAAAGAATCGGCCATCGGCCGGGTTATTTTCCTATCGATTTTTTTTTTCTTTTGTTTTATTTTTTTTCAAAAAAAGGGTGTTTGGCGAAATTTTGCATTTTTTGGATTTTTTCTTTTTTTATCTTATAGTTTATGTTCTTTGATCAAGGACAAACTATGGTAATTATAGGGAATAGGCTCGCACCCTTATTTTTATGTTTTTCCTCCAGATTTTGAGAAATTAGTGTTTTCATGGTTTTAGTTATAATTCCAATGTAGGATACACGATGGGTTGAGGGTGGGTCTTTGCCGTCCCCTCCCCTACCCTCATCCCCCCCCCCCCCCCCCATGATTATTGAAATCGTCGTCTATGTTGCCAGCAGGGGGTAAATATCAATTAGACTGCATAAAGAAGGCGTTTGTAAACAGTGAGGATGTCCGAAAGAGCTCTGAGATTGATTGGAATGGGCGTTTTGTCTATTAACCCTTTGAAGCTCTGACGCGTTTTAGAAGTTTATTTTGGCTATCATTAGACGATTTTATGCAGCTTAAGAAGGATCTGTGGGTATTAAAAGGGTAAATACTATCTCAATCAACCCTTTGACTTCCATATACCGTTACTAATCTGAATAAAATCGTCTAATAGTAGCCAGAAACAGAACAGAAACGCGTATTGGAGCTTGAAAGGGTTAATATCGGGTTTTATAAATGGGATCAAAATTATTCTCCCACAGTAATTATCCAAACTATAATCACCATAATTAGTGTGAACAAATGTTAAGTACCCCCCTGTATTTTCCAATACACCCCTGAAATCATACACAAAAATAAATTTACTAGAGCTACCCATGTAAAATATGATTTCTAAGCCGTTTTCTCTAAGAGCAATAAGAGAAAACGTTAATAAGATGGGTCACAAGTAAACCTGCTGGTTTTCCGCTACCGATTGTGATGCCCCCCCCCCCCCCCCCCTGCCAAGGACATTAAAACAAAAAAAATCACCATTCTATTTTTTTTTTCCCAGAAGATAGTACATGTTACAATACTCTGTGAAATTTGAGACAAATCTTACTATATAATCACCCGCTAACCCTCCCTAAACCCCCCCACCCCCACCCAAAAATAAAAATTTACCCATTTTTCGGGATATTTTTCCCAATACACACCTAAAATCATAAACAAAAATCAATTTACTAGAGCTACCCATGTAAAATATGTTTTCTAAGCCGTTTTCTATAAGAGCAATAAGAGAAAACGTTTTAGATAGGATCGGTAACTAATTCAGACTGATTGAACCAAAAATGCTGGTTTTCCGCTACCGATTGTGATAGCTCTTGCACCGCAAGATTATCTAAAACGGGATATAGCAAAATTGGGATGCAGTGGATTCATCCACCGTTAATATATATACAGTATATGTTTTCTACCACACTTTTATGCCAAACATCCAGGATTCTCTCCTCCTTATTAACTATAAAGTATATTAGCTTTGTGATCAGTCTCGCTCCTATCTCTCCTGATGCTTGAAATATTTCAGCAATAATACCAGCGATCCCTGCGGCTTCTCTATTCTTCATATTATGTATTGCACTGCTCATAGCTGCTGGTGCTATTATAGTATTATTATAATAGGGGGTAAATATCAGCTTTTCATTGCTGAGCTGCTCTCTTTAGTGTACCTTCCAAGCATCTCTGATTTCTACCTCATCATAATCGCACCATTTACCTTTATCTTGTATCGTCCCAGTTATGGTTTGTTTAGTTTGCAAGTTTTACATTTTAATTTATGTCTATAAGTTACTTTATAATACAATAAACAACAATAAGCATAGACTACAATATGTGTTAGCTACAGAAATATTACCGCACAGCATATAATAAAGATTTATTGAAGGAGAGCGAGGGTGGATAGCTCCATCGTTCTTTTAAAAGACCAGGTCGCTTTACACTCGAAAACAACTGCCTCGGGCGGCAACTCCTGGCTAAAGGCGGTGTTACACGAGCGATTTTTCCGTCCATTTGTACGGGCAATTGTAGTCTGGCAGCTTCAAAATACAAGTTCCATATGAATTAAACTACCTAGCATAATCTAACATCGATCTAGTTTCCGATTCCAATGAAAAAAGATCCCTAAATATTACCAGAAAAAATACTCATGGACAATTGATGGAAAAAGCGCTCATGTGACACCGGCTTTACCTTTGTAGGGAGAATGTATAAAGAACAAGTCTGTATGAACACGTTAACCCTTTGAGTACCAGCGACGTGTTATATTTTATTCTAGCTATATTTAGACAATATTAGGCAGCTTAGGAAGGATCTGTGATAGTTAAAAGGCTTGGTTGAGATAGTTTGAAGCCTTATTGTTGTTATAGGTCATTCCTAAGCTGAATACAATCCTCAAATAGTTGCCAGAATATGATGAAAAAGACATCCCTGGTACTGAATGGGTTAATTGAAAGGGATTAGTAAAACTCCTGTAAGTATTCTACATTTTTTCTTTTACTATTGCAACAATCTAACAATTTAACAAAATACTTCTGACATAAATAATTTAATATACAGTATATAGAGTGGAGACACCAAAGACATATATAGATTCACTTTCTAAGCCAAACTGGGGACATGGTTACCTTTAAGGGGGGGTCACCGTTTTTTTTTTTATCTTTCTCTCCTTTTCTCTCTTTCCCTGGCTTGTATCCATTCGGCCCCATTCAGCCAACTGTTTTAGGACGTTTATCCCCATCCAGGTGTCGATATCTTCCTGGCGAGCAATAGCGAGCCAGCATTGTATGGAGAAATCTGGCTTCGCCGGAGACATTTTTCTATCGAAAAATGTACAAATTTAGCTTGCTGTCAAAACAAAAATATATATATGCTGGCGCGCAGTAATGACACCTGGATGGGGGTAAACATCTTAAAACAGTAGGCTGAATGGGGCCGAATGAATACAAGCCACAGAGAGAGGGAGAGAAAGAGAAAACAAGCGAGGTGGGCTCCCTTAAGAACCCTGGTCTAGCGGGGGGGGGGGGGGGGGGGTTTGGGCTATTTTGGGCATATTCAGGCCCTCCTGAATGATCAATCAAGTATCTGCATGAAAAGAAATGTATTCAGCAAAACACTAGGCGCTACAAGCTTCAAAATGAGACCAGAACGAGCTACGTAGCACTCGTCGTTTTGATGCAGTGGTACCACCAACATGGGAGTTTAGCGTATAGCGGCATATTTTTCCCAGCTACACTCACTACTGGCTACACTGCCGGCCTCTCGAGAACAGAGGGAGCATGAGTCAGTGGGCGGCGGTAAGCCCTGGGTGTCGGCCGTGTGGCCTGCTGCTCTCCCGGCCATTTGCACTAGATTTTAACCCTTTAAAAACCTTAATAATGCTCCTAACTTGCTGCTTTTTAGATACAGACTTAAGTCGGGCCCCGCTCTTTAAGTGTTTTTATTGGACATATTTGTTTAGGGATTATCTATAGTTAGTGTACAGATGAAAACAGCATACATTATTATGAATATCTACAAGCAAAATATTTCCAGTTGTTATGAACAATAGCCAGCACCAAAAATAGGAGCTCTAAAGTTTAAATGCAAGGTATACAATTTGTTAAGCTTAACTAAATGATCAATCTTCACAAAGGATCACATCATAATTTTCGACTGTTATCTGATAAGCTTACCAACATTTTAGATGTTTATTGTTTAGATTATACATTAGCCAACAAACCTCACATTGAAGCTCCACAACTTCAACTAACATTTCCCCATAGGTATAAATATAGATGTTTAAATATTCAGCATTTGTAAATATGTGTCAAGGAGTATAATAATGCATAACTATAGAGAAAGCAAAATATGAGGTTATGGTGGTTCAGAGGGACATATACTTTGTTCTGATATAATTTAATTTATGGATTTCACTCCCAACACCAAACACATGTACAGTCGCGCTACTAAGTCATGTCCCAGCTGTTATTACGTTTGGCTTGCTCTGTGCTGTATTAAGGTCTGTCAGATGATGAATAGGGTGGGTAAGTGTAGGACCATGTTTGTATATTTCACTCAATATGAAAAAATGAAGCTTAGATATTGCTGATACCAATTATTGATCAATACATACTTGGTGCTGAGCCATCACTTATTAGCGCGACTGTACACTACCCTGATAATCTGGGGTATACAGCTCGGTAGTATAGGTTGTAGGTCGTAGGTAGTATAGGTCTTAGGTAGCATAGGTAGGTAGTAGTATAGATGGATATAGCTGCAGACAGAGATGCCAACCCTACCAAGCTGTACACACCAGATAATCAGCGTAGGGGTGCAGATACTTTTTTGACCGAGTGTACCTTGCCCTCACTGTCCACATTCATTTGGCACGAGTTGAGGAACGGGAGGAACAGTGAGAGAATTGCAGGTGACATTGTGTAGATCTCAAGGTCATAATTATACTATAGTCGATTTATTTCCTTCTGATGGCAAATGTAATCCCTTAGCACATGTTTTCTCGATACTTAATGATAAAATATGAAACTACTATGTCTCTGCATCATCTTATTGCCAAGTGTTCACAATCAACAACATATTTCGCTAAAAAATCGTCGTAATAGCCAAGTAATTAAGATGAATATATGGCAATTTACCATCAGCTGGAAATAAATGGACTATAGTGGTCCAGCAAGTATTCAAACCTTGATAAATCGTAAAAGAAGTATTTAAAATATAATCCTGACATACACAAAACACACAGAAATAAAGATAAGTGCAAACTTACACATTTATCTCGTTTATGGAACTCTCTATGGTCTATTCGCTGTAAGTAGGCGAGAAATCATAAGCTCTATCCTCTGTAACTCAAAAAGGGTACAACAAATTGGCTGTAAATTTCCAAATCTATTCCTTGACTGACTCTTCCCAAATGGTAGAAATATTAGATCGATTACTCTAGTCGTTTTTTAGTTACAGAGATTATAGGTCATGATGTCTCGCCTACTTACAGTGAATAGACTATAGTTTTGGAAAACATATAAATTATATACAGTACATATAACTTTAATATGAATGAGCTTTATGCCATTTTTCTCAAACACGTACACAAAACGAGAAGAGGGAAAAGTCAGCAAATATTTCTATAATGTTTATGTTTTGGTTAGCTTGTTTCAAAGTACTTTTAATAATATTCAAAATATATACACAGGCCATAAAACGAATCTAATTTCCTAAAGCATTAGATGAAAGAGCACAGTTTATACACCACTAAATATCACAGAGATCAGTATTTATAGGCCTTGCGTCGCCTGTAGTAAGGTAGGTAGACCTCGTGTGCGGTGTCATAGTAGCTGTAGTCCGGAGAAGGAAGGTCATTGTGGTAGGGCAGCCCGGGCACCCGCACCGGCAGGAACCCCAGGAAGTTGAAGACACTCAGGGGCACCACGATTGACCGCAGCTTGTGCTTGGTGAACCGCTTCTGCCTTGACCTGTGGACTGCGGAGCTGGATTCAGCTGTCCTGTGAACTGTAGCACTGGATTCTGCTAACATGTGAACAGTAGGGCTGATATCCGCTTCTTTTTCTTTGGATATGGCTTTAAGCTGTGTCGTGGATGTAAGCCCAGTTGGTGATACTACTGTGGTCACAGGGTCTACTGAGCTTTCAGAGGCAGCAGTATCAGGTTTTTTCTTTTTGTATCTCAACAGGACCAGCGATTTCTTGGGATATTCTGATGCTTTCTTGGTATTGCTGCGTGGTGCTTTCTTTTCACCATAGGTGCTTTCCCTGGCTTCAGACTGACTCTCGGTCTCATGATCTTCTTTGGATGGAGCTGACTGGATGACGGCAGCTAAAAAGTCTTGTTCTTCATTCGCACTGTCTCCCACAGAGCCCTCAGAACCAGGCAAGGCCAAGTCACCATTTATGAGCTTGTGGAATATTGAGGGAATGGACTCACCCATGTCTTCTAGGTTTATCATGTCAAAGGTGCCTAGCTGATCAGTGGTGGGAGGACCTTCGGGAATTCGGAAATGTATATCAGGCAAATTTGGGAGACCATCAGAGCTGAAGGGGGCCGAAGAAAGGCTGCCCATTGCGTGGGGCGATATTTGGGGACTGCCATTTGAATCAGAAATAGTAGATGAACTACCAGATGGTTGGAATGAAGAGGAAAGCTTGTCAGGGAAGTAAAGAGGGGCATACGGGATGAACTGAGTATCAGTGGAAGTAAGGCGAGGATCAGAGACTTCAGGGGAAGTAGTGAAGCTCTCGGGGATGCGATCAAAGGCAAATGAGCTATCAGTTGTGTCACTAAAGGAGCCATCACTCGATAAACTGGAAAGACTGCCAGGAAGAAAGATGGGAGGGGTGTCAGGGTTGTGAAGTGGAGTGGGCAAACGATCAGGAATTAAAGGATCTCTTGAAAAACCATCTTGAATGGGGAGAGAGCTGGAGGGACGGAATGGAGTAGCCGGCAAAGAGTGGAAGCTATCAAGGGTAAGAGGAATGACAGGCGAGTTGTAAGAAGTGTGGACAGGGGTAGAGGAACTGTCAAGAATAGGACGCCATGTATGAAGTCTACTAGTGGCTCGCGGGACATTAGGAGCTCTGCTTGGAGTGTAGTGAAAAGTGGGGATGTTGATTGGAGAGTGAGTGAGGGCCTCCGGGGTGTCTTCTGAAGTGTAGTGGAAGGTGGAGGGTCTGTCCAGAGAGTGGAGAGGAGAGGGAAGTCGGTCTGGTAGTAAGGAGGCTGCTGAAGATTCCTCTGTTGTCGCCACAGCCATACTCGTCGCCAACAGCAACCAAGTCACCAGCCACATCGCTCTCTCTACAAAAGATATACGTGCATTAGTTTACCATTATCAGTACGTCAATTTCATAAATATATAACTAAAATAATAGCAATTATTGTAGATATTAATTCATTGTCAGTGGGGGGAATTAAACCACCCCAACTTTGCAAACAGGATTGCTTCAGTCACACGTATGTGTGCACACAAAAACCTACATTACGTATCAATTATAGAACCATTATATTGTACAGTAATTTATGAAGATGAATCATAAATTTCGGGTCAGTAACAATAATGCTAATAAAAACTTAGAAACCTATATATGATATATAGATAGATAGGGAGAGAGAGAGAGAGAGAGAGAGAGAGAGAGAGAGAGAGAGAGAGAGAGAGAGAGAGAGAGAGAGAGAGAGAGAGAGAGAGAGAGAGAGAGAGAGAGAGAGAGAGAGAGAAAGAGGGGGGGTGGAGCGGGGGGAGAGAGAGAAGGGGGTAAGGGGGTGGGGGTGAGGAGAAACAGACAACCAGCTAGACATATAAGCAGAGAGCTAACTCCCGGAAAGCCATCGCAAATGCCATGTTATCATGTCACACCCCAAGTGAAAGCAAACGTACATTACGTGTTGGGGTTAGCAGAGGAGGAGAGTTCAAACAGGTTCAGGAATTTTTTTTTTTAAGAGGCATGGTATAGGCTATGATTTCGTGTGATAGGATTTGTCTTTGTTAGATATTCTGCGGGGGTGGCCGACTTAAGACAGAGCCAGAATAGGGACAACACCACAGAAAACAATGAACACACACAATCAAAATACAAATTCACACTTACAAAAAAAAGGAAAAGTGGGGATTGGGCCTGATTATATAGATAGATAGATAAATATTATGCGTGTGGGGTGTGTGATTTTGTTTGTTCGTATGTGTGTGTGTGTGTGTGTGTGTGTGTGTGTGTGCATGTGCATGTGCGTGTGTGTGTGTGTATGTAATGCTGTTATTGGTTTATTTATGTTTTCTAGTTTCCTCCCTAGACCTCCGTCAAATTAAAGAAAAATATCCATTAGATCCCCCTTCTAGATTAATTTGTACATTTTTCGGTAGAAAAAATTTCCGGCCGAAGGCCGGTTCTTCCAACATTACAGGCTCACTATCGTTCGCCAGGGGAAAAAATCGACATCTAAATAGCACGAAACGTCTACATAATGACGAAGAAATGGGGCGAAAGGTCTTAAAATCGACTAACAAATGGGGCAAACATCTTAACATCTGAAAACTAATGGGGCTAAACATGAGGGAGAAAGTGGTCCAGAAAAGCGGCCCTTCCCCCCTCAATGTGCACAATAATTGATAACATATTATTATACACAACATGCTACCGGAAAATTAATATGCAAACGAAAATCGACAAATATTACATACTTAAGGGGAGACAGACCGTTTATTCTGGACCCCCTTCTCCCTAATGTTTAGCCCCACTAGTTTTGAGATTATAAGCCCATTAGTTTGGCGATTTTAACACCTTTCGCCCCATTTCGTTGTCAATTTTAAGACCTGTCGTGCCATTTAGGTGTCGATTTTTTTCCTGGCGAGCGATAACGAGCCTGCAATTTTAAGAGGAACTGTACAAATTTATCTTGAAGGGGGTGTCTAGGGGGTGTTATCTTGAAGGGGGATCTAGGGGGTGTTATCTTGAAGGGGGATCTAGGGGGTGTTATCTTGAAGGGGGATCTAGGGGGTGTTATCTTGAAGGGGGATCTAGGGGGTGTTATCTTGAAGGGGGATCTAGGGGGTGTTATCTTGAAGGGGGATCTAGGGGGTGTTATCTTGAAGGGGGATCTAGGGGGTGTTATCTTGAAGGGGGATCTAGGGGGTGTTATCTTGAAGGGGGATCTAGGGGGTGTTTTTTCTAAGCTTGATCGAGGTCTAGAGAGGAAACTAAAACAATAAATGAATAAATGAATTAATAGACCAAACAAACAGCCAGTGTCCCCTTAAATAATTACCTATAAGTATAGGAGAGCTCAATTAAGAGATTAGAGAGCGTGACAGTTATAGAGTTCCGGGACAAATGATTCCTGCATATAGAAAGTTAGGGTTCATCTGTGTTGTGTGTGTGGGTGTGTGGGTGTGTGGGTGTTTGTTTGTGTGTGTGTATGTGTGTGTCTGTGTGTGTGTGTGTGTGTGACTGTGTTTGTGTATGGGTGACTGTTTGTGTGTGTGTGTGTTGAGAGTTAAATAGCATATGCGTGTGTGTTCAAGTGTGTAAGAGTGAGTGTGTGCGTGTGTGTATGTGTGTAATGGTTTGTGCGAGTGTGCCATTGTACAGTCGCGGACAGAAATTAATAGACAGTTTTGGGAAGTACAATAATAATATTTCGGTGAAATAATTTTATATAGCCTACATCTTGAGCAAGAGAGACTACAAATCGTAATGGAAAACTTAAGGGGAGGAAGACCGTTTTTCTGGACCCCCTTCTCCCTAATGTTTTGCCCCACTAGTTTTGAGATTATAAGACGCATTGGTAAAGAAATGGGGCAAACGGTCTGAAAATCGCCAAACTAATGGGACGAATGTTTTGAAATCTCCCCTTATTGGTAATGTGTGTGTGTGTGTGAGTGAGGGTAAACACCAAGGAGACAGAGGTGTTGACTCGGGTGGGGAAAGTTTAAACATAATTTCACTTGGGTACATAACTACTGTGGAAACATTTGGACTGTATTTGCCTCATCTTGACATATTTAAATAGCAAATATATAAGTTATTTTTATACTCGCAATGGTATATATATATATATATATATTGATAGATGAATAGATATATGTAGATAGCTAGATAGAAGGTTAGTTCCACCATCCCCCTACACCTTCAACCATTAATACATGCATGGAGACCACCACACCGTACACATAATAACTACCATACAATACACACACCAACACGCACCACACTCACACACACCAGTCACACACACACACAAACACACATACACCAGCCACACACACACCAGGCACACACAAACACACATACACCAGTCACACACAAACACACACACATACACAAGTCACACACACAAACTTCGAATTAAGAATATAGTGAAAGACTCAACGATTCATGATCGGTTGGTGTTATTAAAGCTGTAATATGTATTATAGTTAATCCATCATCAGATTCTAGTGTGAAGCATAACGAACATGTGTATAACAATATAAGTAACCTATAATACACTTGCTAGGTTAAGTTTACATATGATAAATATATGTACTGTTTTATTATTTAGCTATGGGTACCATCAGGCCCTAAGCTCACTCTCACTCACTCTCACACACACACACACACACACACACACACACACACACACACACTCAACCTCTCTCTCTGTTTCACTCACACACACCATACCAGAGCCTTCTACTGTACTGTCCTATTCTTCCACTATAAACTGTCCCTGTCTAGTAGTATTAAGGCCGGACTACCTAGTTGGGACCGCAAGGTCTGTGTGATCTGTGTAGCTCTGTGTAAATCTGTGTAACTCATTTTGCATCTATCTATGAGGGTATGTGTATGTATATGTGGGTGTAAAACAAAGGCCAATAGAAACATTATGCGTAGTTTAGTGAAACTGTGTGTAGGGTTCGGCTGCCCACATAGGGGTAGGTTAACGGTACAGGTATGGGGGGCTACACGGTGTTATGCGAACGTTGCCCCCGACCGGTTCAGTGAAAGTGTTAAGGCTAGGGCCAGAATATGGGAGGGGGGGTATGGCAGGCCCTCCCTTCCCCTTTATGTAGCCTACTATTGTCCTTGTCTACTCATCACCATATTTCTACTACTATTTCTACTACTACTTCTTTTACTATTTATATTACTATTTCTACTACTATGTCTACTTTTTTTTTTTTTTTTTTTTTTTTTTTACACAAAAATAAATAACTACTATGTCTACTACTATTTATACTACTATTTCTACTACTACTTCTACTATTTCTCGAACGTCCCTTGATTTTGGCCGTCACTCTTTCAACTCTGGGGGAGGCACTTGCTACAGGCAGTTCCTCCTTTTGCCTCCCTCACTCTCACACACACAAAAAATAACTACTATGTCTACTACTATTTCTACTACTATTTCTACTACTACTTCTACTATTTCTACTACTATGTCTACTACTATTTCTACTACTATTTCTACTACTATGTCTACTACTATTTCTACTACTATTTCTACTATTTCTACTACTATTTCTACTATGTCTACTACTATGTCTCTACTACTATGTCTACTACTATGTCTCTACTACTATGTCTACTACTATGTCTCTACTACTATGTCTACTACTATGTCTCTACTATTTCTACTATTTCTACTACTATTTCTACTACTATTTCTACTATTTCTACTACTATTTCTACTATTTCTACTACTATTTCTACTATTTCTACTACTATTTCTACTACTATGTCTACTACTATTTCTACTACTATTTCTACTATTTCTACTACTATGTCTACTACTATTTCTACTACTATTTCTACTATTTCTACTACTATGTCTACTATTTCTACTACTATTTCTACTATTTCTACTACTATGTCTACTACTACTTTTACTACTATTTCTACTACTATTTCTACTACTATTTCTACTACTACTTCTACTATTTCTACTATTATGTCTACTACTATTTCTACTACTACTTTTACTACTATTTCTACTACTACTTCTTGTTTCTATTGCTGCCCTTGTGTTTGTTGTTGTTGTTATTATGCTTCTACTTCCGTTTGTCTGTCTGTATAATTGTTTATTTGTCTTTAAACAAGATATCTCAAATACTTTTGAACCTATGTTCACGGAAGTTGGTAGGCAGATAGTATATGTGCCAAGGAAATAGTGATTCAATTTAGATGATCAGTAGAGTGCATGCCTCTACTATAGTCTATTCGCTGTAAGTAGGCGAGAAATCATGACCTCTATCCTCTGTATCTCAAAAACGACTAGAGTAATCGAGTTAATATGTCTACCATTTGGGAAGAGTCAGTCAAGTAATAGATGTGGAGATCGACAGCCAATTTGCTCTAGCCCTTTTTGAGTTACAGAGGATAGAGGTCATGATTTATCGCCTATTTACAGCGAATAGACTATAGTGTAGGCGGAGGTACTCGCTCTCCCAAGTGCCCCTATAGTTTCCTTTGCTTCCTTTGATCTTGAATTAGTATAGGTCGGGTTGTCCGTATAAAGCTACTGTGCAACTCTCCAACCCAAGAGTGAAATGTTACTCCCAGATTTCTTCTATTCAACAGCTGAACTCTGGAACTCTCTCCCAGAGTCAGTGTTTCCCTCTTCCTATGACTTGAATTACTTCAAACTCCGTGTGTCCAAGCATTTTGGCTCGAACGTCCCTTGATTTTGGCCCTGTCACTCTTTCAACTCTGGGGGAGGCACTTGCTACAGGCAGTTCCTCCTTTTCCCTCCCTCACTCACACACACACACACACACACACACACACACACACACACAACAAAAATAACGGGAAGACTCTGGGAGGTGTTTGTCGAGCGTTGCCCTTGCCTGGTACCAGTGAAAGTCCTATTATACTGTGAGGGTATGGGGGAAGTTAGCGATATTGTTTCTGACTCCGTAAGTTTAGTGAGTGGAATGTTTTGGGCGGCATTCTTTTCACTTTCATTCTTGTTGCGAGAGTCTCGATTTGGTTCTTGTTCGTCTTTTTTTTTTTCTCTTTTTTTTTCGTCTACCGGCATTTATTATTTTTCTTTTGTGTATACCTAATTGTCTTCTTGATTTTGGTAAGCAAAGTTATACGACTTTATTATACAAAGTTCCGCGCGCGAGTGGAAGGTATGACGGCTGTACGGTCGCGCTAATAAGTCACTCCCACCTGTCATTACGTTTGGCTTGCTCTGTGCTGTATTAATGCCTGTCAGATGTTGAATAGGGCGGGTACGTGTAGGAACATGTTTGTATATTTCACTTGATATGAAGAAATGAAGCTTAGCTATTGCTGATACCCTTGGTACCGAGACAGCACTTATTAGCGCGACCACCAAGACAGTAATGTACTAATATATCCGAGGATTGCATATAACTTTTTTCATACTCGCTGGTTGTTTACAAACAGATCCTTCTTAAACTGCTCAGTATCGTCTAAATATAGCTAGAATAAACTTAAAAAGACTTCACCGGTATAGAAGGGGTCAATTCCCAAGACTATATAACAGAATACTATAATAGGCTCATCTATCATTTTAGCCCTCTCCCGGGATAACTATAATGGACTATCTGATAGACCACGGTGATAGGGGAAGAATTAATAATGAGGAGACGTGTGAAGCCGGGGGGAGCTGCCAGACCCGGGACAGGGTTTACTCCAAGATGGCTATTAGTTGAGACGAAAGGTCTCAAAATCGCCAAACTAACGGAACGAACGTCTTAAAACCTCAAAACTAATATGCTAAACATGAGGGAGAAGGGGGTCCAGAAATAGCGAGTAGTACCCCCTTAAACCATTCTTTCTCTTCGCAGCGCCTCTGTGGGCGTGAGTGTTGTTTACAGAGATTAGATGGATTAGCATTTCCATTGCTAAAGGTAACGTAATTTTTCAGGTCATTTAGGTCATTAACCCCTTATGTACCGGCGACGACTCTTATATACTAATTGTGCATATTGTTGTCAACGAACAAGTAAAGTGATAGCTTCCAAGATAGAGATACACAAATATAAACTAAACACAAAGTTGAAGGAATGCAAAAGGACCTTGGAGTGACTTTCTAACCTGTATGAGAGAGAGAGAGAGAGAGAGAGAGAGAGAGAGAGAGGGTCTAGGGAGCCAGTGGTCAGATATTAGTATGTTGGTAATGTGTGTGTGTGTGTGTGTGTGAGTAAGTGAGTGTGTGTGTGTGTGTGAGTAAGTGAGTGTGTGTGTGTGTGTTTCTATGTGTGAGTAAGTGAGTGTGTGTGTGTGTGTGTTTCTATGTGTGAGTAAGTGAGAGTGTGTGTGTGTTTCTAAGTGTGAGTAAGTGTGTGTGTGTGTGAGTAAGTGAGAGTGTGTGTGTTTCTATGTGTGAGTAAGTGAGAGTGTGTGTGTATTTCTATGTGTGAGTAAGTGAGTGTGGGTGTGTGTTTCTATGTGTGAGAGTGTGTGTGTGTGTTTGTGTGAGTAAGTGAGTGTGTGTGTGTGTTTCTACGTGTGAGTAAGTAAGTGAGTAGGCTGAATGGGGCCGAATGGATACAAGCCAAAGAGAGAGGGAGACAAAGATACATTGTCATTATATTGTGGGGATATCATTACACGATTTTATACATGTTAGGAAGAACCTGTGGGATACAAACGGATCATAATGCTCTACGTCAATTATCAGCTAAAAATATATATAATAAAAACTGTTATTGCATTGAGGGCGTTCATAATGTTTCATCTATTCTGCTAGCAAATTGTAATATAATAAAAAACAAAAAATAAATAGGAAAAGTAGGGATGGGGTCTGAGTATATACAGTATATATAATAGCTTAGAATAGACAAATGGGAAGGTATATATTCCACAAATGTCTAACTATAATACTATCGTCTACCGAGAGTCAAAGTATGTAGCAATAATAAACGCTTCATTGTTTATTGAATGGCCTAACTATACATTTATTTACGTTTGTACTGTATAGCTATCTATCTAATCAGTAATGCGGACGGAAGGAGCGTGTTAGCAAAAGATAGACTTATCACAACGCAAGTCCTGTTATATGCCTACTTTCTCGTATTGGCTCTCTCTCTCTCTCTCTCTCTCTCTCTTTATATATATATATATATATATATATATATATATATATATATATATATATATATATATATATAATATCTATATATATATATATGTGTGTGTGTGTGTGTGTATGTTGCCAAGATCTATTGCTAATTAGCGATATATTAGCAACATATCGTGATTATTTTGCACTACTAATGGCGACTAAAGTGAAGGCAGACTATAGGTAGCGCCAACGAACTTGACAATAATCTTGATCCCTGACCTCTCTGTAACTCAAAAGGGCCTAGAGCAAATTGGCTGTAAATATCCACACCTATGTCCTGGTGGACTCTTCCCAAATGATAGAAACGTCAGCCCGATTGCTTTAATTAATTTCGAATTATAAAAAGCCAAGGGGTGAATATTTTTGTCAAGTTCGCTGGCGCTACCTATACAGCTGATGACATAACGCTTATATGGCAGTTTAATCCAGAATGTGTCAGACTATAAACGCCTACTGTAATTACGTTTAGGGAATAACTTCTGGTATAAAATTGTGTTTATAGGAAGGGTAGGGTTATATAGGGTGGTGGTGGTGAATAGCAAGTCATTTGTGGTTAATTAAGATCCGCCCCTCTCCTATCATTAACAGTCTTATATAGGGAGAATTCAACCCTTATATTTACAACAATAACCGCATTTTGCATAACTTGTGTTGAACAGCAGGCCACAGTTTTACTTGTATGCACTATATATATATGTGTGTGTGTGTGTGTGTGTGTGTTAGGTATTGATAGGTTAGATTATATTAGGTATTGTCAAGTTAGATTAGGTTAGATATTGTTAGGTTAGATAATGTTATAAATTGTTAGGTTATATTAGGTTAGGTATTGTTGGGCTAGAGTAGGTTAGGGAGGTTAAATATTTTGTTGCTCCCAGTTATGACGGGAAACGCAATACAAATAACTTCATATTATTTAAAATAGTGCTGGCGGAAGAGATACGTGTATATATTATTATTGTTATTATTATTATTATTATTATATTATCAGTTGTAAAGATAAGCGGAGACGTCGTAAGTGCTTTTGAACGTCCGGGCCCTCTCCTTCCATTAACGTCACACCAACAGTTTTATAGGTCAGTATACCCTTGGTCGCTACTAGAGAGCCTGTGGTAAAGGAGATCAGACATCATTTACTTTAAACGCCATCTATTGAGCAATGAACTCACTAGGCATTGCCCATCTATAGTCTATTTTGAATATGGGAATATTCATACAGTGCCCGAAATGCTACCAAGATCAAGTTATAGATAGTAAGTGGCCGGAAAATGCGCCTTTACAAATTTGTAGACCGCCGGAAAATATGCCTTTACAATTTTGTAGGCCCAGTTCCCCCCTTGTAAACACGGTACCCCAGGGGAAGAAGAAGAAGAAGCCCGGGGATTACTACTCCAATGGTTACAATAGATTATACTGATAACACACCCGCATGTTTGGGTGTGAGAGAGAGAGTGAGAGAGTGAGTGTGTTACAAGGAATAGTTAGTATCTCAATGACCTTGCTGTCCAATAAGGCCTTAAATGGGTATGACATAATATGTATTTGGTAGAAGCTGATAAATCTATAAAGGCCAGAAGCCCGGAGAAAGCTCGGTAAGCCGAAGATGAGAGGGTGATAATGAGTTGTGGCCAGTGATTGACAGTAGGGCTGCTTATCCTCTTTCTCTCCCTCTCTTTCTCTGGCTTGTATCCATTCCGCCCAATTCAGCAAACTGTTTTAAGACGTTTATCTCCATCCAGGTGTCGATTTTATCCTGGCGAGCGATAGCGAGCCAGCATATATATTTTTTGGTTTTGATAGCAAGCTAAATTTGTACATTTTTCGATAGACAAATTTCTCCGGCGAAGCCGGATTTCTCCATACAATGTTGGTTCGCTATCGCTCGCCAGGATAAAATCGACACCTGGATGGGGATAAACGTCTTAAAACAGTTGGCTGAATTAGGCCGAATGGATACAAGCCAGGGAACGAGAGAAAAGGAGGAAGGACAGAAGCCCGGTAAGCCGAAGATGAGAGGGTGATAATGAGTTGTGGCCAGTGATTGACAGTAGGGCTGCTTATCCTGCCCCCTGTCTGTCTCCTATCACCCCTACACGCACCTGTCTAACACACACACACACACATACACACACCACACACACACACACACACACACACACACACACACACACACACACACACACATACATATCTTGAGGGAACAATGATAAGGCTCAGAAAGTTCGGAATTCGAATCCACTCTGGCAAGTAATACATTTTACAAATATTTAAGGTGCTCTTTCATGGAACACACACATGTAGTCAAACAATCACACACACACACACACACACACACACACACACACACACACACACACACACACACACACACACACACACAGCCCGTAGCCTAGTAGGTAGAGCTCTTGTCTCACACACGAGGGGTCGGGGGTTCAATCCCCGGCCGGGCGGAGACAAATTGGGCTTGTCTCCTTTCATGTGTTAGCCTCAGTTCACCTAGCTGTAAATAGGTACCTGGAATAAGTGGACGACGTTGTGACGTCCCATCTGGGGTTGGCAAAAATGGTACAAGGCGAGATGGGTATCATATGGTTCACCTAAGCTGATGGCTACCTAAGCCTTCGGGCGAGACAGTACCGTCTATAGTGAGAATGGTACTATACAGATCCACCCTAAGCCTTCGTTTCCGATGTCGCCAATTGGCTAAAATACAGACTACACACACATCCACAGCCATTCCAACAGTACATAAAACACTTAACATGCATTTCACGCAATACATTCCCAGTTAAGGAGGCGTGATAATAATGAGCTTAGCTCGCATTGCGTGGATTCCCCTTGACGAACAAGTAACTGAGTAACACAAACACACACACTTTGCTTGTCCCACACCCACCTGTCAGCTGAACGTAACCTTTTCTTGACATCTTCATATTGGGAAGGTTATATTATGTACTCTCTCTCTCTCTCTCTCTCTCTCTCTCTCTCTCTCTCTCTCTCTCTCTCTCTCTCTCTCTCTCTCTCTCATGAGAAAAAAATATATACTTCAATTCTATGAGTCTCCCAAACCATCGACATCAATCAAGGAAAACAGAATACCAGGGGGACCACAAATCTCCACTTCAAGGAGATGCTCGGGACTAAAATGAAATGCCGCACTCCTTCTCGCCCCATTCAACCGTGCCTAACTTGCCCTCAAAGCACTCAGCCAATGTCGTCAACCAGTAGACCATTTCAACCAGTAGCTCTCAACCAGTACCAAATCAACCAATACGGTTAGGTTAGGTTAGGTTAGTACTATATGTTGGCACTGGTGTGGCTGGTCTTGATTGATTTGGCACTGGTTGAGAGCTACTGGTTGAAATCGTCTACCGGTCGAAATGTCCGGGAACCGTTACTTTCTGTTACACGTTTTTATGTTTACAATTTCGTTTGCTACACCGCGTTCCGAGCCTTTTTTTTTTTTTTTTTTTTTTTGCTATACCTGTTCTGCTATTTCTTTTGCTACTTTTTCCTTACCCTTTTGTGTACGACTTTCACTACATCCACTGCTTTTTGCCTACAGTTATTTTTGACATGGTATATACTTTTTTCCGTTTTTTCTTAGACTACATCTGTTTGTTACATTATTGTTACACCTTTTTTGTTATTCCATTTATATTAAGTAACGCCCCGTTCTTAACATTAATCATCAATTACAAACCCCAATGCAGTTGAATAAACTAATGAAAGCATATTGTCCTCCCGGGATTCGAACTCGGGACACCACACCCAGAACATAAGCATCTAAACCATTACACCACCAACACAGTTTCTTGTTTATATTATTCTGTCAGCTACATCTTTTGCTACACATCTCCGTCAATCTTTCTATCTCGCACTTTCTCTCTGTTGGTTCAAAAGATTTTCTCAGTTCTCTCCCAAAGCTGCACTTGTTCTTTCACATGCCTCCTCGTTTCCTCAGGTTCATACCACACCTATTATTTTGGATATATTAACCCTCTCACGTGTTTTACGCAATTTTGAGCCTATTGGGGATACTTTAAAGCCTTTGTTACCATCAGGGGTATTTAGAAACCTTTAGTTTAGTTACTTCAACCACTGCAGTTGTCTTTGAGTTAGCTGTGGGCAGAAAACTAATTTTGGAGAGGTAATTATAAGAGTGAGAGAACTCTATTTCTTATTGCTAATCTGGCAACCTCTGCGTCATAAAAACGTGAAAGGGTTTTAACATACCAACTTGTGCTGCATTGAATGTCATTACTTTACCATATTTTGTATACCAACATTTTATATATATATATATATATATATTGATGTATCTATCTATCAACCTTGATATCTATCTATTTGTAGAGCGTGACATTAATTTTGGTAGTTCTCAGGTATTTATTACCCCTACTTAACATTGTTAGGAGCTGACCTTCATCCGTGACGCACGAGCGCTCACACGTGGACATACAAACATACAAAAACACACACACAGATTCATTATCACACATGAAGTATAAGCCATACCACTATAATTACTGTCGCTATTATCTTTGTTCACCTCCTATGTCTTGCCACCGTCCAAAACAAAAATAATAATAATGATAATAAACAAATACAAAGTTTGTAAGGCCGGACTGCCTAGTAGGGACCTCGGGGTCTGTGTATCTATGTATATATGTAACTATATGTAACTATATGTAACTCTCTCTCTCTCTGTCACGCACACACAACACACGAATACCCCCTCTCTCGCTCTCCTTCTCACGTACATTATATTATAGCAGAGAAAAACTGATGAAGGTCAATAGCCATAATGGTGTTAGTGAAAACATGAGAACAGTATTGTGTGTTTGTGTGTGTGTGTGTGTGTGTGTATTTTTTTCTTTATACAGTATTTGTGAAGTGCGTGTGTGCTTATACGTGAGTGTGTGTGTTTGATTATTTGCATAATATGTGAATATATAATGAATTAATTCCATACACACAGTCACATGTCAACCTACCATTTAGTTACCTTATCCGTCAAGTTGGTCAAAATTCTTTCAGCTTAAATTCCTTTAAACCCTTTAGTAACGAGTTGTCCTTGTCATTATAATCTGGGTATTATTAGAAGATGTTATCCAGCTTAGGGAGGACGTGTAACATTTAAAAGGCTTCAAGCTATCTCGATTACCTATTTTCAATACCACGGATTCCTCCTAAGCTGCATAAAATCGTCTATATACAGCTGTACGTAATAACATACACACATGCACACATACACACACACACACACACAAATAAACCAATAACTGAAGGGCTTTAGCATAGAATTGAACCAGTTAAAAAAAATCATCTTTAATCAACGAAACAAAAATACATAATAATTACCGTAAGGCCTAGCACGCAATAAGGTCGACTTTCGTGATAGTATCGATTAAGAGGAAGAGAGCGATTCTTCCTCGTTGTGTTTTTAATTTCACGGGCCGATAGTCCGATAAAACTAATAGGCAATCCCTGTATCCCCGGCGAGAAACAATACCTAGGGGGCCTCCTTGGTTGTGATAAAGGATTCCTTGCTATTGTTATTATAATTGTTACCCCTTTATCCTTTTCTGGCGGATGGGACCATTTTCTTTTGTTTTGTTTGTTCAGCTTCCGGCAAGAATTAGTTTATTTAATATATTTGTAAATTTCTCGGTACCGGTAATTCCTAAATTACAGGCTCGGTCACGCTCGCCTGGAAAACGTCGAGACCTAAATGACACGAAAGGTCTTAAAAACTCAAAACTAATGGAGCTAATCGTGAGGGAGAAGGAGGTCCAGAAAAAAACAAAACCTTCCCTAGATATACGAAGATGAGCACTTTGGTATTGCATAACCCACCATATGCCCCACACACTTGGCGATCCTAGCACACTCTCTCTTTACTACCTGGCAACTGTAGAATACCCCCCTCCCCCTACTTCCACCACCACACTCACACACACTTGCTTATGGTAGTCCATCGTAGTCCGATGATAACGTTCCCTTCCTGCAAAGCAGGAAGAGAAAACCTGCGCATAGGAGAGTTTAGAGTGCCGAGGGAGGTGCGCAGTTCCAACTTCACTATCTTGGTACTGAACAGGGGTTGCTGATGGCAAAGGGGTGACCCAAGACGACCAGCTCCTGCTCAATACTGCAGGAGACTGCCGGGATTCCAGTTTGTCGGAAACCGCCAGGACGTGACCCCAACGTCTGCTGTTCTCTCAGGGTGTGCTCCCCTAGCCTTTATCTTACTAGACTAAACCACAAGGCAGTGGGTGTGTGCGGTTGTTGGTAGATGACAAGGATGCACATCATACCTCTGGGGGCCACCGCATGCCCCGAGATCCCCTATTGATTTAGCCTGGGGTCGCAAGACACCCAGTTACCGTGTGTGGCCCCGGGGAGGCACAATAGGAGTCTTGGTGATGGAGAGGCTATGTACTGGCAGAGGGAGACTTACGCACTCGGCTCCCCTTTTCATCACAAGGGTTAGCCAGCGGCAGCAGCTGAAAGCGAGAATTGCATGCAAGCAAGCAGCACTACACCAACATGCTACTGCACTAGTCGCATCACATCACATCACCCTGTGTGATAACACCTTCCCTACCTCCCCGTCTTCATTCACTCCCCTCCTGCCCTCGCCACTGCCCGCTAACCTTTCCTACCTCCCCGTCCTCATTCAGACTCCCCTCCCGCCCTCGCCAATGCCCGCTAACCTTTCCTACCTCCCCGTCCTCATTCAGACTCCCCTCCCGCCCTCGCCACTGTCCGCTAACCTTTCCTACCTCCCCGTCCTCATTCAGACTCCCCTCCCGCCCTCGTCACTGCCCGCTAACCTTTCCTACCTCCCCGTCCTCATTCAGACTCCCCTCCCGCCCTCGCCACTGCCCGCTAACCTATATACTATATATATATATATATATATATATATATGCCTACACACACACACACACACACACACACAGCCATTCCAACGATACATATAACACCTACACATATAGGAGGCGGGAAATAACGAGCATGCTCACTCCCGCAATACAACTAGAGTAAGTACAAAACACACACACACACACACACACATCCTCCCTCTGCGCCACATCAGCCCATAGAATTAGTAAAAAACACCATCTGAGGAAGAGCACTTTATTGACAACGTTTCGCAGATAGCTTCATCAGCTCACTGATGAAGGCCAGGTCACTGTCAATAAAGTGCTCTTCCTCAGATGGTGTTTTTTATCCATTCTGTCTACTTTTTAAGTACCACTCAACATAGAATCAGTCATTGCCCCTACACACACACACACACACACACACACACACAAAAGAGCCGGGATGGTCCAGCGTACTAAGGAACCAGTTAACCACCCAGAGTACGCCAGAGGTATACCAGGGCTCGAGTCCTCCAGATTGCGAGTTTTTTTTTCAGCTTTACCGACGGAGAAGGATTGTATTGTGGTCCTTCCCTAGCCAAGCTGTTATAAGCTTGTGTAAGCCCACACATAGCTTCACTAATACAATGTGCCTCTGCGTATGTACTATGGTTGAAACTTCAGCACCTATCGGCCGCCATAGGTCTCATGTGACCTCGTAGCTAAGGTAGAATACGCATTGTACTGTACTTAAGTTAAGAGATACTCTGTATATATTCAGCCTCAGGGCTGCAAGTGAATAATAAATCAACAATTAATATCATTATTATTATTATTATTATTATTAGTAGCAGTAGTACTATTATTATTATTATTATTATTATTACTATTCTTCCATACATCCCTTCTTGTCACCATAGGTATAACGTCCTTCAGCCATCCCTCCCTTTCTCCCGACCCTCTACCTTACCTCCACGACCCCACCGATCCATCTCCATTCCCTCTAATACGCCCCTACCTACCTGTCTTAGTTTATGCCGACCTTCCGAGCAATCTTCCTCATGCCTTTCTACCTAACTATAGTCCGTTCATTCTAGGTTGGGCAGAAATCGTAACCTGTAACCTCTGTAACTCAAAAATGGTCTAGAGCAAATTGGCTGTAAATGTCCACATCTATTCCTTGACTGACTTCCTAAATAGTAGAAATATTACCTTGATTACTCTAGCCCTTTTTGAGTTACTGAGGTTAGGGTTTACGATTTCTGGCCTACCTATAATTAATAGACTATAGCAATCTTCCTCTCCTCATGCCTTTCGCCTCAACTATCTACCCATCTACCCATTGGAATGAATGATCACTAGACTGTAATGTATGAATATATCCAAAAACACAATACGTACAACCAATATCGGAATGGATTAACCCGTGCAGTACCAGGGACGTCCTTTTCATCATATTTGGCAACTATTAGACGATTTTATTGAGATTAGGGAGGGCCTCTAGCAATAATAAGGCTTCAAACTATCTCAACCAACCCTTTTAACTACCACAGATCATTCTTAAGCTGCATGATATCGTCTAAATATAGCTAGAATATTATATAAAACACGTCGCTGGTACTCAAGGGTTTTAAGGCTCGTGTAAAGTATTGCGAAAACCAACAATCTGGCGCTGAATTCGGTGTTGCCCGCCATTTATAGAAACTATCTGCGTTGGTGGTGTAATGGTTTAGATGCTTGTGTTCTGGGTGTGGTATCCCGAGTTCGAATCCCGTGAGGGCCATATATGCTTTCATTAGTTTATTCAAGTACAGTGGCGCTAATAAGTCATGTCTCAGCTGTCATTGCCTTTACGTTTGGCTCTCTCTGTGCTGTATTAATGTCTGCCAGATGTTGAATAGGGGGGGTAAGTGTAGGAACATGCTTATAATATCTCACTCGAAACGAATAAATCAAATTTTAGACATTGCTGATACCAAATATTGATAGAAATATACTTGGTGCCGAGACATGACTTATTAGCACGACTGGACATTGGGGTTTGTAATTGATGATTAATGTTAAGAACGGGGTGTTATTTAATTATCTGTCCATTGTCCATTGCCATCTATAGACACTGCCTGGTTACCCTCCAGTATTATATGTCCATTGTCCTCTTGATATTGTTGTCCTTTTAGCAATGAGTCAAAAGAATGGAAACAATAGACATACCCTGATGACAGCTCTCCTTGTAATTGTATTTATTTGCTTAATTATTTATTCATTATGATTATTTTTGGTTTAGTTGTATGTCTAAACCTATACTAATAAGTAACACGCCATTCTTAACATTAATCGTCCATTACAGACCCCAATGTACTTGAACAAAACTAATGAAAGCATATGGTCCTCCCGGGATTCGAACTCGGGACACCACACCCAGAACATAAGCATATCAAGCCGAAGAAAATACCCCCAAGAGAGGAAACGTCTTAAAATCTCCAAACTAAGGGTGCGATCGTCTTACAATCTTAACACAAATAGGGCTAAGCATGAGGGCAAAGGTGAACCATCCCCCTCCCTTACCATAAATCAGCCATTGCCCCCTCATTCCCCAACCTTACCCCCCATCCATCACCCAAACCTTATTATTACACCCACAACACAGTCAGTCTTATGGGATGTGCCGTTTTTCTGGACCACTTTCTCCCTTATGTTTAGCCCCATTAGTTTTCAGATGTTAAGATGTTTGCCCCATTAGTAAGTCGAATTTAAGACCTTTCGCCCCATTTTTTTGTCAATATTTAGACCTTTCGTGCTATTTAGGTGTCAATTTTTTCCCTGGCGAACGATAGTGAGCCTGTAATGTTGGAAGAACCGGCCTTCGGCACTGGTATCGGAAACTAGACTGCTGGTAGACGAATAATTAGGTAACCGAAATATTTCAAAAGCTTACCTAAGAAGCTGCCAGACCAGTGTTGAGGGAAAAAGCGCTCGTGTGATACCGGCTTTATTATCAGTACCGGTGACGTTATGTAACTTATATTCAAGTTATATTTAGTTTAACCCCTATTGTGCCGGTGACGTCCATCTCGTCATATTCTGGCAACTATTAGACGATTATGTTCTTCTTATGTGTTCAGCGTAGGAAGGACGTCTACCCATTAAAAGGCTACAGGCTATATCAGTTAATCCTTTTAGCTATCATGTATCCTTCATGAACTTCATAAAATCGATTCAATTTAGTTGAAATCAAACACATATACAGTATATATATATATATATATATATATATATATATATATATATATATACAGTACAGTATATATCCTCTACCTTTCCCTTTGCACGTTGCACCAGCACCCAGGAACTCTCCCCTTTGACTCCCCCCCCCCCTTGATACCTGTAACCTCCCCCCCTTACCCCCCTCTCTCTCCTTTCCTACCCAATATGTTCACTTTTACTAACTACCCCTTCTCTCTCTCTCTCTCTCTCTCTCTCTTCCTCCCCCATCTCTCTCTCTCTCTCTATATCTATCAATCTATCTTTCTTTCTCCCCCCATGTCTCTCTCTCTCTCTCTCTCGCTAGCTATCTATCTATCTATTTAGCTAGCTATCTTTCTTTCACTCCCCTTCTCTCTCTCTCTCTCTCTCTCTCTCTCTCTCTCTCTCTCTCTCTCTCTCTGGAAATATGAATAATACCTGAATAATTATGCAAAGTCGCCTTATTAATGATCGTTCAACGTGTTATGAGTGGAGCTCTGGAGGCGGCGTAGGGATTATAAAGGGAGCCCACCTCGCTTTTTTTCTCTTGCTCTCCCTCTCTCTTTGGCTTGTATCCATTCGGCCCCATTCAGCCTACTGTTTTAAGACGTTTACCCCCATCCAGGTGTCAATATTTTCCTGGCGAGCGATAGCGAGCCAGCATATATATACTTTTTTTTTTACAGCAAGCTAAATTTGTACATTTTTCGATAGAAAAATTTCTCCGGCGAAGCCGGATTTCTCCATACAATGCTGGTTCGCTATCGCTCGCCAGGAAAAAATCGACACCTGGATTGGGATAAACGTCTTAAAACAGTTGGCTGAATGGGGTCAAATGGATACAAGTCAGAGCAAGATAAAACAAAAATCAGGTGACTCCCTTTAATGATAGTTCAACGTGTTATGAGTGGAGCTCTGGCGGCGTAGGGATCATATTAACCTCTTCACACCTAATACGTATGGTTACCTTTGATTCTGGCTAAAATTCGATTATTTTATGCAGTTTAAGAAAGACCTGTGTTACTAAGAGGGTAAATTGAGATCGCATTTACCCCTTCGAGTTGTATTGGGAGAAGGGGGTCCAGAAAAACGGTCTGTCTCCCCTTAACATTTATTCAGTTTCAAGTTTAAACATCAAGAACACGTTTTTCTTGGCTAGAGTTGTATCTTTTTTTCTTTCTCTTACCTTTCACTAAATCCCCTCCCAAGCTTACTGAGTGTCTTGGTCTCTTTGTTTGCTTGTTTTATTTATACTTTTGTTTTTCCTTGTTAATGTGTTTATTATTATTTTTATTAATATTGGTATTATTATTAGGGGTTCGACCCCTACGGGGATATAGATATATATAGTATTATAATGAAGTATCAATTATTATGTTTTTTACACCAACCAACTTCACGTCTAAACTCAATTAATGAAATCAACAAATACATATGGCACTCCGAGGACTCGAACCTTAGGATACTCACATCGAAATTCCGCTAGCGTAAAAATTACATATAGAGAAAGAAACATGTAATATAAAAACACAACCCTCATGCTATCTGATGTCTCTGTATCCTAAAGTGTCCCCGCTCTCTCTCTCTCTCTCTCCCCCCGCGGTATAAGTTCAACCCTTTCCTGCCAACCGTAGAGCGGCGATCACAAACAGCATAACATAAGCTGGTGGGAGGGTTGACGCTTAGGGTGGCGGTGGTGGTGTGTGTGTGTGAAGGTGGTGGTGGTATGAGTATATTATTATGTGTGTGTGTGTGTGCTGATGGTGGTCTTACGTGCCTGTATTATTCGTATGTGTGTTTGTGTGTGCGTGTCTGTGGAGGTGGTAGTGATGTATATATATATATATATATATATGTTATATCTGTTATAAAAATCGCCACCTGTAAGTGGCACCGATTAGCATGTCGCCCATCCGTAATTTTTGTAGGGTTTTTTCCCCTTGATAGGTTGCCCGCCAAGGCTATCGAGTCCGATCCACCCGGAAACACCCCTTTCAGATACCAGGGGGACAGCTATCACCAGATACACCCCTACTACAGGGGGACCACATCTCTTTTAGATACCAGGGGGACAGCTATCACCAGAGACACCCCTATTACAGGGGGACCATACCCCTTTCAGATACCAGGGGTACAGCTATCACCAGAGACACCCCTATTACAGGGGGACCGCCTAACACCATAGACAACCCTAACCTATAGGGGAAGAGTGGAGATGTACCCGAACTCTTCTGGGGAGCCCAGGGACCCTGACTCAAACATCAGGGGGAAGAGGGTGTAGGCTGTGCCATTCAGGGCTGGGGACTGGTCAGTGCAGGAAAAGGGCCTTGAAGCCCCACACTATGAAGGGGACCGCAGTGCGCAAGAGGGCCATGGAGGACGAGGAGTTCAAGCAACCCGACTCCTCTGAGTCCCCCAGGACTCCATCACACACCATAGCTAGGCCCTCGCCATCACCAATACCAATCCCCACACCACCTACCCCTTCTCATCCTCCCCCACTCACTTGCCCTGCAATCCGAACTACCCAGAAAACTCCACAAATTATTATATGAATATTATATGTGTATGAGTGTGTGTTTTATATGTGTGTGTGCTAATGGTGATGTTACGTGTCTCGTTATTAGTATGAGCTTATGTGTGTATGCGTTTTAGTGGTGGTGGTTTTATTAGTGTGAGTGTGTGTGTGTGTGTGTGATGGTGGTAGTAGTGTTGTTGAGTGTGTGAATAGGGAGAGAAAAAGAGTGTTTGTTAATTTTAATGTACAATTGTGTATCTTGTGTTGTGTTCTGATCTGCATAATGTGTCGTACCTATAGTGTACCTGGGATGTCCTGCTGGGTGTTGTGTTTAATGCATAAATGTTGACAATTATGCGAAAACTAACACAGACATTAACAAAATACACAAGCATGCAACATACTGTACACACATACACATACACGTTCACACACACGTTCACCCACATATACTCACGCAAGCAGACACACTCACACATAAATTTAATACACATACAAACATGGATACATGTACAGTCGCGCTAATAAGTGATAGCTCGGCACCAATTATGTTTTGATCCAACATTTGGTATCAACAACATTTACACATGATTTCTTCTTTTTGAGTGAGATATACAAACATGTTCCACACTTACCCACCCTATTCAACATCTGACAGACATTTTTACAGCACAGAGCGAGCCAAACGTAATGATAGCTGAGACATGACTTATTCAAAGTAACACAAACAAACACATACGGGATATGATCTATGATATGAACATGATGAGTAAACAAATACCTAAAGGAGTGTGTAAATATTACATTATTTGGTATTTATTATCATACAAGGATTTAAAATTGGATATAAGACGTGAGATTAAAATTACATATAAACATACACAATCTCCCTCTCTCTCTCTCTATCTATCTCTCTCTCTCTCTCTCTTACATTACTAGGTGTTTATTAGCAAGGATTTAAAGTTGGATATAAACGTACACAATTCTCTCTCTCTTTCTTTCTTTCTCTCTCTCTCTCTCTCTCTAAGGTAACCTTTTCTTCCAGCCTTCACCGTGAGCATGTGTGTGAGTGAGAGAGAAAGTGTTGTTAAGGCGACAGTGGCTGTTTGTTTGGTCTATTAATTAATTTATTCATATTTTATTTTTTTTAGTTTCCTTCCTAGACCTCCATTAAGCTTAGAAACCCCCCCCCCCCCATCAAGATAGATTTGTACATTTTTCGGTAAAAAAAATTCCCGGCCAAAGGCTGATTCCTCCTAAAATTACAGGCTTGCTATCGCTCGCCAGGAAAATATCGACACCTAAATGACGCGAAGGGTCTTAATATTGACACAAAAATAGGGTGAAAGGTCATAAAATCCCCAAACTAATGGAACCAACGTATTCAAATCTCAAAAACTAGTGGGGCTACACATTAGGGAGAAGGGGGTCCAGAAAATCGGTCAGTCTCCCTTTAAGGTGTACGCCATATGGTCTTGCACCCCCCCCCCCCCTCTCCCCCCTTAGAACGCTACGTGGGGGTCCTAAGAAGATTCGCAAGACGTGATGCTATTCGGATAAATACAATTTCCCGATATACCAAATACACGTGAAGATCAGCGACAACAATATGATAAATGAATAAATAAATGCACAATTATCTTGAGAGGGGGTCTAGGGGATGTTTTTCTAAGTTTGAGGGATGTCTAGCGAGGAAACTAAGGATTTATGAATGAATTAATGTATAGGCCAAAAAAAGCAGTCAGTGTCCGATTAATTATATTATGCTGTAAACCGTGAACATAGTTGGTGTCTCTTCGTTATTATTCCATACATGTGCTAACGGACACCGACTCCGCCTTATTATCAACACATATGTCACTTTGGTTATCTATACTCTATATTTATGCCAGGGTTAGCGCCGGGAATGACAATAAGTTAATGGGGGGGGGGGTCTGGCTGTTTGTGTGTTTGTCTGTCTGGCTGTCTATGTATCTGTCTGTCTGTCTGTGTGCCTGGCTGAGGGTCTAAGGGGTGTATTTTCTAAGCTTGATGGAGGTCTAACGAGGAAACTCAAAAATAATACAAGATATAAATATACAGCCCAAAAACCAAGCACTACCCCCGTAAGCCCACAAAGAGTGAAGGCCATCAGACCATAAAAACCATAACACGGGTAGGCAGCCATAAAGCAGGGCATTAGTGATTTACGACAACACAAGATAGCTCCCTCTGCCTCCCCCCTGTGGTCAAGGAGGGGTATCACACGAGCGCTTTTTCCCTGAACATTTATCCTCAACACTGGTCTGGCAGCTTAAGAGATCAACATATATAATATTTTGGTAACCTAAATTGATCCATCATCAATCTAGTTCCCGATACCAGTGCAAAATATTCCAGCAATGTTACCAGAAAAATGTTGATCATCGAATGTTGACTATAAAAGCTCTCGTGTGATACCGGCTTTAGTCCACTATGTCTGTTATGATCCAATACACAAGGTACACAAACGTACAGTCGAGGATAGGAATTTATGGACAGTTTTTGAAAGAGCAAAGACGATACACTAAAGAAGTACTGTATAACTTTATTAATCCATTTTGTGTCAAACTACAGGTTTCTCTAATTAATACTCCACGTCTCGTATAATAAAAATCATATTCTAAGGTTAGGAGCTCAAGTATTCCTGACGATGACTGTACAAGTGTACATTATATAATTGATATAGAAATTGGTGTTTCTATATCATTCAGGTGTCTCCTCTCTCTCTCTCTCTCTCGAAGAGCAATAGCGAGCCTGTAACTTTGAAGAAATTGGCCTTTGACCAGACATTATTCTACCAAAAAAAAATGTTTTACCTTGAAAGGAGTCTGGGTGGGTATATTTTTAGTTTGAAGTAAGTCTGGGAAGGCGGTTTTGTTAGCCTAAGGGACAAACTAAAATATATTGCTCGAACATGGGAAAAGCAAGTAGAATTATCTATATGAATTAAACAAAATATCATAATAACACCCAAGACGTCTGACCAGAGAGCGTTAAGATGCCTAAGAACTTGAGTAAGAAGTCAACCAGCAGAGGACCCACACCGTCAATCGCGTACCAGTGCAAAACAACCATCAATATTTATCGGATAAAGTGGCAGAACAAGTAGTTGTTATATGGTTTCTGGGGGTTCCTTTCACCTGGGCTACGTGTGGCTGTTTTTACCTGGTGGTATTCGTGCCTGGACTGAAGGGGGGGGGGGGGGGGGGTGATGGTGGTGGTAGTGGTGGTGGGGTGGGGGTGGTGGTTAATCCTTTCTGCGCCAGTGACTTTTTTTGACCTACATTTAGACGACTTTGGGAGTGTGTTGAAAGGCGGGTGCTCCCCACTCTCCGTAAGGGAGGAGGTATACACTGAGAAAGCTCTGAAGAACACTGATTGTTGTAATAGCGGTAGAAGAGTGAGAGAGATGCAATACTGCGGCATGTAGTGAGAGATTGTAGGGAATTAGTAAGAGGAAGCGAGTTGATGAGACAAAATACTTTCAACTCTATCCTTTTGAGAACAGCGGTGTAGGTTGACCCACCCCACACATGCGAACAATACTTGATACATGGGTGCACTGAGCCCCTACACACAGCAAGAAGCTGTGCAGGGGTGAAGAACCCACGGAGACGGTTACATAGGAAGCCTTGTGAACCTACACCAGAACAGGAACTATCAAAATATAATATCCATCATCCTACACTACCTTAAGGTTAACTGAACTTCAAACATGTACTGTATATCATTTTATATTTCGGTGCGTATATTGTATATTGATATACTACATTGTATTATGTTACGTTATGCTATGCGATGTTGAAATTATGGTTCTGTCGTGTTTATGCCAAGTTAAGGCGGCCGTAACAGGTTATATTACCTGCCTTAAGAACCCACACAAGAACCGGAACTATAAAAATACCTGCATCGTTACACGCACGCTTAACTCTTTTCAGTTTAGTTTATTTTTTTATTTTATTTTTTAAGGGGAGACTTTCGTTTTTCTTGACCCCTTGCTCCCTCGTTTTTAGTCCCATTATTGTTTTAGATTATTAGACGTTCGGCCCATTTGTCCGGCGATTTTAAGACCTTTTGTCCCATTTCGTTATAAATTTTAAGACCTATCGTGCCATTTAGGTGTCGATTTTTTTTCTGGCGAGCGATAGCGAGCCTGTAATTGTAAGTGGAACCGGCCTTTGGGCGGCACATTTTTCTACCGAAAAATTTACAAATGTATCTTGAGGGGGGGTCTAGGGGATGATTTTTTTAAGTTTGAGGGATGTCTAGTGAGGAAACTAAGAATTTATGAATGAATGAATATATAGGCCAAAAAAGCAGTCAGTGTCCCCTTAATATCAGATGTAGAACGACCAAAGTGATTGTGGGTGTTTTATTATAGCCATTACCTTGTATTACCTATTACCTTGTATTACCTATTACCTTGTATTACCTATTACCTTGTATTACCTTGTATTACCTATTACCTTGTATTACCTATTACCTTGTATTACCTATTACCTTGTATTACCTATTACCTTGTATTACCTTGTATTACCTATTACCTTGTATTACCTATTACCTTGTATTACCTATTACCTTGTATTACCTATTACCTTGTATTACCTTGTATTACCTATTACCTTGTATTACCTATTACCTTGTATTACCTATTACCTTGTATTACCTATTACCTTGTATTACCTTGTATTACCTATTACCTTGTATTACCTATTACCTTGTATTACCTATTACCTTGTATTACCTATTACCTTGTAGTATACGAGGACGGTGATATACTGTATATACTGTAGTATTATATTACCTTGTATTACCTATTACCTTGTAGTATACAAGGACGGTGATATACTGTATATACTGTAGTATTATATTACCTTGTATTACCTATTACCTTGTAGTATACAAGGACGGTGATATACTGTAGTATTATATTTTGCAATCATTCGATGGTCAAAGTATCTGATTCTGCGCATTTGTATTGCCAGGGATTACAAAAAGTCAATTGATAAGGGTATTCTGAAAGGGATACATTTTCGAGCTTATTTAAAATATTCTTGTAACCGTATATGACTTATTATGATACTGTGACTCACCGCATGACAGGAGTGACAGGAACTCCTACGATGACAGTGTTACGTTACGGGAAATTGAACAAGCTTCCGGTCTGAAGATAAAAGTTGATTGACATAGGTAGGCAAATGAGATCCTTGTCACATGTACAAATAATACCATTATAATGAATTACCGTGATACGAGAAAATATCAAGAACATGTAAATTACATGTTGAAATAACTTAGAAGAGTTGACCTGAAGAAAATATCTGGGAAACGTTGTCAATAAAGTGCTCCTCCTCATATGGTGTTTATATTCATGTAAAATACATGCTTCAATCATTTTGAACCTAGGTAAATTCGCAATAATATCAAAATCAATATACGATAGATGGATTACCCTATATAAATCAATTATTAAGAAATAATAATTATAATAACTACTATTTAAAATACTAATCACGAAAACGATAGACCATCATCTGGTACAGGTACCATTTAAGTAGAATAAATCAAATTTAATTCTAAACTTATACTCATAAGTGCAAAGTGTATTTGTTAATAAATAAATACTCGAACAAACATCAGTATGATGTGTAATTAGTTCACGATAATCAGGGTATCATTAAACAGTACCAAACAAACCACAAAATCCTCTACAACAAAATGAAAACGACGTCACCGGTACAGAACGGGTTAACTCGTGCAGTACCAGGGACGTCCTTTTCATCATATTATGGCAACTATTAGACGATCTTATACATCTTAGGAACGACCTCAGGCAATAATATGGCTTCAAACTATCTCAACCAGCCCTTTTAACTACCTTAGATCCTTCCTAAGCTGCATACTATCGTCTAAACATAGCTAGAATATAATATAACACACGTCGCCGGTACTCAAAGGGTTAAGCATGGGGAAGGAGTGGGGCCTTCTAGTTACCCCCCCCCCCCCCCCTCCCCATAAACCACCACACAAGGATCCCACCATACAGTATCATACTCTGGGGTAAAACCACATTAACCCCGTCACCCGGTAACTCCTCCACTTAAGGGGGTACTACTCGCTTTTTATGGACCCCCTTCTCCCTCATGTTTAGCATATTAGTTATGAGGTATTAAGACGTTCGTTCTATTAGTTTGACGATTTTGAGACCTTTCGCCTCATTTTTGCATCAATATTAAGACCTTTCGTGTCCTTTAGGTGTCGAATTTTTCCTGGCGAGCAATAGCGAGCCTCTAATTTTAGAAGGAACCGGCCTTCGGCCGGTTATATATCGAGTGATTTACCTTTCTATCCGTATATCAGATGAGATTATTAGTATATACCTATTTAAGGGTATATTACGAACACTTTACCCTATTCCTACCTTCTCAAAACTCAAATGTTCTTACAGTGCACCTAAAGTATAGACGTCGCTGGTAAAGAAAGGGTTAATAAACAGGGAGAGAACGAGATGTCTGATGAATATGAAATGACTGAGACAAAGGCAGCTCTTACGGGGTTGTTAAATGTATATCTGCGGTCCCTTTCTCTCGACCTCTGGGCCCTTCGTGCTTCCTCTCACAAGTAAGAGGTTCTGGGGGCTGGTTATGTTTCCTGTGGTTCTCCTCCCAGGGGTTCTTAGGGGCAAGTCTGTTTCTCCTGTTGTTTGATGTTTAAGTTCTTTGGGAGTACGTTTTCTGTGGTTCTGGCGGGGGTTCTTGGGGGCACATCGACGTTCCAGGGAGTATACGTACGAGTTATGTGGTTCTTAGGGGTACGTCTGTTGTTTACGTTCCATATAGAATACGTACGTTTTCTATGGTTCTGGAGGGGGTTCTTAGGGTCACGTCTGTTGTTTACGTTCTATATAGTATACGTACGTTTTCTATGGTTCTGGCGGGGGTTCTTGGGGGTGCGTCTTTTGTTGTTTACGTTCCATATAGTATACGTATGTTTTCTATGGTTCTGGAGGGGGGTTCTTAGGGGTACGTCTGTTGTTGTTTACGTTCCATATAGTATACGTACGTTTTCTATGGTTCTGGCGGGGGTTCTGTGGGGTACGTCTGTTGTTGTTTACGTTCCATATAGCATACGTACGTTTTCTATGGTTCTGGCGGGGTTCTTGGGGGTACGTCTGTTGTTGTTTACGTTCCATATAGTATACGTACGTTTTCTATGGTTCTGACGGGGGTTCTTAGGGGCACGTCTGTTGTTGTTTACGGTCCATATAGTATACGTACGTTTTCTATGGTTCTGACGGGGGTTCTTAGGGGTACGTCTGTTGTTGTTTACGTTCCATATAGTATACGTACGTTTTCTATGGTTCTGGAGGGGGTTCTTAGGGGTACGTCTGTTGTTGTTTACGTTCCATATAGTATACGTACGTTTTCTATGGTTCTGGCGGTGGTTCTTAGGGGTACGTCTGTTACTGTTTACGTTCCAGGGAGCATACACAAGTTTTCTGTAGTTGCTGCTTAGATTTTTCCTCACACCTGTCAGTATACGTTGGTGAATGTACGGAGAGAACAATAAGGGGGTTCTAAGGCCTTTTTTTTCTCTTTCTCTCCCTCTCTCTTTGGCTTGTATTCATTCGGCCCCATTCAGCCTACTGTTTTAAGACGTTTACACCCATCCAGGTGTCAATATTTCCTTGACGAGCGGTAGCAAGCCAGCATATATAAATTTTGTTTTTACAGCAAGCTAAATTTGTACATTTTCGATAGAAAAATTTCCCCGGCGAAGCCGGATTTCTCCATACAATGCTGGCTCGCATCGACACCTGGATGGGGATAAACGTCTTAAAACAGTTGGCTGAATGGGGCCGAATGGATACAAACCAGAGAAAGAGACAAAAGGAGAAAAAGATATAAAAAAAAAAACGGTGACCCCCCTTAAGGAGCATATTATCTTCCGGGGGACCAGAGTGATGGGGGCTCCTGCATGTGTGTGTGTGGGGGGGGGGGGGGGGGGGGGAGAAGCTCCTGCGTGGGGGGTGGGGGGGGGCTCCTGCGTGGGGGTGAAGGGGGGGGGGGCTCCTGCGTGGGGGGTGAGGGGGGCTCCTGCGTGTTTACTTTCTATTTCCACGTTACGTGTTCAAAGGCCAATAGTCTGTTTCCTTAACCCCTTCCATACCGATGACGTCCTTTTCTCATTATATTCCGGCTGTTGTTAGACGACTCAATTCAGCTTAGGACGGACGTGTAGCAATTGCGAGGCTACATATACTATCGCAATTATTCCTTTTTCGTTACCACATATATACTGTCTGAGCTCCACAAAATCGCCTACATGTTGCTGAAATAAAACAAAAGACATTCTCGGTAGTGAAAGGGTTAACCCGTTCAGTACCGGGGACGTTTTGTACATCATATTCTGGCAACTATTAGACGATTTTCCTCAGTTTAGGAAGGACCTCTAGCAATAATAAGTCTTCAAACTTTCTCAACCAACCCTTTTAGCTACCACAGGTCCTTCCTAAGCTGCATAACATCGCCTAAATATAGCTAGAATAAAATATAACATACGTCGCTGGTACTCAAAGGGTTAAAGGGGTAATAAATAACAAAGGGGTACAGAGAAAAACAAATAAAACATACCTACTGGTTTAACGAGCTGGCGTGTACCTTATCTGCCTAATGTGTGTGTGAGTGAGAGAGAGAGAGAGAGAGTAAGGTAGTGGTAGTGGTGATGCAAGTGTAGTCATTTACATACTGTTCACCCTGCCACACATCACATAACTATTATCACTATCACTACCACTACCACTACCACTACCACTACCACCGGTCTACCACAACTACTACCACCACCACTAGTTTGGTATTAGTGATGGTAGTGAGGTAAGGTAGTGTGGGCATCTACATACAGTCCATCACCACCATCACTAACCCGTCAACCTCCTTTCACTCGGACCTTGCTAACTTGGCTATGGTCCATCCTTGTGTGTGTGTGCTCTCTCTCTCTCTCTCTCTCTCTCTCTCTCTCTCTCTCTCTCTCTCTCTCTCTCTCTCTCTCTCTCTCTCTCTCTCTCTCTCTCTCCTCTCTCTCTCTCTCTCTCTCTCTCTCTCTCTCTCTCTCTCTCTCTCTCTCTCTCTCTCTCTCTCTCTCTCTCTCTCTCTCTCTCTCTCTCTCTCTCTCTCTCTCTCTCTCTCTCTCTCTCTCTCTCTCTCTCTCAAGTCCATATATACATAAACGGTTATACAAGTGCGAAAATACATAACATATAGCTCAAGTATATATATATATATATATATATATATATATATATATATATATATATATGAAACAATCATGCATACCATACAAATGCATTAGCTATTAAATGTTGGTTTCTTTGCAATATACAGTATATAACCGAAATATGGAGTTGTGGTGGAATCAGGTGTGGAGAAAGTCCCTTGTTTGTCCCCCACCACCACCACCACCACCATCACTGTAGGAAACTGGAGGGAGGTTAAGATAATATTGACCTATGGCTTTCATCTGATCACCACCACCAACACAACCCACCACCACTACCACCATCACCACCACCACCACCATTATAGTTACTAACCCATCTGTCCCCTACTAACTTCCTAATCCTGCCACGGACATTAGTTCCCTTTCCAATGTTCCCTTACCCACTCTAAACCACTGTTTGGACACTTGATCCTCAGTGTTTTTGGAGGACAAGCAGCCTAGAAGGGTCACTAGATATGTTGTTGCTTGATTTCCTTTGTACTCCTTTGTACCACCACCACTGCAGGAAACTGGAGGGAGGTTAAGATAATATTGACCTATGGCTTTCATCTGATCGCTTTGTTTACATTGTTGCACGGTCATTTCACTGTCAAGTCAGTTTGTTTGCTAGTCCCCCCTCGATCAAATACCATACGTAGAGGAAGTAATGACTAAGCACACACTTCGTTATTTGCTTCGTTGTTGATGTTTATATAGGTGGTTAGTGAAGAGGATTAGAAAGTGGTGGTGACCGGACAACTCAACCAGTAGCTCTCAACCCGTACCAAATCAACCAATACGGTTAGGTTACGTTAGTACTATATTTTGCCACTGGTTTGGTTGGTATTGGTTGATTTATCACTGGTTGAGAGCTACTGGTTGAAATGGTCTACTGGTTGAGATGTCCGGGAATCTTAGCAAGTACAGCCACTCATAAGAAATCGTGAAAGAAATTTGAAAGAAAAATGGTTGTAGCTAGCTTTAAGAACTATAGTTAGTATTGTTAGTATTATTAGTATTATTATTATGTCTTGGAAAGCACCACTGTTCGAGTCTTGGGAAGCACTCTGCAGGTATTTGAATCACCAATATGATCTTTAGGGCAGCTGGGCTGTATTGGGAAGCACACAGTAAGGTGTGTTTTGGAAGGCACACTGGTGGCCTATGGAAACGTCGTGGCAAATGATAAGCCTATTATGAAAATAGCCGAGAGATATATAGATTGATAGATACATATGTATGTATATATATATATAGATAGCTAGATACACTGTAGATAGATAGATAAATATATATAGATAGATAGATATACTGTAGATATATATAGAGAGTGTGAGAGAGATGGAGTGTGAGTTAACTACACTCGTGGGTTTCCTCATAATATGCTTGCACTTTCACAAATTAGCAACTTGTTAATCCTCTTTGTTATTAAGGTTTGTATTAGCACACCTGAGAGGCAGATGACAAAGGAGGAGGTAGAGAGTGTTATTTACTTGTACTGTTTATGGTACTCGCTTTGTTTATATCACTATTATATGTGTGGTTGTGTGTGTGTGTATGTGAGAGAGAGAGAGAGAGAGACAGAGAGATAGAGAGAGACAGAGAGAGAAGGAGACAAAAAGAGAGATAGAGAGAGAGGGAGACAGAGAAATAGAGATAGAGAGAGAGGGAAGGAGACAGAGAGAGAGAGAGACAGAGAGGGAAGGAGACAAAAAGAGAGAGAGAGGGAGACAGAGAAATAGAGATAGAGAGAGAGGGAAGGAGACAGAGAGAGAGGGAAGGAGACAGAGAGAGAGAGGGGAAGGAGACAGAGAGAGAGAGAGGGAGGGAGACAGAGAGAGAGAGAGGGAGGGAGACAGAGAGAGAGAGGGAGGGAGACAGAGAGAGAGAGATTTACATAGATTTACATATATACACTGGCCACACCGACCTTACGATCCAAACGAGGTGCAGGTTAGGACTTAATTCTAGTAGAGATGGCATATCCGATAGAAAAGGAAAGTTCAAGGAAAGATTAGAAAAGAAGAAGAGAAAGAGAGAGAGCGTGCCTCCTCCTCCTTCCTTTGTTAAGGGGGGTCACAGGCTTTTTTTCGCTCCTTTACTCCCATCCAGGTGTCGATTTTTTCCGCGAGCCAGCATATTTTGTATAAAGTTTTTGACAGCAGGCTAAATTTGTACATTTTTCGATAGAAAAATTTCTCCGGCGAAGCCGGATATCTCTATACAATGCTGGTTCGCTATCGCTCACCAGGAAGAAATTGACACTTGGATGGGAATAAACGTCTTAAAACAGTAGGCTGAATGGGGCCGAATGGATACAAACCAAAAAGAGAGGGAGAGAAAGAGAAAAAAAGTTAGTTGGGCTCCCTTAAGTTGCCAACGAGCATATTAACCCTCCTGGCTAATTGTTGTTTTTCTGCAGAGTGAAGTAGCGAGAGTGACTAGGCACCATCTTCACAATCGATGTTACACCAGGATTTCACCGTCAACTTTACTTACGCTGGTAACATTAATGAATTGTGCAATACTATGGGTTTAAGGGGAACACCCCGTTCTTAACATTAATTATCAATTACCGGTACAAACCCCAATGCACTTGAATAAACTAATGAAAGCATATGGTCCTCCCGGGATTCGAACTCGGGACACCACACCCAGAACATAAGCACCTAAACCATTACACCACCAACACAGTTAAAGGTTGAGCCAAGTTATGAAGCAGCTGGGCTATAATAAAGCATTGTATTGTCTCGTTTGCATTCGAAACTGATTCAAATGGGTGTGTTGCCATTTATGCTCCTGACTGTACAACCTGACATACTGTAAAGACGTCTCCCAAGTCCCCCTATAGACGGCTATGGGCTTTCTGCTGGGCTTTCTCTCCCCTCATGGGTGCCAAGACAATAGGGGGCTGAGGGGGGCTGCTGAGTCACGAGCCTAAGGGAGGGGGGGGGGGGGTGAAGAGTGGGGGGAGGTGAGGGAAGTGGGGGGGGGGGTAGGCTACATAGAAAGGAAGGTAAATTGGTGATTGGCAGGTATAGAGAGATTACGATGACTAAGCAAGGTCAAGGAACTGTGATAATTCTCTTCATTCTAAAAACTGTCATCCACGTAGAGATGGTACAGTCAACTCGTTTAGTCTCAGAGAATTTAGTTGGTGACCGGACAACTCAACCAGTAGACCATTGCAACCAGTACCAAATCAATCAATACGGTCAGGTTAGGTTAGTACTATATTTTGGCACTGATTTGGTTGGTCTTGGTTGCTGTGGCACTGGTTGAGAGCTACTGGTTGAGATGTCCGGGAACCAATTTAGTTACCGGGTACGCCATTATATTTGTTTCAGATGCCTGTAGGAAACAATATCGCTTCTTGGTTTCATCAATTAACCCTTTACTCCAATAACAAGATCAAAAGACTATGGATACTGTTCAATAGTAT
>CM064535.1:30027877-30287877 GCA_032716605.1 Paralithodes platypus
CTAGGAGACACTACATGACTTTTTAGGGGAGACTGACCGTTTGTTTGGTCTATTAATTTATTTATTCATATATTTCTTTTAGTTTCCTCCCTAGACCTCCATCAAACTTAGAAAAACACCCCCTAGACCCCCTTTCAAGATAAATTTGTAAATTTTTCGTCAGAAAAATTTCCCGGCCTAAGGCCGATTCTTCTTAAAATTGCAGGCTCGCTATCGCTCGTCAGGAAATAATCGACACCTAAATGGCACGAAAGGTCTTAAAATTGAGAACGAAATGGGGCAAAAGGTGTTAAAATCGCCAAACTAATGGGCCGAACGTCTTATAATCTCAAAACTAGTGGGGCTAAACATTAGGGAAAAGGGGGTCCAGAAAAACGGTCTGCCTCCCCTTATGATCACCTCTACTCTATAGACCTCAGGGGAGCGTATGATTTGTTGCAGATTTTGTTTTCACGACTCCTGTGCTGTCTTTATTTGTATTCCTCTCTTCTTCTGTGGCAAGAAAATAAGTCAGTGGAGCTTTCTCAAAAATGTATCTGAAATGTGCAAATCAAAATGAGTGTGAAAGACGAGTTGCTGATATTGCGTGTCTGTTTAGTCTGGGTGTATGGGGTTTATAACAGTTGTTGGGTTGGGTTGGGTTGGGGGAGGGGGGGGGGACACTCATTACTTACACGGACACTAACATATTTGGTGACTGGGCCATTTATCATCATTATTATGCACTTTAAACACCAGAATGCACACTGAATCGTCAGTTGTTTTACTATAGCTTCTGTCTGTGTGTGTGTGTGTGTGTGTGTGTGTGTGTGTGTGTGTGTGTGTGTGTGTGTGTGTGTGTGCATATATTCTTACCATACATATATTTACACTCACACATTGTAAGGTACCGTACACAAAACTTACGTATTAACATAACACATCTATTATTTATGGAGGACTGAATAAATAATTTATCAATATGAATAAGCTCAGAGGTACATTGTTATTGCTCCTTCTGTTCTTCTTCTTCTTCTTTTCTCTCTCTCTCTCTCTCTCTCTCTCTCTCTCTCTCTCTCTCTCTCTCTCTCTGGTGGATGAAGCAAGAGTCAAGTCATCAGTCATCTGGCTAGGTTAAGAAGGGGAGGCTGAACCTTCGCTGAGCACAGAAATCAAATGTAGATTTGTTTTTGTTCTTGTTCTATAATGCTTCTTTCAACATAGGAGAATAGCATAGGAGGGAACAAAAATACATATCGCATCCATAACCCCCCCCCCCCCCCCCCGGGCAGGGGGTTCGACCTCTACCCCCGAAAAACTTAAAAAAAATCTTTCAGCCACCCAAAAAAAAGATTTGTGTCTGTAGTCTAAAGAGCTTCTGTAAGCAATAGAAATTATCATATGAGGGCATAAACACCCATATGACATCCCTAGCACCCCCTTGGGGGGGCCCCAATATCATGGATTTTGGTAAATAATTGTCTAAAATAATTCTACAAAGGGAACCCCCTGATGAAATTTTTTTTTAGTTGGTCATTAAATTCCATCGTCTATGTGCGCGCCATGATATAAAACGTTTTCTAAGGAGGACTAACTATTCTATCTCTCCAAAATTGTATTTTTGTGTGTGGAAAATCTTTGATTTTAGCATGCCAGAGATCCTATTTTGGCACTTACGAAATCATCTACTTTTGTGTTTATTGCTCAAACTCATTCCCCTTCTACACACTACATATAGGACTATATAGCAATTGGAAAATGCAGAGATAATGGCCTTATCTCACATATTTTTTAATATTCGACATTGTTTAGGTTGAAATGTTGGCTAAAAAAACATATATAGGCCTATATATTATATAATTTTTTCAGCCCCTTCTACTGTATTACGCAATATGGTAAAACTATATAATTTTCTTGTAGGGGATGCAGGTAGAATACGCCATGCAAAAATTGCGGGAAATTTGAACAATTTTGAGTGAGATTTTACAAACATTTCAATGAAATTCTGCGCTCGCGCATAGAGAGCTGATTTTTTCAGCGAGTCTTAGTATTTCCATTGGTAATAAGATGGTATAATGCCAGAAACACAATCTCTTATACAGGCTGACTTGGGGGTCAAAGGTTCAGCCTCCCTTAAGCCTCTCCGACATATGACGCGATTTTGAGCCGATTAGGGATCCTTTAAAGCCTTTGTTACCATCAGGGGTATTTAGAAACCTTTAGTTTAGTTACTTCAACCTCTGCAGTTGTCTTTGAGTTAGCTGTGGGCAGAAAACTAATTTTGGAGAGATAATTATAAGAGAACTCTTTCTTATTGCTAATTTGGCAACCTCTGCATCATACGAGTCTGAAGGGGTTAATTAAAGAAGGGAATTAATAACCCACTTTTACCTCATCTTCTTCACCTTACCTTAACCCCCCCTACCTCCTCTCTCTCTCTCTCTGTATGTATGTAACATAGGCGTAGGGTAAAGACCGTATAACCATATTTGCCCTTTTGAGATTGTATGTACTGCTGTTATCTCAATAGAGTCAAATCGATACTATCTCTCCCTCTCTCTCTCTCTTTGGTTATCTCTAATGAAATTATGTCTTGACCACCTCGTAGGGATCGTCAATGTTTATGTGGTCATTATATCTTTATGTAAATCTCTTCCTCAGGATCGATCATGCTCAGTCATCTTGCCCTTTTCTTTTACCTGTCAGTCAAAATACCGTAGTCCTTTGTAACTCTCTCTCTCTCTCTCTCTCTCTCTCTCTCTCTCTCTCTCTCTCTCTCTCTCTCTCTCTCTCTCTCTCTCTCTCTCACCAAAACATTTAAACCCTGTCTCCATACAGTTTAGGCATCTGATTTAGGTGCTTATGTTCGGGGTGTGGTGTTCCGAGTTCGAATCCCGGGAGGACCATATGCTTTCATTAGTTTATTCAAATACATTGGGGTTTGTAATGGATGATTAATGTTAAGAACGGGGTGTTACTTAAAACTAAATTAACTCTCCTATGTCCATTCACGCAAGCCTTTTTCAACCTTGGGTCTGAACTCCCACCAACTAAGGAGTGCAGCGCTGGGAGTGTTAGGTCAATTATTATAAGTTACGACTGCACCCTCGAGTCCAGAACAAGTGATATAAAGAGCTGACCATTCATTGTGTGGCGAGAAAGTAGAGCATTATTAGTGATAGATGATTATTACATTATGTTTGTGAAGGAGAATAGTGCCCCCAGGATGTGTTTGTTAGCAGGGGGGGGTTCCTCGGGGGTCTTCCCGTTTTTGTTTTTTTTTAACTTTCTCTCTTTCCCTGGCTTGTATCCATTTGGTCCCATTCAGCCAACTGTATTAAGACGTTTATCCCCATCCAGGTGTCGCTTTCTCCCTGGCGAGCGATAGCGAGCCAGCATTGTATGGAGAAATCCGGCTTCGCCGGAGACATTTTTCTATCGAAAAATGTACAAATTTAGCTTGCTGTCAAAACAAAAATATATATATGGTGGCTCGCTACCGCTCGCCACGAATATATTGACACCTGGATGGGGGTAAACGTCTTAAAACAGTAGGCTGAATGGGGCCGAATGGATACAAGCCAAAGAGAGAGGGAGAGAAAGAGAAAAAAGGAGAGGTGGGCCCCCTTAACAACAACAACTGTTACCACACTTGTCATTTGTGGTAATTATAGGTCCAGTCAGTCAAATGTCCAGAGAACTGAAAGGCCTATGTATTATTATCGCATATTTGGATTACCCACTGCAAAATAGCTTCCTAACAAGCTTTACATCATAGAGACTTTTTAAAGTTTATATTCTTCACCTCCATTTATATTTAATTCTTATGTACAGTCGCGCTAATAAGTAATGTCTCGGCACCAAGTATGTTTGAATTAATAATTAGTATCAGCAATATCTAAGCTTCATTTCTTCATTTCGAGTGAAATATACAAACATGTTCCCACACTTACCCACCCTATTCAACATCTGACAGGCATTAATACAGCACAGAACAAGCCAAACGTAATGACAGCTGAGACATTACTTAATAGCGCGACTGTACTCTATGATTATATATAACTATTTATTTAGTTAGTTAGGTACCGGTGTTTCTTAATTTGTGTATGAAGTGAAATTATTATGGTAATGCTGCCACCACTCAAATACCCACTAATTATTATGGTAATGCTGCCACCACTCAAATACCCACTAATTATATATCATGAGAAAGAATAAATCAAGAACCACCCAACTATTTATTAACCTTTTCACGCACATATGACGCAGAGGTTGCCAGATTAGCACAAAGAAATAGAGTTCTCTCACTCTTATAATTACCTCTCCAAAATTAGTTTTCTGCCCACAGCTAACTCAAAGATTACTGCAGAGGTTGAAGTAACTAAACTTAAGGTTTCTAGATACCCTTGATGGTAACAAAGGCTTTAAAGTATCCCTAATAGGATCAAAATCGCGTCATATGTCGGAGAGGGTTAACAGGAACATTTAGTGATTTATGTATGTATCTAGAAAAGATTTTATTAATTCATGTATTCATTCCCGTAGCTCCACGCAACTCAATATTAGCTTGTGGCGAGTCTGGCTCAAGGTGGGCTATTTAAGTGGTTCCTTCACTTAGAGCGACCATTACTGAGCATCCCCCTCCCCCCCCCAACCACACACCCTTAACTACCACTCTCTGCTTGTACCATTCAGACATTCTGTTTCTATGTTTGTGTTCAAAAAGTCTATTAAGAAACACCTTTTAGAAATTTAGATCAATACTAAATAGCGATGATTTTATGTAAACCAGTCTATTTCATTTCTCCATTAATAGTGTTCATGTAACTACTGCCATACCTATTCTTAAAGACTACTGAAAATAATGAACTAATTTGATTCTTGTTGATTCCATGATAAAGCAGGTAATATACTGTAATGTTTTGTGTATATTATATTTTTAATAACCGTGTAACCTAGCATTAAATATTTACTTACGTCTATAAGGCTAGCTACATAAGAGCTTTTGCTTAGCTAGCTATATATGCCAATCATTCAAATATATGTATTATTGTATAAAATGTATGTACACAATTGGCAATAAAAATCCATCCATCCATCCATCCATCCATCCATCAATCAATCAATCAATCAATCAATCAATCAATCAATCAATCAATCAATCAATCAATCAATCAATCAATCAATCAATCAATCAATCAATCAATCAATCAATCAATCAATCAATCAATCATACACTTAAGGGGACAGTGGCTGTTTTATTGGTGTATTAATTCATTTATCCATACATATTTTTAGTTTCCTCCCCAGACCTCCAGGAAGAAATCGGCACCTGGATGGGGATAAACGTTTTAAAACCGTAAGCTGAATGGGACTGAAGGAATACAAGCCAGAGAAAGAGAGAAGAGGAGAGCAGACAAAAAAAAACATATGACCCCCCTTAAAGATCAGTAACTCAGGTGTATAGTTAAATGATCTACCAAGGATGCATGATCGCGACTGTACGCTCCCCCAGTACGGTACTATAGTCTATTCGCTGTAAGTAGGCGAGAAATCATGACCTCTATCCTCTGTAACTCAAAAAGGGTTAGAGCAAATGGGCTGTACATTTTCACATCTATTCCTTTTGACTGACTCTTCCCAAATGGTAGAAATATTAGCTCGATTTCTCTGTTCTCTTTTGAGTTACAGAGGTTAGAGGTCATGATTTCTCTCCTACTTACAGCGAATAGACTATATAATTCAGCCCCAGGGTGCGACACAATTACTACTGAAAGGATCGTGTTAAATGAAGGACTGTAATTTTCCCTTCTCTTTGATACAGTGCATTTTCACCTTGATCCTCACCTCCAAACTCTCTCCACACGAATCCGGCTTCGCCGGAGACACTCTTCTATCGAAAAATGTACAAATTTAGCTTGCTGTAAACAAAAAATATATATATGCTGGCTCGCTATCGCTCGCCAGTAAAAAACTTACACCTGGATGGGGGTAAACGTCTTAAAACAGTAGGCTGAATGGGCCCGAATGGATACAAGCCAAAGAGAGAGAGAGAGAGAGAGAGAAAAGCGAGGTGGGCTCCCTTAACCGTAGTCCCCCTAGTTCCCACACTCGGCCCCAGGGTACCATTGCTCCTCCTGATGGGGTCTTGTCATAGGGGAGCTGTAATTATGTTCTGGGTGTGGTGTGCCGAGTTCAAATCCCGGGAGGACCATATGCTTTCATTAGTTTATTCAAGTACATTGGGGTTTGTAATTGATGATTAATGTTAAGAACGGGGTGTTACTTATTGTATGAGACCGTTTTTGTTAGTGGACGAGCATGACATGGGGCGAGTTTATATGGGAAAAGACAATGTGGAAGATAATAATGTATATCGAATTTGTAAGAGGCCGAGTCTGTATGATATGAAATGGGTCAACCCCACCTCTTAGCGAACAAATCTACCGCACTCCCTTATCCACATTCACATACGCACGCCCACATACATACACACGCTCACACACATACACACGCTCACACACATACACCTACATACGTTCCCAGGGTATCATTGCTGCTACTGACGGGATTTTATCCCAGGGGGACGGTAATTCACCCTTCACTTTGGCACACTCGTTATATTGTTGTCATCACTGTATGGTCCTGTGTTGGGGTGTGGGTGGGATAATGGTGGTGGGGGTGGGGTTGGTACAATGTTAATACATCACCCGGGGATATGCTAGTCCTCCTCCCTCACAATCTTCCCCTATCACATAGGCTACCCACACATGAACTCACTCTCAACCACAACATCTCTCTAGTTCTAAGGGAACACAAAACATATATCCTGACAATGTAGGTACAGTTGGGGTCAAACTTCATGTATGACACTACTGTACGGTTAAAAATGAGAGTACTTGTAATCAATGTCTAAAGAAACCTCGCTTCATTTTTCGTAGCTCAATATTAAGATTTTGTTTTCGACTCTCAAAGAGTAATTTTCCTATGGGGAATAACATATAACTGGAATGTATACACGAATTCATAGCAAAGAAGATGCCCGACCAAATTCGAAGATGCTGTGAACGACCGAATACCTGCTCTCTCCAAAATCAAGTGACGTGTATAAATAAGGTTTCGTCATCTAGTGGTGTAGCAGAAAGGAAGCAACCAACACCTTGAGGCTCCATTGACACCACCTACTGCGACACATATTAAACACACAACATCTCAAAGCTTCAAATGATAATCTCGGAGCCTCGTAAGAGTTACAGGCTATTGAACAGCCGAGAGTCCCGAGGTTGAGACATAGAGAACAAAAAAATATATATATATATATACCGGTATATATATATATATATATATATATATATATATATATATATATATATATATATATATATATATAAATTCATAAGTTATAGTGTTTGCCTTCACACTCACCTAGATGTAACTCCATTGTAGACAACTTCTCAGAAATCTTGGAAAACAGATAATTTCCCAGGGATCTTACACTCAGTAAGTTGTCTTGAATTCAGTCAATATCTTCTACATTATTTGGTAGGAATTCATTTTCGTATTAATCTTTGAAATCAAACCAGTTTTTTCGTTCATCGCAGAATATTCTTCTTCAAAAATGTACACTTCAGTTTCTCACATCCTCTTACATCGGATCAAACACATATTGGTCAGATAATACGGTACTGTTCCTTTTAGTCCACTATTTGGGATTTCAATAGTTATTTGTTTTTATTGCAGTCTCACTAAAGATAAGCATCACTTAAGTTTTATTCAGCTGTCAATAAATATATGTTATTAGCTTTTTAGGATCACTTATATTTCAATACATAACATACTGTATATATTAATGCTCTTCTAACAGGAAAACATAACTCCAATGTACTCAGTTTGAGCTTTCTAATCACTGCACAAAAATATTCTTATAGCCAAAACAAGGTACTGTACCCTGTTCCAAATAGGCCTAGGTAGTCCAGGTATAGTGAACCATAAACTCTGTAACTGAAAAAGGACCAGAGCAAATAGGCTGTACATTACCACATGTATTCCCTGGCTGATCCTTCCCAAATAGTAGAAATAGTAGTTCAATGACTAGTCGCTTGTGAGTTATAGAGGTTAATGTTCAAGAGTTTTGGCTTACTAATTTGGAACAGGATATAGGATGATTTATATTTGTTCACCAACCAACTACACTTCTAAACTTAATCAATGAAATCAACAAATACATGTGGCACTCCAAGGACTCGAACCTAGGACACTCACACCGAAATTCCGCGCATTATGAATTACGCTATCAAGACCGTTAACAAAATATGCACAAGCCTACGATGTATTATGCAAGAAGATTCAACATTTATTGGCGAGGTACCGTACTCACAGTTCTTTCATCAATTACCTATTCAGCGTTCCGGGACCATACGCTCTACAATACGCAAGGCAGTGTATTGCCGTGTACGGTCGCGCTAATAAGTCATGTCCCAGCTGTCCTTACGTTTGGCTTGCTCTGTGCTGTATCATTGTCTGTCAGATGTTGAATAGGGTGGGTAAGTGTAGGAACATGTTTGTATATCTCACTCGATATGAAGAAATGAAGCTTAGATATAGCCGATACCAAATTATTGATCAGGACATACTTGGTGCCGAGACATCACTTATTAGTGCGAGTGTACTAGCCTGAGACACCTACGCAAACGGTCAAACTAGCCTCACACCCGCTCAAACTGCCCTGTGTGGTACTGAGACTTGACACACCAAACTGAACATGTATTAAGTAACACCCCGTTCTTAACATTAATCATCAATTACAAAACCCAATACACTTGAATAAACTAATGAAAGCATATGGTCCTCCCGGGATTCGAACTCGGGACACCACACCCAGAATATAAGCATCTAAACCATTATACCACCAAGTTAACCAATACAGTTAATGTCCGGCTCAACACTAATAAACGCTTGTATGGGCTTGACCTTATTAGGAACTTGACGTAACACCAGTAAGAATGTTGGACACCCTTCACACCCTTCTTCGCAACAAATAACAATAACCGCTTTCCTTTACCTGTTAAAGGTAGCCCCAGTGTCTCTGACCCCACAAATTAATCATAAGCTGAATAAAATTGTCTAATGATAGCCAGAGTAAAAGGAAGGAAGGGATCATCTCACTACACGGATTAACACCAACACAAGAAAGAATAACACAAGAAGCAGATGAAACGTCTAATGATCATGTCCCACAAAAACAGATTCGCTAAAGTGCAATTAAACACACCAAAAGTCACTCTCACTTCGCATAAATCATTAAAACACAGACTGCAGACGCACTTTGACATCATCGTCCAGTATGATGATAATACTACGGTACATGTCCTGGTGATGTCAATGCACTATAGTCGGGCGGATCAGTGAGGTCGGGAGCTTGAGAGACGACACAACCTCCCCCTCTGCTGTCCAAACACGCACTGACTGAGTTGTGACGTAACTGAGCGTCTACCAGTGGTCTGCAGCACCCTAGGTTGGTGTTGGTGGGAGGTTTGGAACTGGTTGTTTCACATGCTTGCACCCAGTCGGAGGACACCTCGACGACGTATACAGACTAATAACACACATAACAGAGCCACTCCAACAGCTTCCTCTCTCTCCAACACCCCTTCTCCCCTCGCTACACTCTTCAGAAACATAGGAAAAGTAGAATGTAGATACGAGGTGCCGTTGTAAAGGCTTATCCCTCAATACCTTCACCTGACCTGACTGGTTTATATCTGTTGTTTGTATAGGTTAGTTTGCTATCCTTATTATCGGCAATTTATCGCTTACCGTTTTGCATAGCTAACATAGAATATTGTAAGTTGTTATGCGTTCTCTGCTTTCATAGCTAACATAGAATATTGCCTACCATCAGATAGAAACAATTTCTCCGGCGAACCCGGATTTCTCCATGAAATGCTGGCTTGTTGTCGCTCGCCAGGAAAAAATCGACACCTGGATGGGGATAAACGTCTTAAAACAGTTGGATGTATGGGGCCGAATGGATACAAGCCAGCGAAAGAGAGAAAAGGATAAAAAGATAAAAAAAGCAGGTGACTCCCCTTAATGGCAATATTTGTATTGTCGTCGGAAGTGGTGGTGTCATGTGACACACGTCCGGCGCAAGTCGGCGAGGCTGAACTCGCGGCAGACCTGTGTCACATGACAACAACACTTCCGACGATAATATTGTCATTAACCCCTTCTGTACCGGCGACGTCTTTTTATTATATTCTGACAAATATTAGAAAATTTTATGCAGCTTAGGCAGGACGTCTATCCATTAAATGTCTACATACTATCTCAATTAATCCTTTTAGCTAACATATATCCTTCCTAAGCTTCATAAAATCGTCTAAATGTAGCTGAAATCATACACAAACGACGTTACCGGTACTGAACGGGTTAACCTAACCAGACAACCTTATCAAACCTTGGGGTTGCCGCCCCCAGACCCCCGCTGGTCTTAAAAAATGAAGTAGAACATGTCAAAATACTAAAACAAATACTACAGGAGGATGAAAAACACACCCGAAGCTGCATATTAAAGGAGTTAACCCCTTCTGTACCGGTGCCGTCGTTTTAACTTAATTCTGACTACTATAAGACGATTATATTTAGTCTAAAAAAGGCCTCTAGCAGTTAACAGGCTTCGAACTGTCTCACTTAACCCTTTTTACTACCACAGAACCATCTTAAACTGCACAAAATCATCAAAATATAGATAGAACAATATTAACAAGACGTCACCGGTACAGAAGGGGTTAAACAGAAAACGGAGGTGTGAAGGTAAAATTGTTCGGCGATAGCGTCGATGGATGTCGTGAAATATGTTTCAGAAATAGTAAATATGGCTAAAAACTCCAACAACTTTGAAACGCTCCCACAAAATATACCATACTTTAACCCCTACAGTACCAGGGACGTCCTTTTCATCATACTCTGGCAACTATTAGACGATTTTATTCAGCTTAGGAAGGACCTCTAGCAATAATAAGGCTGCAAACTATCTCAACCAACCTTTTTAACTGCCACAGATCCTTCCTAAGCTGCATAATATCGTCTAAGTATAGCTAGAATAAAATATAACACGTCGCTGGTACTCAAAGGGTTAAGTAAGATGGGTCACTCTTTCGGTATTATGTAAGCTATTGTTTTGTGTTGTGTTTTGTGTTGTCCCTATTCTTGCTCTGTCTTGAGTCGGCCACCCCCACCCCACCCCTAAAAAAAGGGAAAAGGGAAAGGAAGAAAAGATGGGAAGGGTGGGGATTGGGCCTGAGTAAATAGATAGATAGATAGATAGTTAGATTTTTTTAGGAGGCGCAGAGTGTTACGTGACCAGTAAAGCCGGTATCACACGAGCGCTTTTTCCCTCAACACTGGTCTGGCAGCTTATGAGGTCAACATTTATAATATTTCGGTCACCTAAGTTCATCTATCATCAGTCTAGTTTCCGATACCAGTGTCAAATATTTCAGAAATATTGCCAGAAAAATATTGATCCGCGAATGTTGACTATAAAAGCTCTCGTGTGATACCGGCTTAACACTGCACATGAAAAACACATGAACAAAAACAGTAGGAAAAACCATGTGTTATCTGGAAAAACTCGCGCATGTGTATATATAGAAAAATACCAAACATTCTGTTTATCATAGTAAACACTGGTTGTGGAACCTCTTTACATAATGTTATCTTAAGGGGGGTCAACGGATTTGTTTTTATCTTTCTCTCCTTTTCTCTCTTTCTCAGGCTTGTATCCATTCGGCCCCATTCAGCCAAATGTTTTAAGACGTTTATCCCCATCCAGGTGTCGATTTCTTTCTGGCGAGCGATAGCGAGCCAGCATTGTATGGAGAATTCCGGCTTCACTGGAGACATTTTTCTATCGAAAAATGTACAAATTTAGCTTGCTGTCAAAAAAAATATATATAGGCCTATACAGTATATGCTGGCTCGCTACCGCTCACCAGGAATATATTGACACTTGGATGGGGGTAAACGCCTTAAAATAGTAGGCTGAATGGGGCCGAATGGATAAAAGCCAAAGAGAGAGGGAGAGAAAGAGAAAACAAGCGAGGTGGGCTCCCTTAAGTAAATTGCATATGAAAGTTGGAAGATAATATTTGTTATAGTTACCCATATATATTGTATTTTCTTTAATGGTAAATTAAAGAAAATGATATTTAATGGGTGTCTAAATATAATTCTCCAATCACCTAAAAGCTCACATAAATATACACTTAAGCCAGTATCACACGAGCGCTTCTATAGTCAACATTTATCCTCAACACTGGTCTGGCAGCTTATAAGGTAAACATTTAAAACATTTCGGTTTCCTAAATTCATTTACCATCACTCTAGTTTCCGATACCAGTGCATAATATTCCAGAAATGTTGCCAGAAAAATGTTAATCATCGAATGTTGACTATAAAAGCTCTCGTGTGATACCGGCTTAACATACACAAATACACACCCTTCAAATACATCGTTCACCAGAGTTTTAGAGCTTGCATTGAATTGTGGATCAATATCTAGATTACTTTAGCCAGTTTTAGAGGTGTTTTTTTAAGGGGGGTCACCGCCTTTTTTTCTCTTTCTCCCCTTTTCTCTCTTTCCCTGGCTTTTATCCATTTGGCCCCATTCAGCCTACTGTTTTAAGACGTATATCCCCATCCAGGTGTCGATTTCTTCCTGGCGAGCCATAGCGAGCCAGCATTGTATGGAGAAATCCGGCTTTGCCGGAAAAATGTTTCTATCGAAAAATGTACAAATTCTCTCTCTCTCTCTCTCTCTCTGTTTCCACCTTCTTACCTCCTGTTCTTGTTTTATACTCTCTCTCTCTTTCTCTCTCACTCTCTCTCTCTCTCTCTCTCTCTCTCTCTCTCTCTCTCTCTCTCTCCCCCCCCCCCCCCTATAGTGAGAGTATTATGATAGCGTTATCTTGTACCAGGCTCGCCTTGCCTTGTGTGCCCCCCCCCCCCCCCCCCTAGTTGCCACACCCCCTTGTATACCACCCCACCATAACCCTTTCTCTAATGTATGTATGTATGTATGTATTATTGTGTTTTTCCAGCAACCAACTTCACTTCTAAACTCAATTAATGAAATCAACAAATACATGTGGCACTCCAAGGACTCGAACCCAGGATACTCACACCGAAATTCCGCGCACTTGTGCATTACGCTATCAAGACATATATACTCAAGGCCAATCCCCACTTTTCCTATTTATTTTCCTTTTTTTTTTTTGGGGGGGGGGCGACTCAAGACAGTGCCCGAATAGGGACTACACAACAGAAAACAATGCACACACAAACACAAACTACAAATTTACACACATCTAAGTCATCCAGGAGAAGACCCAGAGACCAGGGTCACCAATTAGGTCCCTCCAGCACTCCCTTGGCCCCCGACCACCCTTTCTCTTATACCCTAGAATAATTAAAGGGAGCTAGTTGCTTCTTTTTATTTTTATTCTTTTCTGGACCCCCTTCTCCCCCATGTTTAGCCCCATTAGTTATGAGATTTTAAAACGTAAACCCCATTAGTTTTGGTAACTTTAAGACCTATCGCCCCAAGTGTCACGACCTATCGTGCCTTTTAGCTGTCGTTTTTTATTTTATTGGCGAGTGTAAGCCAGCCTATAATTTAGGAGGAACCGGCCTTGGGCCTGAAAATGTTTCTAATGTAAAATTTATTCTAGATGCATTTAGACGATTTTATGAAGCTTAGGAAGGATATATGGTAGCTAAAATAATTAATTGAGATAGTCTGTAGCCTTTTAATTGGTAGACATCCTTACTAAACTGAATAAAATCGTCTAATAGTTGCCAGATTATAATGAAAAGGATGTCACAGGTACAGAGAGGGTTAACGGTTAACGGAGAATGTTTTTACTCTTTTGGTTCATAGAGTTTCTTCCAAGTTAATTTGACTCTAGTTGTTGACAGATTATTAACCCTCTCCGACATATGACGCGATTTTGAGCCTACTGGGGATATTTTAAAGCTTTTGTTACCATCAGGGGTATTTAGAAACCTTTAGTTTAGTTACTTCAACCTCTGCAGTTGTCTTTGAGTTAGCTGTGGGCAGAACATTAATATTGGAGAAGTAATTATAAGAGAGAACTCTATTTCTTATTGCTAATCTGGCAACCTCTGCGTCATAAATGCGTGAAAGGGTTAATCTATAGGAAGGATGGAGGGTTGTGTGGGAGCCAGAGGGTTCATTGAGATCGACCTTACCCCCTTGGTTAATAGAGTTCCTTCCTAAGCTGCGTACAATCGTCTATTTCATTAAGGGGAGATGGGCCGGTTCTCTGGACCACTTTCTCCCTCATGTTTAGCCCCATTAGTTTTCAGATGTTAAGATGTTTGCCCCATTAGTTAGTCGATTGCAAGACCTTTCGCCCCATTTCTTCGTCAATATTTAGACCTTTCGTGCTATTTAGGTGTCAATTTTTTCCCTGGCGAACGATAGTGAGCCTGTAATGTTGGAAGAACCGGCCTTCGGCCGGGACACTTTTCTACAGAAAAATGTACAAATTAATCTAGAAGGGGGAGCTAATGGATGGGTTGTTTTTTTTAATTTGATGGAGGTCTAGGGAGGACACTAGGAAAATAACGATTACATGCAAAAAATCGCCCAAAATGTGAAGCATCTCCCCTTAAGAGTTGATAATTACCCCCCACCCCCACCCCCCCACCCCCTCACCCCCCACCCCCAGTTTCTATATCTATAATCTTGACCATCTTTCCGTATCATGATTATCAAACGGAATTCTTGGTTTAGTTTATACAAGTTGATTACATGATTACGTAATTGTTATTATCGCTGCTACACTCGACAAATGTCACAGTATGAATGGGCATGTTTGTGACACCCACACACACACACACACACACACACACACACACACACACACACACACACACACAGACACACAAGGCAAAGTTAGATCATTGTAACTCAGGAAGCGGGACAATACGAGCCTAAAAAGCTCAACTCCTGTATACTACAATTAGGTAAATACAAATAGGTAAATACACACACACACACACACACACACACACACACACACCTCTGTAGTATGGTGACACATTTTCCATCTTGCCTGCCAAACCATAAAGTATTTAATTCAGCTTCAGGAGAATCTCTAAAAATCAATATAATTATGTGCTTTTTCAATATAATTTATCCCCGGGATTCGTCAGTTCCTCCTAAACTGCAGGCTTGCTATCACTCGCCAAGAAAAATCGATTTTTTTTTTCTTTTTTTTAAATACTACGAACGGTCTTAAAGTAGTACGAACGGTCTTAAAGTAGTACGAACGGTCTTAAAGTAGTACGAACGGTCTTAAAATAGTACGAACGGTCTTAAAATAGTACGAACGGTCTTAAAATCGCCAAACAAATGAGGCGAATGTCTGAAAATCTCAATACTAATAGAGCTAAAAAGGATGGAGAAGGGGGTCCAGAAATCCCCCCCCCCCCCTTAACAACACCACCACCAACAACAACAACAACAATAAAGATACCGACACAAGACAGAATCACCTCAATGTTCTCAGGTGATGATGACTAAACCATGATGCAAGCCGTGAAATGGTCGACCCCGCTTATCATCATTCTCGTGTAACTCATCTAAACAACACAACCAACAACAACAACAACAACAACAACAACATCACCAACTTCACAACAAAAGTAACACCAACCTCACAAAACAAAACTTACATAAACATCACAACAACACCATCATAAACATCACAACAACACCATCATAAACATCACAACAACACCATCATAAACATCACAACAACACCATCATAAACATCACAACAACACCATCATAAACATCACAACAACACCATCATAAACATCACAACAACACCATCATAAACATCACAACAACACCATCATAAACATCACAACAACACCATCATAAACATCACAACAACACCATCATAAACATCACAACAACACCATCATTAACATCACAACAACACCATCATAAACATCACAACAACACCATCATAAACATCACAACAACACCATCATAAACACAACTACAATAAGTAACACCCCGTTCTGAACATTAATCATCCATTACAAACCCCAATGTACTTGAATAAACTAATGAAAGCATATGGTCCTCCCGGGATTCCAACTCGGGACACCACACCCAGAACACAAGCATCTAAACCATTACACCACCAACACAGTAAAAATATATATACAATTATACATAGATAAATACTAGATAATAGATAACTAAATATCCCCCAGGTGGCCGTGTTTTGTGATGACTAATTAACCTGATGCAAGCCGTGAATGACCGGTCTTATCATGCATCTCATGTGAGTGATAACAAACCCTTTAGTAATCTTACTGTTTCTCCAGTCATCTCCACAGGCCCTCTAGCCAACAGGTACACTTCCGCCCCAGGTATACATGTATTACAGATGACGTGTTTTGCATAAAGCCGGTATCACACAAAATAATATTCTTTTATAAAATAATAATAGAGCTTTTATAGTCAACATTCGATAATCAACACACTCTGGCAACTCTTCTGGAATATTTGGCACTGGTATTGGTAGCTAGACTGATGGTAGATGAATTATGGCAACCGAAATATTTTAAATGTTGACCTCAGAAGCTGCCAGACCAGTGTTGAGCATAAATGTTGAGCGAAAAAGAGCTCATGTGATACCGGCTTTATACTTTGAGTAATACTAAAACAAAGTTATTTTATGTATTTGTTGTATGTATGTATGTATGTATAATTATTGTATATACTCAGGCACATACCCCATTGCTGGGGGTGGCCGACACGAGACAGAGCCCGAACAGAAACAACATTCAAAGTTGGGCCTATAATTGGGCCTTGTAATTGGGGTTGGGTGTGACAGGGATCTGCCTTGTGTGGGCCGATCGGCTTTTTGCAGACTCCCATTTTCTTATGTTCTTATGTTCTTATGTTACTATTCTCAGGGTCCGGGACCACTTTCGCGTTCTCTGGCCCGTTTCTCAATCTCGTCGAGTAGGAGAATTATACAAGTGGAGGAGGATTCCTAGTCCCCTGCCCTATTTTGTCTCTATATATTATTTTTCCGGAGATATTCTGGTATCACATCTTCTTATCTAGAGTTTCTTAAGAAATCAGCCATTTTAAGTAGTCTACTTTCAATGAGCCCTTAGGTTTTGTCAGAATAAAGTTGCCGATCGAAAATTGCTTACAAATCTTGAAATTATATCACAGCACAAGTATATTATCATAACAAATATATACCTAGCAGTAATTTTACTCGGGTTGATTTAATATTATTGAGTTTTTAAAAGTATTTCTATATTATAAAAGTGCTTATGGGGGGTCACCGTTTTTTTGTTTTATCTTTCTCTCCTTTTCTCTCCTTCCCTGGCTTGTATCCATTCGGCCCCATTCAGCCAACTGCTTTAAGACGTTTATCCCCATCCAGGTGTCGATTTCTTCCTGGCAAGTGATAGCGAGGCAGCATTGTATAGAGAAATCCGGCTTCGCCGGAGAAATTTTTCTATCGAAAAATGTACAAATTTAGCTTGCTGTCAAAACAAAAATATTTATATGGTGGCTCGCTACCGCTCGCCAGGAAAATATTGACACCTGGATGGGGGTAAACGTCTTAAAACAGTAGGCTGAATGGGGCCGAATGGATACAAGCCAAAAAGAGAGGGAGAGCAAGAGAAAAAAGGCGAGGTGGTCTGTGTATTTACTTAGTACATAACCACTAGACTGCTACGGTTAATCTATAATTAATCTTACACAAACAGTGCCACACTTATCTCCCCCAGGATTACCAACAGTGCACCCAAAAAAATAATGTTACGTATGGGCACCCTGGGAGGCATTTATATGCTTTAGCTCTGGCAACCAAGTGTTGGAAATATATGATGAAAGAATACAGTAGAAGCTATAGAAAACATCAGAGGTGATAGGAGGCACCAAACATCAGAGGTGATAGGAGGCACCAAACATCAGAGGTGATAGGAGGCACCAAACAAATACAACTTGTTGTATTCTTTCAACATAAGTCCCTTAACAATTGGTAAGTATGTTGGCTTTGTAACACACGTATCATAATTTATCGAACAGCCAGTTATTTTATTTCAATTTTCCCTTACAAACTCAGAGAACTGTTGGATATTTTATCAACAGTCTTATGTCAGCAAGGGAAAGTGCATATGCTGTGCATTACCAGTTTATCACAATATTTTAATTTTTGTGTGTGTTCAGAATATTATGTGTGTATTTATTTATCTCTCGTTGACTCCTTATCAGATCTATTCATCAACTCTACTCACAGGTGTTTCTCCTGGTCTGCATCTCTTTCCTTCCCAAACAGCTGTTGACATAATAGATCGACCTACACCAGCCGTCAGTCACATGGTCTTCCCTTGGGTCTCTTCCTCTTGTGGTTGTCACACATCAATACCATCGCCTGAGTAGGGTCAATCTATAATCTATATTTTATTAATTTCACCACAACACCAAACACCCTCAATGAAATTAATTAAAGTATATATGATCCGCCAATTTCAGGGAGACGAGCCACATGCTTATATAGCTGAAGTTGGCTCCAAAAAATGCCAGGACGAGCTGACCATTTTCATCATGGTTGAAACTACCATTGTTATGGATATCACCTGGTGAGCGTGGTCAGCTTTGGGGAAGCGAACTATATGCCCATATAGCCGAAGTTGGCGTTCACGGATTATGCAACTAATATGTCTTGAGTCAGTTTCACGGAGTAGTCGTTGGTTTGATACGCGATCGTACCAGGGATGACCCATGAATCCTGTGGAGACATTTAGTACCAAAGGCGTTGATACGTTTCTTCAAAACACTGTTGAGTGTCCATGTCTCACAGCCATACAGTAAGACAGGGACCACCAGTGTCTTGAAGATCCGCAACTTCGTCCTTCTGCATAGCTATCGACAATGCCATATACTTTTGTTGAGTCGAGGCGATGATTTACATCATAGCCGGACTCACTTGTATTATCAGATAACAAAAACATGAATTAACACTCAAGCCGCGGGGCCCCACATATGTCGGGCGAGAGAACCATGGCCACCCCTGCGGGGCCCGACAATATCCGGGCGGGATGTTGAGCACATTATCGGCTCTGAGAGAGAGTCCACGCATTGGGAGGACGATAGGCGGGCTCTGACCGCTCGGCATGGACCTAGTTCCGCCGCTGACGTAACCTCTGCACCATCCCACACCCCAGGCCTCGCGAGAACAAGGAAAAACTAAGAAATTTACCGTATTTTAGGGTTTTTCCCCTCGTGTTGCACGATCGTTGCAAGAGAACCCGTGGTCATACAAGGATGATTCAGGTGTCATTGGAAAGCTCTATTATCGCCCTTTCACGGATACATAATTGTATTACGCTCTGGCTCTTGTTTATGCATGAAAAAGAGCATGGAATGAAGCTCGTTTAGGGTAAATATGCCCGCCAGGCAGGTAGTAGAAATTACAAACATCCCCGTTTGACAGGGGTTAAGGAAAGTATTTTTATGGCTAAACACTTTCAATTATATTTATATTTAGAGGTGGAGTCTACATGTCTGGAGGTCTGTATTCTAAGGTATCCCGTGATAAGATAGACACCTCCCGGAAATGCCTCACAGACCCCCACCACTTTCATACCCGTTGAGGGGGGGTCACCGATTATTTGTATCGTTCTCTCTTTTTCTCTCTTTCCCTGGCTTGTATCCATTCGGCCGAATTCAGCCAACTGTTTTAAGACGTTTATCCCCATCCAGGTGTCAATTTCTTCCTGGCGAGCGATAGCAAGCCAGCATTGTATGGAAAATTCTGGCTTGGCCGGAGATATTTTTCTATCGGAAAATGTACAAATTTAGCTTGCTGTCAAAACAAAAATATATATATGCTGTAGGAAAATATTGACACCTGGATGAAGGAAAACGTCTTAAAACAGTAGGCTGAATGGGGCCGAATGGATACAAGCCAAAGAGAGAGGGAGAGAAAGAGAAAAAAGCGAGGTGGGCCCCCTTAAACAACCTGTGACCTTTGCCATCAATAATATTCAAGATAAGCTTAATCTCCCTTACTCCGGCATTTCCTAATAAGCAGGTACAGTCGCGCTAATAAGTGAAACAATAGACACCTAAATGGCACGAAAGGTCTTAATATTGGCAATGAAATGGGGCAAAAGGTCTGAAAATCACCAAACTAACGGAGCGAATGGCTTGAAATCTCATAACTAATAGGGCTAAACATGAGGGAGGAGGAGGGCATGAAAAACCAACTGCCTCCCCTTATGAGATGTGTTTACTGGTAACTTGTCATTGATGGTGTACAGTTGGACACTTACTGTACTTGTCATTGATGGTGTACAGTTGGACACTTACTGTACTTGTCATTGATGGTGTACAGTTGGACACTTACTGTACTTGTCATTGATGGTGTACAGTTGGACACTTACTGTACTTGTCATTGATGGTGTACAGTTGGACACTTACTGTACTTGTCATTGATGGTGTACAGTTGGACACTTACTGTACTTGTCATTGATGGTGTACAGTTGGACACTTACTGTACTTGTCATTGATGGTGTACAGTTGGACACTTACTGTACTTGGTTTGATGGTGTGTACTGGACTACTGTATTTGTCATTGATGGTGTACAGTTGGACACTTACTGTACTTGTCATTGATGGTGTACAGTTGGACACTTACTGTACAGTCGCGCTAATAAGTGATGTCTCGGCACCAATTATGTGTTGATCAATATAATTGGTATTAACAATATCTAAGCTTCATTTCTTCATATCGAGTGAGATATACAAACATGTTCCTACACACACGCGGGGAAACGGTTGCAAAATTATTGGAAAATCTTTTAACTCACGAATCTAAGAATTTCTTCTTCAATCGAGTTGTCAACTTGTGGAATGGGCTTCCCCGAAACGTTATAGACTGCAGCACCGTTGATTATTTTAAACTTCGCCTAGACAAACATCTTGCATCAAACCCGCGATTGACTGCATTTGTAAATGAATAACTATATTCCCCCCTCAGATTTATCAAAGGATTATTGCATTTATATATTGCAAAGACGTTACTCTTTTTTTCCCCCCAGATATACGAGAGATCCTAATAACTGCTGTTACTAACCCATCTGTCCCCTACTAACTTCCTAGTCCTGCCACGGACATTAGTTCCAGGGCAGTGGTTTCCTTTCCAATTTTCCCTTACCCACTCTAAACCACTGGTTGGATACTTTATCTGCAGTGTTTTGGAGGACAAGCAGCCTAGAGGGGTCACTAGACCTGTTGTTGCTTGATTTCCTTTGTATACACACTTTTTCAGTATCTCTCTCACACTAAATAAATGTAATGTGTTATGCATACTCTCTCTCTCTCTCTCTCTCTCTCTCTCTCTCTCTCTCTCTCTCTCTCTCTCTCTCTCTTTCTCAGATACTAGCCACCATATTCCCAATTAATATAATTCACATCAATTAACATACAAAAAAAAAAAAAAAAAAAAAAAAAAAACTTAGACAGGCCTAGAAAGGTTTAAGGGGGATGGGCTGGTTTTCTGGACCACTTTCTCCCTCGTGTTTAGCCCCATTAGTTTTGAGATTTTAAGACATTTGGCCCATTATTTGGACGATTTTATAACACCTTTCGCCCCATTTCGTAGTCAATATTTAGACCTTTCGTGCTATTTAGGTGTCGATGTTTTCCCTGGCGAACAACAGCGAGCCTGTAATGTTGGAAGAATCGGCCTTCGGCCGGGAAATTTGTCTACCGAAAAATGTACAAATTAATCTAGAAAGGGGATCTAATGGATTTTGTTTTTTAATTTGATGGAGGTCTAGGGAGGAAACTAGAAAAATAATGAATACATGCAAAACTAGCCCTAAAAGTGAACCATCCCCACTTAAGTTTTCGAAGCTATCTCCAACTTCTCATTATTTCTTTACCTAAAGTTATATATTTCGGAAGTTCATTTTGCGTGTTCGAGGCTTCACATACTGTGTATCTATTATGTCTTAGACTGACTTAAGGGGAGATGTCCACTTGAGGGATTTTTTTCTGGACCCGTTTCTCCCTCATGTTTAGCCCCATTGCCTTTGAGATGTTAAGACGTTCGCCCTAGTAGTTTTGACATTTTAAGACATTTTGCTCCATTTCTGTTAATTTTAAGACCTTTCGTGCCATTAAGGTGTCGATTTTTTCCTGGCGAGCGATAGCGAGCCTGTAATTTAAGAGCAACCGGCCTCCGGCCGGGACATTTTTCTACCGAAAAATGTACAAATTTATCTTGAAAGGGGGTCTAGGGGGTGTAATTTTAAGCTTGATGAAAACGTAGGGAACAAACTATATACCTCCCCTTAACTTCAGTCTCTGTTAAATTGTTTATCGCTCCGAACTTGGGGGTGTGGATTCGTCTGTGTGTGTGTGTGGATTCGTCTGTGTGTGTGTGTGGATTCGTGGTTGTGTGGGTTTGGATTCGTGTATGTATGAACTCCTATGTGTATATGGATTCGTGCGTGTGTATGGATTCGTGTGTGTGTATGGATTCGTGTATGTTTATGTATCCGTGTGTGTATATGGATTCGTGTGTGTATGAATTCGTGTGTGTTTATGTATCCGTGTGTGTATATGAATTCGTGTGTGTATATGAATTCTTGTGTATGAAGTGTTATGAACTGTATATGCATTCATGTGTGTTTGTGGATTCGTGTGTGTCTGTGTGGAGAGAATGTGGGTGTGTGTATGTGTGTGTGTTTAATTGTAGTTTTGTTTAGACGGAGGGATTCATGTTTGTTGTATTCAGTTACGTATACGTTTGTGTTTGAGAAGGTATGCTCTCTCTCTCTCTCTCTCTCTCTCTCTCTCTCTCTCTCTCTCTCTCTCTCTCTCTCTCTCTCTCTCTCTCTCTCTCTCTCTCTCTCTCTCTCTCTCTCTCTCTCTCTCTTATATATATACTACATAACTGTATACTAACAGTTTTCATTTACACAAACGCAATAAGGAAACCAATCCCCTTGACCTTCAGCCATCAAACCCTGCGAATCAAAGTGAAGCCCTGGACCTATTGGCAGCCCCCTTGCACAATCCCCCACTCACAGTTGACATGACGCACGTACGCACCTACAGACACTGGCCAGGTTAATAACAGACAGACACACAGGTTAATTGATGGGAGGGGGTGGAGAGAGAGAGAGAGGGAGGTGAATTGCATGGCTGAGAGAGAGAGAGAGAGAGAGAGAGAGAGAGAGAGAGAGAGAGATTTATATAGATACACTGACCACAAAGACCTTACGATCCCAGCGAGGTGGTCAGAACTTAATTCGAGAGAGAGAGAGAGAGAGTGTGTGTAATATATAGGGGAAGGGGTGGGGGAAAGAGGGAGGTGAAGTGCATGGCTGTGTGAGGGAGATAATTATATATATATATATATATATATATATATAAGTAAGTAGGTAGGAAGGCATGTAGTTTTGACCACTTGCGAGCTTCAGACTATAAGGAAGTTGGATTATAAATATATCGAGATCTAGCATTATTGAGCACTTGTGAGTTTCTGGCAATATGGAAGTTGTTGCTTTAGAATAAGTTTAGATGTAGATATTTGGCAAAATTACCAGCTACAATACGGTTGTAGTGCATGTATAAACCCATTAAATTACCAGTTACAATACGGTTGTAGTGCATGTATAAACCCATTAAATTACCAGCAACAATACGGTTGTAGTGCATGTATAAACCCATTAAATTACCAGCTACAATACGGTTGTAGTGCATGTATAAACCCATTAAATTACCAGCTACAATACGGTTGTAGTGCATGTATAAACCCATTAAATTACCAGCTACAATACGGTTGTAGTGCATGTATAAACCCATTAAATTACCAGCTACAATACGGTTGTAGTGCATGTATAAACCCATTAAATTACCAGCTACAATACGGTTGTAGTGCATGTATAAACCCATTAAATTACCAGTTACAATACGGTTGTAGTGCATGTATAAACCCATTAAATTACCAGCTACAATACGGTTGTAGTGCATGTATAAACCCATTAAATTACCAGCTACAATACGGTTGTAGTGCATGTATAAACCCATTAAATTACCAGTTACAATACGGTTGTAGTGCATGTATAAACCCATTAAATTACCAGCTACAATACGGTTGTAGTGCATGTATAAACCCATTAAATTACCAGCTACAATACGGTTGTAGTGCATGTATAAACCCATTAAATTACCAGCTACAATACGGTTGTAGTGCATGTATAAACCCATTAAATTACCAGCTACAATACGGTTGTAGTGCATGTATAAACCCATTAAATTACCAGTTACAATACGGTTGTAGTGCATGTATAAACCCATTAAATTACCAGCTACAATACGGTTGTAGTGCATGTATAAACCCATTAAATTACCAGCTACAATACGGTTGTAGTGCATGTATAAACCCATTAAATTACCAGCTACAATACGGTTGTAGTGCATGTATAAACCCATTAAATTACCAGTTACAATACGGTTGTAGTGCATGTATAAACCCATTAAATTACCAGCTACAATACGGTTGTAGTGCATGTATAAACCCATTAAATTACCAGCTACAATACGGTTGTAGTGCATGTATAAACCCATTAAATTACCAGTTACAATACGGTTGTAGTGCATGTATAAACCCATTAAATTACCAGCTACAATACGGTTGTAGTGCATGTATAAACCCATTAAATTACCAGCTACAATACGGTTGTAGTGCATGTATAAACCCATTAAATTACCAGCTACAATACGGTTGTAGTGCATGTATAAACCCATTAAATTACCAGCTACAATACGGTTGTAGTGCATGTATAAACCCATTAAATTACCAGTTACAATACGGTTGTAGTGCATGTATAAACCCATTAAATTACCAGCTACAATACGGTTGTAGTGCATGTATAAACCCATTAAATTACCAGCTACAATACGGTTGTAGTGCATGTATAAACCCATTAAATTACCAGCTACAATACGGTTGTAGTGCATGTATAAACCCATTAAATTACCAGCTACAATACGGTTGTAGTGCATGTATAAACCCATTAAATTACCAGTTACAATACGGTTGTAGTGCATGTATAAACCCATTAAATTACCAGCTACAATACGGTTGTAGTGCATGTATAAACCCATTAAATTAAATTTATCATATATTTTACGCATTACAGACCTACATTATTACTGCATTTCTGTTTTATATCGATGTTTACGGTTCCAACTTCCGTATAGCCCAATACTCGTAACTGGTCAATTCACCCCTTGCGAGTTTCAGGCTATAAGGAAGTTGGAGCCGTAAACATCGATATTAAACAGAAATTCAATAACAATGTGGGTTTCTAATGGATAGAAAATATGTTGAATTGGGTTTTATGTATTTATATAAGAATGACAACCGCATTTTGGGTGTTAATTCTGTTAATTATCGATGTCTGCAGCTCCAACTTCCTTATAGACCCAAACTCGCAAGTGGTGAATTGCGTGGCTGTGGGTGATTGTGATGTGGGGCAGGGGGTCACAGGATTTAAACACGCAATTCATTGATAGGTAAGGGAGGTCAGTAGCTGGGGGGGTGGGGGGGGGGAGGTCTATTCTATTGTGGGGTCTATTGTGGTCTATTCCGTGTAAAGACAAATATTACTGTCGAGCTAAAGTTCTTCAGTTGATGGGTGTGGCAATTTTGTCTTCTTCTGCTTCTTCTTCTTCTTCTTCTTCTTCTTCTTCTTATTATTATTATTATTATTATTATTATTATTATTATTAATACGTATACTAGTGTTGAACCTCCTCAGCTCCAACTTCCAGCCATGGTTAGCTGATGTTGGTTGGTATTGTAGGCAGACAAACATTTACCGAGCTCAGTCACACACAGAGTCAGAGAGAAGATGTACATTGATGAACAGACAGACAGACAGATAGATAGATAGATAGATCGATAGATAGATAAATATATGGATGGATTGATAGATAGATAAATAGATAAATAGATAGATAGATAGATAGATAAATAGATAGATAACTATGATCTGGACTGGGAATACGTTTACAAGGAAACACAAGGGAAAGGTAAGAGTCCAGAGTGAATTATCTCACACACACACACACACACACACACACACACACACACACACACACACACATACACACACAGACACACAAGGCAAAGTTAGATAATTGTAACTCAGAAAGCGGGACAATGCGAGCCTAAAAAACTCAACTCCTGTATACTACAATTAGGTAAACACACACACACACACACACACACACACACACACACACACACACACACACACACACACACACACACCTCTTCTGACAATAAACATAGTAAGAAGCATGATAATTAATAATATAATGTATAATAAATAAACACAGTACGATACCTCCACATTCATTTCCGTAGAACCCTAATCTCTCATTAAGTCATCAACCCTTTCCGAAACTGCGACAGGCGTTAAGGGGAGACGGAAATTGTTTGTTTGGTTTTTTTTGTTGGGGGGTCTATTAATTTATTTATTCCTTTATTTCTTAGTTTCCTCGCTAGACCTCCATCAAGCTTAGAAAAGCACCCCCTAGATCCCCCTTCAAGATAAATTTGTACATTTTTCGGTAGAAAAATTTCCCGGCCAAAGGCCGGTTCCTCTTAAAATTTCAGGCTCGCTTTCGCTCGCCAGGAAATAATCAACACCTAAATGGCACGAAAGGTCTTAAAATTGACAACGAAATGAGGCGAAAGGTGTTAAAATCGCCAAACTAATGGGCAGAACGTCTTTTAATCTCAACATAAATGGGGCTTAACACGAGGAAGAAAGGGGACCGGAAAAACGACCCATCTCCCTTTTAACCTCAACAGTCCATCAAACCTCACCTTAATATCGGGTTACGTAGGCGAGACTTTGATACCCTTTATCTTGCTGTGATTAACCCCCTTCCGTACCGGCGACGTTTTTTATATAAGATGCTAGCTATATTTAGATGAGTTTGTGCAGCTCCGGAAGGGTGTGTGGTGTTAATAAAGGTCGGGTGAGATAGTTCGAAGCCATTTAGTGGCTGGAGGCCCTCTTGAAGCTGAATAAAATCGTCTAATAGTAGCCAGAATTAAATTAAAAAGACCCAGTCGGTGGTGGGCGAGGCATGACGTCAGCCAGGGAGATTAGGCAATAAAAATAGTGGGAATGGATTTAGTGTGGATATTGAGATTACAAGTGAGTGAGTGAGTCATTTACACGGAGTTATAAAGAATAGTTATCGTCTATTAAGGGGGCCCACCTTGCTTTTTTTTTCTCTCTCTCTCTCTTTGGCTTGTATCCATTCGGCCCCATTCAGCCTACTGTTTTAAGATGTTTACCCTCATCCAGGTGTCAATATATTCCTGGCGAGTGGTAGCAAGCCAGCATATGTATATATTTTTTTACAGCAAGCTAAATTTGTAAATTTTTCGATAGAAAAATTTCTCCGGCGAAGCCGGATTTCTCCATACAATGATGGCTCGCTACAAATGTATATCGAAGGGGGATCTTGTGGGTGTTCTTTTAAGCTTGATGGAGGCTTAGCTAGCAAACTAAACCTTAAACCATTGAGCCGAACCAGTAAATTATGCAGCACAATACCGTCTGAGCTACCTTAATCAGATTTGCACAAGTCCCTTTCCCAAGTCTGCGTGATATCATAATCCAACGGAAATAATACCTGAGATTGTGCATGTTGTGATAACGGCATGGCATAAGTGTATGTCTGTCTGTCTGTCTGTCTGTCTGTCTGTCTGTCTGTCACTCAGCTCGGCATTATGGAAGGATTGTATTTCTTAAGGGGGGTCACCTGCTTTTTTTCTCTGCTTTTCTCTCTTTCTCTGACTTGTATCCATTCGGCCCCATTCAGCCTACTGCTTTAAGACGTTTATCCCCATCCAGGTTTCGATTTCTTCCTGGCAAGCGATAGCGAACCAGCAATGTATGGAGAAATCCGGCTTCGCCGGAGAAATTTTTCTATTGAAAAATTTACAAATTTAGCCTGCTGTGTATGTGTGTGTGTGTGTGTGTGTGTGTGTGTGTGTGTGTGTGTGTGTTACTGTGATGACCCCTCCCATAATAATATACAAACAATGGGTACACCGACCTCACGTGACCCTTATAAAGTAGGAGCTTTATTGGATTATGTAGAAAGTAAGAGTATTATTCGAGGATCCATGTAATTCGCTTTATCGTTTAACACCTCCATATAAAATCGTTAAGCTTTGCAAGACAACAGTTCCGGTGTGGGTAGGTTGATTATTAGTGTGTGTGTGTGTGTGTGTGGGTGTGTGTGTGTGTGTGTGTGTGTGTGTGTGTGTGTGTGTGAAAATACTATCAACAATAATTATGATAGTAATAATTGTTAGGAAGTTGCCCAAGTCATCCAAGCCACCTAGAAAAGGGTCAGCAAGGCACACGCTTCCTGACCTCGTGTCAGACGTATTAGGCGGCTATAGGATCATTAAAACACTATTAGAAGTTTACTAGGGCCTCTATTGAAGGCTAACTACTGTTTCCTGAACCCAGATAAGTTATTGATAACGAAACTTGTAACTTGCTTCACCATTAAATCCAGCTAGCTTAGGCATAATCCAAGTCATTACTTAGATAGGTTTAAATCGCTTACTGTTCCCTGATCCTAAGTACTTCCTGTTGAGTGGCCCCTGAACTACAACAGCAACACTTCCTGTTGAGTGGCCCCTGAACTACAACAGCAACACTTCCTGTTGAGTGGCCCCTGAACTACAACAGCAACACTTCCTGTTGAGTGGCCCCTGAACTACAACAGCAACACTTCCTATTGAGTGGCCCCTGAACTACAACAGCAACACTTCCTGTTGAGTGGCCCCTGAACTGCAACAGCAACACTTCCTGTTGAGTGGCCCCTGAACTACAACAGCAACACTTCCTATTGAGTGGCCCCTGAACTACAACAGCAACACTTCCTGTTGAGTGGCCCCTGAACTACAACAGCAACACTTCCTATTGAGTGGCCCCTGAACTACAACAGCAACACTTCCTGTTGAGTGGCCCCTGAACTGCAACAGCAACACTTCCTGTTGAGTGGCCCCTGAACTACAACAGCAACACTTCATGTTGAGTGGCCCCTCAACTACAACAGCAACACTTCCTGTTGAGTGGCCCCTGAACTACAACAGCAACACTTCCTGTTGAGTGGCCCCTGAACTACAACAGCAACACTTCCTATTGAGTGGCCCCTGAACTACAACAGCAACACTTCCTGTTGAGTGGCCCCTGAACTGCAACAGCAACACTTCCTGTTGAGTGGCCCCTGAACTACAACAGCAACACTTCATGTTGAGTGGCCCCTCAACTACAACAGCAACACTTCCTGTTGAGTGGCCCCTGAACTACAACAGCAACACTTCCTGTTGAGTGGCCCCTGAACTACAACAGCAACACTTCCTGTTGAGTGGCCCCTGAAATACAACAGCAACACTTCCTGTTGAGTGGCCCCTTAACTACAACAGCAACACTTCCTGTTGAGTGGCCCCTGAACTACAACAGCAACACTTCCTGTTTCCTGAACCCAAGTTGCCGAACTAAGATTATAATTGATCAGAAAGATAGATGCTTGTTGTTCCCTGAACTTAAGTAGTGAAAGCTAGACTATCCTATTATTTAATCAGCGTAGTAGTGCTTAGTATTGCAAAACCCAAATATGTTAAGGGAGCCCACCTCGATTTGTTCTCTCTTTCTCTCCCTCTCTCTTTGGTTTGTATCCATAGTCTAGCTTTCACTACTTCAGTTCAGGGAACAACAAGCATCTTATCTTTCTGATAATCTTAGAGGGTCGGCAATAATTCGTCATTTTCACCCCCCAAATACTATTCCCACTTGTTTTATTGCTGTTACATATTAATATCTTCATATCAAACGTAAAATAAGTGCATATGAATAAGTAATAACGATATTTATCGTAAAATGACGACTTTAGGCGGGAATAAACCAAAATATGCTCGCTTGGCGGGCACTTTTAAAAACCAATGGCGAGCCTTTACCGGGTTAAGAAACATTATGGCCCACCATAATCTAACATATCTAGAGCTCCCTTTATTAATTTTTAGACTTAACTGGGTACCACACGAGAGTTTGATCGTAAATTGTCGATTGTCAACGTTTATTCAGGTAACTTTACTGGGATTTTTAGCATTGGAATGTCGGTAGTTTGATGTTACCACCATTTTTCCTTGCAAAATGTTACGATATTTTTATCTTGAGGTCTTATCAGATAGGCTATAGCGAATTATCAAAGTTCAGGAATATTCTGTCACTACTATCATCGCTTCAAATCACACATAACTGTCTTGATAGCGTAATGCATAAGTGTGAGTATCCAAGGTTCGAGTCCTTGGAATGCCACATGTATTTGTTGATTTCATAATTGAGTTTAGAAGTAAAGTTGGTTGGTGAAAAAGATATAATAATTATCCCACAATATATAGTTACATAAGACGAGACAAGTGATGCGAGGTTGCTGTACTCCTTCTCCCTCTCCCTCCCAATCCACGCAGGCAAAACAAATCCATCTATCTATCAATCTATATACTCAGGGGTGTTACTTAATAATAATAATAATAATAATAATAATAATAATAACAATAAAATAGATTAAGAAACATAAACAACATATGAAGGAATATGCCACCAAAACGGCCAACTTAGCACGTAAACCAAATGTCCTGATTCACACTGAACTGCAAAAAGGAATTCCCAACCAACTTTTGCATATGCAGAGGTCCCAACACAGGACCTATCTCCACACCTTTCGTACCATTTAGGTGTCGATTTCTTCCTGGCGAGCGAAAGCGAGCCTGACATTTTGAGAGGAACCGACCTACATATTTCTACCGAAAAATGTACAAATTTATCTTGAAGGGAGATCTGCAAAAAGGAATTCCCAACCACTGTTCCATCTACAGAGGTCCTAACACAGGAAATACCTATCTCCACATTTCTTGATAATGAGTGATAGGGGGAGGCTGAACCTTAAGGGGAGATGGGTCGTTTTTCTTGTCCCCTTTCTCTCTCGTGTTAAGCCCCATTTGTTTCGAGATCGTAAGACGTTCGGCCCATTAGTCTGGTGATTTTAACCCCATTCGCCCCATTTCGTTGTCAATGTTAAGACCTTTCGTACCCCTTAGGTGTCGATTTTTTCCCTGGCGAGCGAAAGCGAGCCTGAAATTTTGAGAGGAACCGACAGTAATCATTATACTACTAATATTAACCCCTTCTGTGCCGGTGACGCTCTTTTCATTATATTCTGGCAACTGTTAGACGGTTTTATTCAGCTTAGGAAGGATGTCTACCCGTTAAAAGATGACAGACTAGCTCAATTAACCCTTTTACTTAACAAACAGTATATTCTTCCTAAGCTTCATAAAATCGTCTAAATGTAGCTGAAATAAAAATGAAACGCCGTCGCTGGTACGGCAGGAGTTAAGAAACCTTCCATACAGACAAACAGACAGACAAACACAAAAATACAGAAACGATCACATAAGATTTGCGAACTTCATTAGGCGGAGATAAAATTAACCCCCTTCAGTTCAGCAGAGGCTACAGAACGTCTGCCACCATATTCCGGGAAAATCTTAAGGGGCCCACCTTACTTGTTTTCTCTCTTTTTCTTTCTTTCTCTCTCTCTCTCTCTCTCTCTCTCTCTCTCTCTCTCTTTGGCTTGTATTCATTCGGGCCCATTCACCCTACTGTTTTAAGACGTTTACCCCCAGCTGTCAATATTTTCCTGGCGAGCGGTAACGAGCCAGCATATACAGTATATATTTTTGTTTTGACAGCAAGCTAAATTTGTAAATTTTTCGACAGAAACATTTCTCCGGCGAAGCCGGATTTCTCCATACAATGCTGGAAGATATCGACACCTGGATGGGGATAAACGTCTTAAAACAGTAGGCTGAATGGGGCCGAATAGATACAAGCCAGGGAAAGAGAGAAAAGGAGAGAAAGACAACAACAACAAAACGGTGACCCCCCTTAAGAGGCCACACACAATAACCCCTTCAGTTGAGCAGTGGCCACCAAACGTCTGCCTCACTCACCATTTCCCCTAAGTGGCTGTTTGTTTGGTCTATTAATTCATTTATTCATATATTTGTGTATAGTTTCCTCCCTAGACCTCCATCAAGCTTATAAAAACACCCCCTAGACCCCCCTTAAAGATAGATTTGTAAATTTTTCGGTAGAAAAAATTTCCGGCCAAAGGCCGATTCCTCCTAAAATTACAGGCTCGCTATCGTTTTCCAGGAAAAAAATAGACAGCTAAAAGGCAGAAGGGTACTAATATTGACAAAGAAATGGGGTGAAAGGTCATATAAAATCCCCAAACTAATGGAACCAGCGTCTTAAAATCTCAAAACTAGTGGGGCTAAACATTAGGGAGAAGGGGGTCCAGAAAAACGGTCTGTCTGCCCCCATAATACGCTCCGATAAGGCCACTTCTCAGTACTGTACCCGTCCTGTTCACATCATGTACGGTACGGTACGGCGGTGGGAGGGGGGGAGCCGATACAATGAGGTGGTCTGGTTTATCTCCGGCCCGGCAGCTGTAGGAGGGGGGGGAGTGAGGGAGACAAATGGCAGAACTGCCTGTAGCGAGTGCCTCCCCCAGAGTTGAAAGAGTGACAGGGCCGAAATCATGGGACGTTCGAGCCAAAATGCCTGGACACACGGAGTTTGAAGCAATTTAAGTCATAGGATGAGGGAAAGACTAATTCTGGGAGAGAGTTCTAGAGCTCAGCTGTTGAATAGAAGAAAGACAGAGTAACGTTTCACTCTTGGGTTGGAGAGTTGCACAGAGTAGGGGTGGGATTGTGTTGCAAGACGGGTACCACGTACCCTACGTAGAGGAGGTGGTATACACTGGAAGAGCTCTGAGGAGCACTGATTATTGTAATAGTGGTAGAATAGTGAGAAAGATGCAACATTGCGGCGAAAAGAGAGAGACTGCAGAGAATTGGTGAGTGGACTTCAGTTAATGAGACGGAAGGCCTTTTTTTCTACTTTGTCTAGAAGTGCTGTGTGTGAGGATCCTCTCCACACGTGTGAACAATACTCAATACATGGACCACTCTGTGCCCCTGTACAGAGCAAGAAGCTGCGCAGGGGTAAAGTGGAAAGGAAGGCCTTTCGTATAATTAACTCCCGTCCACTCACCAACTCTCTGCAATATCTTTCTCTCCGCCTCAATGTTGCATCTCTCTCGCTAATCTATCGCTACTATAATAATCATTATTCCTCAGAGCTCTCCCAGTGTATACCACCTCCTCTATGTAGGGCACGTTGTACCTGTCTTGCAATACACTCCTACCCCTACTCTGTGCAACTCTCTAACCCAAGAGTGAAACGTTGCTCTCAGACTTTCTTTTATTCAACAGCTGAGCTCTGAAACTCTCTCCCAGAATCAGTCTTTCCCTCTTCCTATGACTTAAATTGCTTCAAACTTCGTGTGTCCACGCATTTTGGCTCGAACGTCCCTTGATTTTGGCCCTGTCACTCTTTCAACTCTGGGGGAGGCACTCGCTACAGACAGTTCTGCCTTTTGCCTCCCTCACTCGCATAGAAAAAAAAAAAAAAAAAAAAAAAAAAAATAGAAGCAGTTGAGCACACCCAGCTTCTGGGAAGCTGTTTTTGTTAGAGTGGTAATATCATCTTTCCAAGAGAGATCAGAAGAAAAAGAGACACCAACAATATTAAGAGAAAATGAAGGTTTAATTTGTATGTTATTGAAGAGTAGGTCATAGTTTTCTGCAAAGGGGCGACGAGTAGACAGATGGAAAAATTTAGTTTTGGAAGTATTGAAAGTAACAAGGTTTTCTCTGCCCCAATTAGAGATAGTAGAGAGATCAGAAGATATGTGTTATATGGACTCCTTACATGACACGAAAGGTCATAAAATTGACAAAGAAATGGGGCAAAAGTCTTATAATTTCAAAACTAATGGGGCTAAACAGGAGGGAGAAGAGAGTCTACAAAAAAAAAATCACCTATGTTAGGCATGAATATTATACTGGCTATAATGTGCACAGTCATGGTAAAGCCAAGCCTTTTTACAGTACTTTATTATTCCGAGAAGATCGATGCATCAAACATTAATAAGATCCTCTGAAATATATCTTCTGTGCTCTCCATTGCTAGACCATCTCCAGGAAATAGTTATCTATGACAGGCAGCCGCAAGCACCTCTGTTATCTATGAGACTCGGTTCAGTGAATGTGTACTCTGCCCAGCTGTGCCCCTAAGATACCACACACACACACACATGTCATGCTAGAACTGTGGCAGGTTAGGGGCTTCACAGTGACAGTCTCACACCCATTGTTAGTGTTGGCCTTGATAAGAGGATAAAGATGTCTTGTGTGGAGGGGAGTAGTGATGCTGTTGTGGATTTTATTGGTAGTAAAATAATGTGAGCAATGTCAAGGATGGCTTTTACTGAGGCTCCACAGGTGTGGTCTCTCTGGTTTGTAGGGGAGGGACACAAATCCTTAACTGAGGAGGTAGATAATTAGAGTCTCCCAGAGGAGGGCAGGAACTCTTAAGAAAGGATAGGGCACCCTTAGCAGGGACATCTAAGGAGGATTTCTATATACAGTAGGGGGAGAGACGTACAGTAGGTCTTCAAAGAGGAGTTACGGTACCCAATAGCTTTCATATCCATGGGGTACTCTTTGTAATATACATATTTTGCACTTCAGAAGTTATACACCCAAAAAGGGAACAGTTAGGGTGGTATTCTTAAACAATTATTCCCTTTCGTGGTGCTGTTAATGGACGAACTAAGCTGAAAAAATGACGTTACCCTTAGAAGTGGAAATGCTTATCCATCAAATCTCTGTAGGCATCGCTCATTTCCAAAATATTCGATCGGGATCAGGTGCAAACGATACCGACGCCTTAAAACTAGAATCTCATTCTTCCTATATTATTTTCTGCTCGGAATCAAGCCAAATCTGTTCTTCGGCTTGCCAAGCACGCTTTCATCAATAATAAATGCACTGAACTATCCAACTCTAGCTCTTCCCAAGCTTTCTGACATCTAGCCAAAAACCTCTCCAACAATTTTTCTTCCTCGTCTTTCCCTCCCCTTTTCCACACTGATGGCACACCCATTACTTCTTCCTCAGACAAAGCTGAACTCTTCGCTCAAACATTTGCTAGAAACTCCACCTTGGATGATTCCGGTGCTATTCCTCCCTCTCCACCCCTCTCTCTCCTACTTATGCCTAATATCCTAATCTCTTCTAAAGATGTACTTTCTACCCTCTCTGGGCTTAATACTAAGAAGGTGTACGGTCCGGACGGTGTTCCTCCTGTTGTACTAAAAAACTGTGCTTCCGTGCTGACTCCCTGCCTAGGCAAACTCTTTCTTCTCTGTCTCTCCTCTAACATCTTCCCATCATGCTGGAAGTTTGCTCTCATTCAACCTGTCCCAAAGAAGGGTGACCGCTCTCAACCCTGCAACTATCGTCCAATTGCTCTCATCTCTTGTATCTCTAAAGTTTTTGAAACTATTCTTGCTTCCAAATTCCTTAAGCATTTCTCTTCTCATAATCTGCTCTCAGATCGCCAGTATGGCTTCCTTAAGGGTCACTCTACTGGTGATCTTCTTTCATATCTTACTAACTCTTGGTCATCCTCCTTTCGGGACTTCGGTGAGACTTTTCCTATTGCACTAGACATATCGAAGGCCTTCGATAGAGTCTGGGACAAATCTTTAATTTCAAAACCACCCTCCTTCGGTTTCTATCGCTCCATCTGTGCCTTTGTCTCTAATTTCCTTTCCGACCATTCCATAGCTGCGGTTGTAGACAGCCATTGCTCACTTCTTCATCCTATCAACTCCGTTGTTCCTCAGGGCTCTGTCCTATCTCCTATTCTCTTTCTAATTTTCATAAACGATCTTCTCAACTGTACCTCCAGTCCCATCCATTAATACGCAGACGACTCTACCTTACACGACTCTACCTTACACATGAAGGATCCCTTTATGATATATTTGTACATTTTTCGGTAGAAAAATGTCCCGGCCGAAGGACTGTTCCTCTACAATTACAGGCTTGATATCGCTCGCCAGGAAAAAATCGACACCTACGACACGAACACTCTTAATATTGACAGGAGAAAATGGGCGAAAGGTCTTAAAAGCGCCAAACTAATGGACTGAACGTTTACAAATCTGAAAATCAATAGGGCTATACATGAGGGAGAAGGGTGGCCAGAATAACGACCCACCTCCCCTTAACCCCCTATAGTACCAGTGACATCCTCTTCATTATATTGTGGCAATGATTAGACGATTTTATTAAGGGGAGGTTTCCACTTGAGGGATTTTTTTTCTTGACTCCTTTCTCCCTCATGTATAGCCCCATTGCTTTTCTATTTTTAAGACGTTCGCCCCATTATTTTGACGATTTGAAGAACTTTCGACCCATTTCTGTCAATTTTAAGACCTTTCGTGCCGGAGGTGTCGATTTTATCCTGACGAGCGATAGCGAGCCTGTAATTTAAGAGGAACCGGCCTTCAGCCGGGAAATTTTTCTACCGAAAAATGTACAAATTTATCTTGAAAGGGGCTCAAGGGGGTGTAATCTTAAGCTTGATGGATACCTAGAGACCAAACTAAAAACCTCCCCTTAAGCTTAGGAAGGACGTCTACCCATTAAGAGGCTGCAGACTATCTCAATTAATCCTTTTATCTACCATTATCTTTCCTGAGCTTTATAAAATCGTCGAAATGTAGCTTATATCAAATACAAATGACGTCGCTGGTACAGAATGGGTTAAGTACGCCACACCCCTTATCTCTATCGACGCCCCTCCTCCCAACCAGCACCGCCTTCATCCATATACTTCCTCACTCCATCCTTCCACCTCTCCTTCGGTTTACCTCTCCCTCTGTCCTTCCACCTCGCTCTCGTACACCCTCTTAGTCATTTTCTCGCTTTCCATATGTTCCATATGGCCGAACCATCTCAAGGTGTTCCTTTTCACACTTTCCAGCACATCTACCTCCACACCACACCTCCTTCTTACTTCCTCATTCGTCTGTCTATCCCTCCATGTAACTCCGCACGCACTTCTCAAGTAACTCATTTCCACCGCTCTCACTCTTGGTCCGAGTCTCTTCCCGAACGTCCATGCTTTGCTTCCGTAAGTTAAGGTGGTGTCACACGAGCGCTTTTTCCGGCAATTTTGGATGAGCAAGTTTTGTTCTCGTAATATTTTGAGGCTCTTTCACATTGGAATCAGGAACTAGACTGGAGGTGGATTATGTTAGGAGGCTGATTTCTGGTATAACTGATATTTTAAGCCTGCCAGACTACAATTGATCGTAGAAATTGACGGAAAAGGAGCTCGTGTGACACCGGCTTTTGTCTCGGATATAGGACCAAGACAAATAATAACAATAAACACAAAAAGCCACTCGAGCGTTATCAGTTTCGCCATTTACCGAGAATTCCGGACTTTATCTTTCTTATCGGCGGGATTATGTTCTCTAGCATCGGTTTATCAAGAGCGAGGGGTGAGAGAGAGTGTGAGGGAGACAGTGTGGGTGTGTGTGTGTGTGTGTGTGAGAGAGAGAGAGAACAAAACGAGAGAGAGAGAGAGTGGTGGTGGGTGAGAGTGAGTGTAAGAGTGCGAGGCAGAGAGAGTGTGTGTGAGTGAAAGAGAGAGAGAGAATGGGGAGTGAGAGTGAGATAGAGAGAGTGTGTATGTATATGTGTGTGTGTGTGTGTGTGTGTAGGAGAAACAGCAATACCTCCCATAATCTATCAAATCTCTACCCCGTTCATCGACATGGCGTACATCAGGAAGTACAGTCGCTCAAATAAATACACTCTTTACACTGTTAAGGGGACAGTGGCTGTTTGTTTGGTCTATTAATTCATTTATTCATATATTTTTTTTAGTTTCCTCCCTAGACCTCCTTCAAGCTTAGAAAATCACTCCCTAGATCCCCTTTCAAGATAGATTTGTATTTTTTTCGGTAGAGAGAGAGAGAGAGAGAGAGAGAGAGAGAGAGAGAGAGAGAGAGAGAGAGAGAGAGAACAATAAGGGAACTTTTCCTTCTTCTAGTGGGCAGCAACCGGGCAGATTAGATACCGGGGCCTAATAATACATACATGCAGTGGGTTTAGTGATGAGGTCATGGAGGGAATTTAGGGGAGGAAGGCTTTATTAACCTCTTTTGTACCGACGACGTATTTTTATATTTATTCTAGCCATATTTAAAGGATGTTTGCAGTTTAAGAAGGATCCGGGGTAGTAAAAAGGGCTAAGTGAGGTAGTTCGAAGCCTGTTAATTGCTGGAGGCCCTTTTGAAACGGAGTTAAATTGTCTAATACTAGCCAGATTAAAGTTAAAAAGAAGGGGTTAATTGGTTAATTTGTACATTTATTAGTATGTTATCTAGTTTCCTCCCTAGAACCCCATCAAGCTTAACCCCTTCTGTACCGTCGACATTATTTCATTATACCATAAACACCAAACACCTCCCCTTAACGTGTACGAGCCAGATCCACAAATGTCAAGAACCAGTACCAAACGAAGGAGGTACATTTTTTAGCATAAACTTAACCATTTCATTATTAGGACGCAATATTTACATCCCGGCGAGGGTGTTAACATTTTATCTTTGTATTTTATATATTGCTTGATGTACATGAATAAAAGGAGATGTGTCGGATGGTGTAAAAGTTAAAAACAAAGAAGCGGACAGGGTGAAAGACAGACACACAGGCATACATGAAATAAACACATAAATTGAAAGATAAACACACCGACAGACGGACAAAAATGCACTTCTTCGATAAGGCAATCGAAAGCCTCGATACCTACCCCCCCCCCTCATCCACCCCCACCCCACCCCTCCCCCCTAAAAGACCCATAACCCCTTCTGTACCGGCGACGTCTTTTTAGTTCTATTCTGGCTATATTTAGACGATTTTATGAAGCTCCAGTAGAATAGTATGTGTTAGCTAAAAGTATTAATTGAGATAGTCTGTAGCCTTTTAATTTGTAGAGATCCTTCCTAAGATGAACCAAATCGTCTAATAGTTGCCAGAATATAATGCAAAGTACACATCACCGGTACAGAAGGGGTTAAAGATAAGATAACAGGAGAGGTATATAAGGCGGGAGCTGAGGACCACACGACTTTATCAACGAAAACGCGACCTAACCCCTCCGTTTTCTTCCTCGGGGCTAACTACTGTATACAACCGGGGCTACGATCTCTCAAAACATTACCGCCACCCACTCACAACATCTCCGGTGGTTTCTTCCGAGGACTGACAATAACCACCGCCCACATAGCCACCCATAACCGCCCACATAGCCACCCATAACCGCCCACATAACCACCCATAAACGCCCACATAACCACCACCCACTCACGACATCTCCGGTGGTTTCTTCCAAGGACTGACACTAATATCGGGAATACCAGTAACACTCAGGGCGGCTTATTCCTCACTACCTTCACCTTCACCTGACCTGGGCAGTAGAAGTGCTATCACCATATGGACGGCGCCACCACATAACTGTTCACTTCCTGTTTGAGCGTTTGAGGCGTTCCGTTTCATTCTTCAATCCAATCAACTGTATTTTTGGAACAATTCTACCCAACAAGTAAGTTAGAGATATATGAACCGAATGGTTTTATGATCAGTGAGATAATGAAACTTAGCTATAAGGTTAATCTTTGAATAGCTATGGTTTTAGACAAGATATATTACCTAGGAGAGCTAAACGTTGACATAAGGTATAGCAAGTAACGCAGTAAAGGAACATTTTATGCAAATTATAAGATTAGGTAAGGTGGTGTAATGGTTAGAGTATTTAAAATCTGTGTGTGATAACCCAGGTTCGAATCCCGGTGGATCACATATATGTTTTCATTAATCTAACTGGAGGTGTTTGGTGTTGTGGTGAAATTAATAAAATATAGATAAACAATACAATTCTCCTATTCCTATCCTGGTCATACTCTCATAACACCTGTACGTACGGTCGCGCTAATAAGTCATGTCCCAGCTGTCATTACGTTTGGCTCTCTCTCTGTGCTGTATTATTGTATTTATGTGATATTAAGGGGATGGGGGTTGTATTTATGGTCGCCCTTCTTCCTCATGTTTAGCCTTATTAGTTTTTAGATTCTATGACGTTCGGCCGATTAGTTTGGCGATTTTAAAACTTTTGATCCGATTTCTTTCTCAATATTACGACTTTTCGTATCATTTAGGTGTCGATTTTTTTCGTGACGAGCGATAGCGAGCCTGTAGTTTAAGAGAAACCGAAAAATGGATAAATTTATCTTGAAGGAGGGTCATGGGGGTGTTTTTTTAAGCTTGATGAAGGTCTAGGGAGGAAACAAAAAACTAAAAATATATATAAATAAATATAGCCCAACAAATAACCAGTGTCCCCTTCAGATGGGTCCAATACTTTATATAACCACCAGTAATTGTGCAGTGATTGTAACTCTGGTGGCATCAAAGGGAATTATTAGTAGAATATGGTGGGTGATGATTACCTAGCATGTATTGTGTTTAGCCCCAATAGTTTTGACATTTTAATACGTTCGACCCATTAGTTTGGCGATTATAACACCTTTCACCCCATTCCGTTGTCAATTTTAAGACTTTTCGTGACATTTAGTTGCCGATTTTTTCCTGGGTACGGGATCCAATACTTTATGTAACTCCCAGTAATTGTGCAGTGATTGTAACTCTGGTGGCATCAAAGAGAATTATTAGTATAATGTGGGGGGTGATGGTTACCTAGCATGTATTGTGTGAGAGAGAGGCTTATGTGTAGTACATAATAGGTGAAGGTTCTTGCTGTATTGGAGATTAAAAACAAAAAAATAATAATAGAAGGAAACATGCTTACATCACTGAAATGTTTGTGGACATGCAGTAATGCAAGTAATCTAAAATGGCTTACTTAAGAATGGGAAAGGGGTGGGATCTTCTATATTTTTGTTTAGTCTTAGGTAAGCATGGTAATGCATGGGTTAACGTCAGACCATTCTACTCAGAAAGTACTTCCGGAATCTAAAGATGTCCAATATATCTCAATTAACCTCTTTAGCTCAAACAAGTTCCTATTCTGAATAAAATCCTGTAATGATAACCACATTAAAATTGCATAAAATGACAGTAATCAAAGGATTAATAACAACGGAAAGGCAGGTCAGGTGAAGGTATTGAGGGATAAGCCTTTACAACGGCACGGTAGTAGCTTCTTTCTACTTTCCTACTTTTTTTGAGGAGTGTAGAGAAGGGAGAAGGGGTGTTGGAGAGAGAGAAAGCTGTTGGAGTGGCTTTGTTATGTGTGTTATTAGTCTATCAAGGTTTAAAATTGTGTTTTATTTCCCGTAGATTAAGTGATGGCGCCTGTCTGCCTAACGGACACACCTATGGACCTGTCGACCAAGACCCGCCGTAAGCTGCGCCTGGAGGAGTTCCTGCGCCAGAACCTAGACCAGGCCCCCGCGGGTCGGGTGATACAGTGGGTGGACCGGGGGCAGGGGGTGTTCCGGATACTATGGACCCACCAGAGCTCCGGGGCCTTCACTCAACAAGACGCGGCGCTCTTTAGATATTGGGCACTGGCTAGAGGTGGGTAGTATCTCTTTGCTCAGTAAGCGACTGCCCTCAATAGAGGTTTTTTTCTCACTCACAAAGTAAAAAGACAAAAAAATTGAGGACGGTCGCAATTTATGGGTTAATATATCTTTGTATTATTGTATTAGTTTCCTCCTTAGACCTCCATGAAGCTTATAATTACATCCCCTAGACCCTCTTTCAATATAAATGTGTACATTTTTCGGTAGAAAAATGGCCCTCCCTCAGGTACTCCTTTATTAACCATACATTATTACCCTCTCTCAGGTACTCCTTTATTAACCACACATTCTTCCTCCCCCTCAGGTAAGCCCCCCAACTTGTCCTCGGTGGAGTTAAAACAGAGCCTGCGGATGGCCCTCAACAAGTCCCCCTCGGTAGAACGTCTCCCCACCTCACACGACGAGTACCGATACTTCAGGTTTACAGGTACGGTGGCGCTAATAATCTATATTTTATTAACCCCTTCTGTACCAGCGACGTATTTTAAGGGGGGTCACCGGCTTTTTTGTATCTTTCTCTCCTTTTCTCTCTTTCCCTGGCTTGTATCCATTCGGCCCCATTCAGCCAACTGTTTTAAGACGTTTATCCCCATCCAGGTGTCGATTTCTTCCTGGCGAGCGATAGCAAGCCAACATTGTAATGAGAAATCCGGCTTCGCCGGAGAAATTTTTCTATCGAAAAATGTACATATTTAGCTTGCTGTCAAAACAAAAATATATATATATATACTGGCTCGCTATCGCTCGCCAGGAAAATATTGACACCTGGATGGGGGTAAACGTCTTAAAACAGTAGGCTGAATGGGGCCGAATGAATACAAGCCAAAGAGAGAGAGAGGGATTTTGGACCAAAATATTTTCGATTCTGGGCGAATGGCTGGGCGAAAATGAAATATAAGACCATGTATAGAAGCATCTCGGCGAGACAAATTGAATGGCACCAAGTAAAATTCCCTAGGACGTATAGTTTGGGCTACAGAGAAATTTTAAAGTCCAAAAACTTGTCATATGGGCCCTTCTGGGAGGACAAGTCATATACGAAATCCTAAACTAATTGTTCGATATCAATTCTGTTTCCGTCATTCGATTCACCGTGTCAAAGTGAACTTATGGTTAAAATTTAAACAAAATCCTTACATAGGTAACTCGTCTATGGAGTTTTTAAACTTTAAAATAGACCTATTGGGCCTAAAAATTGGTCAAAAATAAAACATTCATATACCGTTGGAATTGTAATGACGAGACGAATCCATATATACCCATGACAACTCGAAATTCGAAAGTCGCCAGCCAAGTGCAAACATTTTCCTGGGGGAGGGATTTTGGACCCAAATATTTTCGATTCTGGGCGAATGGCTGGGCGAAAATTAAATATAAGACCATGTATATAAGTAGCTCGGCGAGAAAAAGCGAATGACACCAAGTACAATTCCCTAGAACTTATAGTTTGGGTTACAGAGGACTTTTAAAGTCCAAAAACTGGTCATTTGGGCCGTTCTGGGAGGCCAAGTCAAATTCGAAATCCTAAACTAATGGTCCGATTTCAATTCTGTTTACGCCATTCGATTCAGCGTCTCAAAGTGTACTTGTGTTATAAATTTGAAAAATATCCTTATATAGATAACTACGGAAAATACTGATACTGTACCTCGTTCTAATAATATATATTAGTTACCCATTCAAACTATCGTTTTCTGTAAATATTATTGAAAGAAAACGATCCCATCTTAAATATTGTATGGCTAACTATACTATTTGAACATAACATATCAGTTACGTGGCTGCTCCATTATAACAAGTGGGTAGATTGGGTGGAAGGAAGACACAGGAAAGAGCTTTAATTATATACCCTTCTCTAACTAATAACACTCAACAAAGCCACTCCAACAGCTTCTTCTCTGACTTAGACAGCCATCATGTAGGGGACAGTGTTTATTAAACTATAAAATAGGCCTATTGGGCCTAAAAATTTGTCAAAATTTAAAAATTCATATACCGTTGGAATTGTAATGACGAGACGAATCCATATATACCCATGAAAACTCGAAATTCGAAAGTCGCCCGCCAAGTGCAAACATTTTCCTGGGCAGGGATTTTGGACCAAAATATTTTCGATTCTGGGGAATGGCTGGTCGAAATTTCAATCTACGAGTATGTATAGAAGCAGCTCGTCGAGAAAAATCGAATGGCACCAAGTATAATTCCCTAGGACTTATAGTTTGGGCTACAGAGGACTGTTATTGTCCAAAAAACGGTCCCCTGGGCCCTCCAGGAAGGCAAAGTCAAAATCGAAATCCTAAACTAATAGTCCGATTTCAATTCTGTTTGCGAGCGATAGCGAGCCTTTACTTTAGGAGCTAGCCTTCATCCGTGACATTTTCTACCGAAAAAATTTACACATATATTTCGATGGGGGTATTATTTTAAGCTTGATGGAGGTCTTGGGAGCAAACTAAAAGCCTCCCCTTAACCTAAGAAATGCAATAAGCCTCACGGAATGAGGTAATGCGATGCGATGGGCCTCACTGAAGCAAGACCATAAAAAAACACTTTCAAAACACCCCAGGGTCTCTCAAAACAAAGGAGTATATGATTAGGAGAGATAATTCCCCTCTAGTACTTCCCAACACTCATCCACATATGTATCAATCCCCACCTTCCCCTCCTTCCTCGCCTTCTTCCCCCTCCTTCCTCGCCTTCTTCCCCCTCCTCAATTACCTATTTTTTCTCCTATTTTCATCACTTATCGGTTATTTTCCGCGCGAATTATTGTCAAGCAAGCCGAGAAAGAGTGTTACTTCATCTAGAGACCCTTTAGAGCTATGAGATCACTGTCGGGCCACTCAGTGTGGTGAGAAACGTTGGAAGGGAAAGTTGTATCTCTCTCAGCCTGCCGCATCAACATACAACGGGTGGCGAAAATATACGTTTTTCACCACCTAACTGCTTTTGTCACTGGTTTTATTGCTCTTCAAGATTCATATGTTTATCATATAAGTAAAATAAACGCATATTGAGGCATTATATCGTAAATATAACGAATTCTGTAAGAATCGAAGGCTAAACATTCACAAATAACTACCCTAGCCCCTAGAGCATTTTCGCGTCCCGCGTTCACGTCAACTCCCAATATAGATCAGCCACTAGAGTTACTTGTTTATTGTACTCGTATTGTACACTAGGATGCCATAGTCTCTCGTCCACTCATAAATATTCATGGACTTCACCTCTTTCTAATTATGGATGTATATCTCTGGAAGTGAATTTATGAATACATTTTTCTATACATCAACTACAAATCTATATATTACTATTGATGGTTTTGTCTGTACCAGATGGCGTTATGGGTAATTGGAATTTAGGTAATTGATTATAACCTGAATAATATTTCGAATATCTGAAGAGTTTAACAACCTTAGTATTTTACACGAACCTGTAATATTGATAACATTATATTTGGTATCAGTGTGTGCCTAGACCTACTGCAATACGTAACTTAAGATTACATATTTCTATATTCGTAAACAATTATGTTATTTTAATGTTTTCATACATTTTACTACTGCCTTTGAGGGAGTGATCGAGGTAGCATAATCTGAATAGGCATCAGACTGCTTTAGTTATTCTTATGCCATTAACAAAGAAAGACTCAATATTAGCATTTCTATATTTTCCACAACTACATGCATTTATATATATATATACATTTCTACTTCCTTTGTTTATTCATTGATACTTATAGATTTGTTTATTTGGTTAATATATCTTCACGTCATCCTTTAATGACAATATTGATTTTTAGCCATTTATTCATTACTACATTGCTGTATCCATATACACAATAACTAGTTATTTTCTATTCATTCATGGCTTCAACGTCACTGTATATTTTTCCTTGCAGAATGGGGCAGTCGTAAGGGCTACACACGAAGCAGCCAAGAGTCCCACAACTCCGACGAATCTAAGCGAAAGGTCACCCCTCCGGCCCTACATCCTCCACCTCTCCTGCCCCTTGACCCCGCAGCAGTCAGGTCACCCATAGGTCAGCCAGAGTTCCCCAATAGCCTGACCACCACTAGTGCTTCATGGCCTGGGGCCCACTCGGTGAAGATGGAAGTACTGGATTATCAGTCATATGCCAACGATACACTCTCAGAAGACCGGCCAAGAGATATTGAGACGCAGACAGACTACACTATGTATCCGGGCTCCATGTACTTCAAACCCAAGACAGAATCCATGATGGAATATCAAGTGCATCCCGCAGGTTTGTATTCTGCATCCAAGACAACCAAGACAGGAGCCCAAGCAGAATACCATTTACATTCCTCGAGATTGTATTCTGAATCCAAACCCATGAATTTGGAGATACCATCAGAATATCGCCCATTCTCCCAACCTGCGTACTGCGAACCCAAGCCAAAAACTGACCCTCAATCCACACATCAACAACATTCCTTCAGCCCATATTCAACAGAACGTTTGGCCAGCAAGGAATCAGTCAGCCCTACGGTAAAACACACCGACACTAGCCTAACGTCCTCCTATGCTGTCAAGGAACAAGAGGCCCGCACGAAATGGCTGACTGAGCATACCCGTAACAGCATCCTGGCAACACAACTCATGAGCTACTCACAAAAGCCCCACTATCACCAGAACAAGGCGTACTCTTCTGCGTATTCGACTGGTGACATATTCCAAAGTCCGAGGTATGACAGTCCAAGATATGGTGGGCCGAGCTACACGAGTCCGAACTACGAGGGCACACTGTCTTTCTGTTCTGAAGGTGGCTTGCCCCAGTATGATAGGGACAGTCTGGGGGTTACTTCAGCTTTCTCCAGTTTCAACCATGCATCACTCTATCCAGTCCCTACCTTTAGTAAACAATATGCATGATACTCATTCAAAGTACAAGACCTACTCTAAGTCTTTCATATGTGTTGTTGTTGTTGATGTTACTGTTTTTCAATTATTTATAATGTATATTAATTGTGTTCGAGCAGAAAATGTTCAATACATTTAATTCAATGTGTTCGCTGCCTTCAATGACCTCTTAATCTGCCATATTATTTCCTTTAACCCGGGAAAGGCGAGGGTCCTAATAAGAGGTTTGGTGGGCAAAGGCGAAGGTCCTCTTAAATGCCAAGGCATACAAAAAAACTTTCAAAGCACCCCACTGGCACTCAAATCAAAGCAATATGTGATTAGGTGAGATAAATCCCCTCCATATCTCCTATCACTCCTCCACATGTGTCCCAACCCCCCAACCCCCTTCCCCTCTTTCTCCCCCTCTTCCCCCCTCTTCAATTATCCGGTATTTTCCCTATTATTCCCGATATTTATCGAGTATTTTCGCACGAGTACGGCTGGGAGAGAGAGAGAAGGATGGGGGGGGGGGGGGAGTCTTTCTCCGACCCTCTAGCCAGTCTGAGACATCCCCTAATCTCTCAGTAGCATACGAGACATGAGAGAGGGAGGAGGTATGTCTCTCGCCGGTCCGGGTCAGATTACGACCGTGAGGCTAAAATAAACATTTTTCTCCAGCTAATTGATGTTACCGCTTTTTTATTGCTTTTCAACGTTCATATGTTCATATTAAAAGTAAAATAGGTGCATATGGAGAAATAATTATGCTATATATGGTAAATATGACAATTTTCGTCAGAAATTAAGCAAAATACCTTCGCCTGGTGGGACCTTTGAAACACCATGGCTTCGCCGTTCTTGGGTTAAAGCTTTGCTTAAAGCAAAATTCTTAATGAATAATTATTAGTTTTAAGATTCTGTAAAAACAATGATCACACATTACGCATTTTCAGCAGTTCACTTTGCACGACCAGCTCCACCAAAACAACAAGAAAGGAACAGTTTTGCTAGACTCTGTTTCTTTTCAACTGACGGTAATGTGCAAAGTTCCCATCAAGATTTCTCAGTTATTTCGAAATTTTGCAGTGAAATGTGGTGCTAATTATGTAAACTTGGTCTTGATATGATGCACAGACACAGTAATTTCATATTTGTCCATTAAGTACCGTAAAAATCGCTGCTAATGGATTCAATTTGTAGTCAGCTGAAAAGAAACAGAGTATAGTCACAGCTTGGTTACTTTTAAGGGGAGACTGACCGATTGTTTGGTCTATTAATTCATTTATTCATATATTTTTTTAGTTTCCTCCCTAGAGCTCCATCAAGCTTAGACAAACATCCCCTAGACCCCCCTTCAAGATAAATTTGTAAATTTTTCGGTAGAAAAATTTCCCGGCCGAAGGCCGGTTCCTCTTAAAATTGCAGGCTCGCTATTTATAATTATATTATATCTATATACTCAGTCGCAATCCCCATTTTTTTTTTTTTTTTTTTTTTTTTTTTTTTTTTTTTTTTTTAAACATATATGAGTGCTGAAAACCGAGGTTTTGTGTGATGCAATAACTACTTCCAATTATTTGTGATGACAATGTATTATATAGCCAAAGACTCAACTTAGAAATATTGGATTGCTTAGCTTCAAATGTGATTATATGAAATGATCTCAAAAACCATTTTCTTGACCTAGTATGTATTGGTGAGTTCGACAATTGTGAGAGTTTTTCTAATAAATGTATTTTAGTTTTACTTTGCATTTCTCTAAATAAACCTAGTGTGACGTCTGTTATTGGATATTTAGTCTAACATTATCTCAAAGTTCTTGATTACTCTCAATGTGTAGTAACCATAAGAATTTCAATATGTAGCGGATAATGGATATAAAAGGAATTCTATGTACAGTACTATTAACCTAGCCTAAGTATCGCACCAAATATCGCTTAACCCATTCTGTACCAGTGACGCTCTTTGCATTATATTTTGTCAACTATTAGACGATTATATTCAGCTTATGAAGGGCGTCTAGCTATTAAAAGGATGCAGAATATATAAATGTATCCTTGTAACTACCATAGATCCTTAGTAACTTACAAAAAAAAATCTGAATTTCCCTAGAATAAAATTAAAAAGACGTCGCCCGTATTGTAAGGGTTAAATACCTTACTCCTTTTCCCTATAAATATGCAGGAAGGGGATGGGGGGGGGGGATGTTAACACCCAGGCCGCGGGACCCGACATATGTCGAGTGAGAGAAAAGTGGCCTATCCCGCGGGGCCCGACAATAGTCGAAAGGGATTTTGAGCACATTATCGGCTCTGAGAGAGAGTCCACGCATTGGGAGGACGACACATGGGCTCTGGCCGCTCAGCATGGGCCGAGCGAGGTAACTGAGCTCCCCAACACAACCCTCCACACCCCTGGTATCCCAAGAACAAGGATTAACTGAGGAAATTACCATATCTTAAAGTTTTTGCACTCGTCTTGCAACAACGCTGCAAGAGAACCCGCGGTCATACAAGGATGATTCAGGTGTCATTTGAAAGCTCTATTATCGCCCTTTCACGGATACATAATTGTATTACGCTCTGGCTCTTGTTTATGCATGAAAAAGAGCATGAAATGAAGCTCGTTTAGGGTAAATATGCCCGCCGGGCAGGTAGTAGAAATTACAAACATCCCCGTCCGTAACTTGCTAAATAATATGAAACTCTACGCAATATCTATAACGTGTTTCACCTGCACAAATGTCAATATGTGGCTTATACCCATGAATTGTTCAGCACAATTCAGGGAGATGGAGGGCGAGAGAGAAGCGATGTCGGGAAATTAAGGAGAGTCACCGGCTTTTTTATCTTTCTCTCCTTTTCTTTCTTTCCCTGGCTTGTATCCATTCGGCCCCATTCAGCCAACTGTTTTAAGACGTTCATCCCCATCCAGGTGTAGATTTCTTCCTGGCGAGCGATAGCGAGCCAGCTTTTTTATGGAGAAATCCGGCTTCGCCGGAGACATTTTTCTATCGAAAAATGTAAAGATTTAGCTTGCTGTTACAACAAAATATATATATGCTGGCTCGCTACCGCTCGCTAGGAAAATATTGATACCTGGATGGGGGTAAACGTCTTAAAATATTAGGCTGAATGGGGCCGAATGAATACAAGCCAAAGAGAGAGGGAGAGAAAGACAAAACAAGCGAGGTGGGGTCCCTTAAGAAATGCGATCACTTAAATTTCCAAACATTGCTTCAGATGATGACTCCAGACAATGCTGTGTAGGGAGAACTAAGACAAAAATACTAACTACCTGACTAACAACACCAGACTAACTACTTTGGTTTGATTTGTTTGTCAAGAATAATAATATAGTCGAGCTCATTCAAATTAGTATTTCCCTAATACCCTCCTTCGTTTTTTGTCTCTCTATTTGTGCCTTTGTCTCTAATTTCCTCTCCGGCCGTTCCATAGATGCGGTTATGGACGGCCATCGCTCACTTCCTCAACCTATCAACTACGGTGTTCCTCAGGGTTCTGTCTTATCTCCATTGTTCTTCCTATTATTCATTAACGACCTTCTCAACTGCATCACTAGCCCCATTCACTCATATGCTGACGACTCTACATTACACTATTCAACTAGCCTTCCAAAACACCATACACAGCAGAAACTCCAAAACTCACATAAGTAGGCCATAAAACTTCTAATCTCTCTACTATCTCTAATTGGGGCAGAGAAAACATTGTTACTGTCAATGCTTCCAAAACTCAATTTCTCCATCTGTCTACTCGTCGCCCCCTCCAGAAAACTATGACCTACTCTTCAACAACATACAAATTAAACCCTTCATCTTTTCTCAGTGTTCTCGGTGTCTCTTTTTCTTTTGATCTCTCTTGGAAAGATCATATTACCACTCTTGCTAAAACAGCTTCCCAGAAGCTGGGTGTGCTCAACCGCCTCCAGGGGTTCTTTACCCCTGCACAGCTTCTTGCTCTGTACAGGGGCACAGTGCGTCCATGTATTTAGTATTGTTTATATGTTCGAGGATGATCCTCTCACACAACACTTCTAGACAAAGTAAAAAAGAAAGCCTAATTCTGTCTCATTAACTCACGTCCACTCACCAATTCTCTGCAGTCTCTCTCACTTCGCCGCAATGTTGCATCTCTGTAACTATTCTACCTCTATTACAATAATCAATATTCCTCAGAGCTCTCTCAGTGTATACCACCCCCTCTTCGTAGAGCACGTAGCACCCGTCTTGCAACACAATACCACCCCTACTCTGTGCAACTCTCCAACCCTAGAGTGAAAATGTTTTTCTCAATCTTTCTTCTATTCAACAGTTGAGCTCTGGAACTCTCCCAGAAACAGTATTTCGCTCTTCCTATGACTTACATTGCTTCAAACTCTGTGTGTCCAGGCATTTTGGCTCGAACGTCCCTTGATTTTGCCCCTGTCTCTCTTTCAACTCTGGGGGAGGCACTCGCCACAGGCAGTTCTGCCATTTTTTCCCTCACTCACAAAGAAAGAAAAAGAAAAAGAGCCTTAATATAATATCTACTGGACCCTCAGTTCAGTGTATAATTATTTAGATCGACCAAAAACAAAAAGACAAATCACCAAGAACTTATCATAATGCTCCAGAAGATCAATAGTAACACCAAAAAGGCGATGGGAAAGAGCCACTTCCTGAGAACGATGTTGAGTTGCCGGGGACGCTGCTGCATTTTCAACATGGTCTTCGCCGACGGTCCCGCCACCAGCGTGTTAACTTTCACCCCGGCCGAAGGAGGAGCCTCGAGAGATTGTCGGAGGTAGTCGATCACCACATGCCAGATAATGATGATAAATAGGAGGGAGATACAGGAGAAGAACCATATGTCGATCATCTTAACGTAGGCTGTGGCGGGGAGCGTGGCGGCCGTTTGGTTGTAGAGGGTGTACAGGACCAGCAGGGTCGTCAGTCCTACGATCACACGAACCTGGTACAATCGGGGGTATTAAGTGTTGTCGTAGATTCCAGTGGTTTTCGCTCAAAAAGTGTTGTTGGTATCTTTATAGTTACTGAGAAAAGTGCTTATCTCTCAAAGTATTAGTCAATGTCCGAAACTTTGTGAAATATTTGACAACACTTATTAACCTCGACCGTACAAGCAACACACATAATTATCAACAAGATCACAAGTATCTTCAGTACATAAAACTAATAATCAGACGACTTAAACACAGAACACGTTAAGGGGAGGCAGACCGTTTTTCTGGACCCCCTTCTCCCTAATGTTTAGCTCCACTAGTTTTGAGATTATAAGACGTTCGGCACATTAGTTTGGCGATTTTAACACCTTTCGCCCCATTTTGTTGTCAATTTTAAGACCTTTCGTGCCATTTAGGTGTCGATTATTTCCTGGCGAGCGATAGCGAGCTTGCAAATTTAAGAGGAACCGTTTTGGCCGGAACATTTTTCTACCGAAAAATTTACAAATTTATCTTGAAAGGGGGTTTAGGGGGTGTTTTTCTAAGCTTGATGGAGGTCTAGGGAGGAAACTAAAAATATATATGAATAAATTAATTAATAGACCAAACCAACGGCCAGTCTCCCCTTAAATACATGATAAACCATTACCAAAGCAGTAACCATAATAACATACCTGTAATAAGTTAACAGCAACATAGAGTGTGGAGTAACCAATGGTGACCAGTAACAGGGTGGGTAACATCATGGTCAGTATGAGTAACCCGTAACGTCTGTCCATCACCACTCCAACCTGTTGGTATACGTATATTGTGCATGCATATATATATATATATATATATATATATATATATATATATATATATATATATATATATATATATATATATATATATATAGAGAGAGAGAGAGAGAGAGAGAGAGAAAAAAAAAGAGAGAGAGAGAGAGAAAGAGATATTAGTTTTATATATATAATAGTTACACGTAAAAACTCATGGTAACAAAATGATCTCTCTAATATTAATTAATGATCTACTCAACTGTATCCACTCCTATGCCGATGACTCTACCTAACACTTTTCAAGTAGTTTTTCACATCAATCCAGCATGCAAGCACTCCAAAACAAACGTGACGAGGCCATAGAACGCCTATCTTCTGATCTATCAATTATTTCTAATTGATGCTGAGAAAATCTTGTTACTTTCAACGCCTCCAAGACCTAGTTTCTCCCTCTATCTCTCCATCACAATCTTCCACAAGACTATCAACTAGTCTTCAACAACACACAAATCAACCCTTCATCTTCTCTCAATATTCTAGGTGTATCTTTTTCAACCGACCTTTCTTGGAAAGATCATATTACCACTCTTACTAGAACAGCTTACCAAAAGTATGGCGAGCTCAACTGTCTCCGTGGGTTCTTTTCTCCCTCAAACCTTCTTGCTCTGTATTGGGGCACAGTGTGCCCCTGTATTGAGTATTGTTCGCATGTGTGGGGAGGTTCCACCCATACCGCACTTCTCGAACGAGTAGTATTTCACCTCATCAACTCACTTCCTCTTACTAGTTCCCCACAATCTCTTTCTATATGCCGCAATGTTGCATCTCCTGCACTCTTATATAGCTATTACAACAATCAGTGTTCTTCAGAGATCTCTTAATGCATACCCCCTCCATTGCGTAGAGTGCGAGGCACCCGCCTTTCAACATAGACCCACTCCTATTCTGTCTAGCTCTCCTACCCAAGAATTGGCAAATTTTCTCAGTCTTTCTTCTACTCAACAAGTGAACTCTGGAACTCTCTCGCTCAATCAATCTTTCCTTCATCCTATGACATACAGTGCTTTAAACTTTGTGTGTCCAGGCATTTTGACTCCAACATCCCTTGAATTTGACTCTGTCACTCATTAGGATTTCAGGGAGATGCTCGTTACAGGCAACCTGCCTTTTGTCTCCTCCATACACATAGAAAAAAAAAATCCATCCTAAGCTGAATGAAATCGTTCAATAGTTGCGAGAATATAATGAAAAGGACGTCACCGGTACTGAATGGGTTAACAATGAAAAGGATGTCACCGTACTGAAGGGGTTAACAATGAAAAGGATGTCACCGGTACTGAATGGGTTAACAATGAAAAGGATGTCACCGGTACTGAAGGGGTTAACAATGAAAAGGATGTCACCGGTACTGAATGGGTTAACAATGAAAAGGATGTCACCGGTACTGAATGGGTTAACAATGAAAAGGATGTCACCGGTACTGAATGGGTTAACAATGAAAAGGATGTCACCGGTACTAAATGGGTTAACAATGAAAAGGATGTCACCGGTACTGAATGGGTTAACAATGAAAAGGATGTCACCGGTACTGAATGGGTTAACAATGAAAAGGATGTCACCGGTACTGAAGGGGTTAACAATGAAAAGGATGTCACCGGTACTGAATGGGTTAACAATGAAAAGGATGTCACCGGTACTGAATGGGTTAACAATGAAAAGGATGTCACCGGTACTGAATGGGTTAACAATGAAAAGGATGTCACCGGTACTGAATGGGTTAACAATGAAAAGGATGTCACCGGTACTGAATGGGTTAACAATGAAAAGGATGTCACCGGTACTGAATGGGTTAACAATCAAAAGGATGTTACCGGTACTGAATGGGTTAACAATGAAAAGGATGTCACCAGTACTGAATAGGTTAACAATGAAAAGGATGTCACCGGTACTAAATGGGTTAACAATGAAAAGGATGTCACCGGTACTGAATGGGTTAACAATGAAAAGGATGTCACCGGTACTGAATGGGTTAACAATGAAAAGGATGTCACCGGTACTGAATGGGTTAACAATGAAAAGAATGTCACCGGTACTGAATGGGTTAACAATGAAAAGGATGTCACCGGTACTAAATGGGTTAACAATGAAAAGGATGTCACCGGTACTGAAGGGGTTAACAATGAAAAGGATGTCACCGGTACTGAAGGGGTTAACAATGAAAAGGATGTCACCGGTACTGAATGGGTTAACAATGAAAAGGATGTCACCGGTACTGAATGGGTTAACAATGAAAAGGATGTCACCGGTACTAAATGGGTTAACAATGAAAAGGATGTCACCGGTACTGAATGGGTTAACAATGAAAAGGATGTCACCGGTACTGAATGGGTTAACAATGAAAAGGATGTCACCGGTACTGAATGGGTTAACAATGAAAAGGATGTCACAGGTACTGAATGGGTTAACAATGAAAAGGATGTCACCGGTACTGAATGGGTTAACAATGAAAAGGATGTCACCGGTACTGAATGGGTTAACAATGAAAAGGATGTCACCGGTACTGAATGGGTTAACAATGAAAAGGATGTCACCGGTACTGAATGGGTTAACAATGAAAAGGATGTCACCGGTACTGAATGGGTTAACAATGAAAAGGATGTCACCGGTACTGAATGGGTTAACAATGAAAAGGATGTCACCGGTACTGAATGGGTTAACAATGAAAAGGATGTCACAGGTACTGAATGGGTTAACAATGAAAAGGATGTCACCGGTACTGAATGGGTTAACAATGAAAAGGATGTCACCGGTACTGAATGGGTTAACAATGAAAAGGATGTCACCGGTACTGAATGGGTTAACAATGAAAAGGATGTCACCGGTACTGAATGGGTTAACAATGAAAAGGATGTCACCGGTACTGAATGGGTTAACAATGAAAAGGATGTCACCGGTACTGAATGGGTTAACAATGCTTAGTACTCATCCTCACTCTATCTCTCTCTCTCTCTCTCTCTCACGCATCAATAGTAGCACACACGCGCATATTAATATTAAAACACATATGTGGATGCCAGGACAACTTGAAAACAGTTTAGCACTATATCACGCAAACACGAAATGCCCTGGATATTCTCTCTCTCTCTCTCTCTCTCTCTCTCTCTCTCTCTCTCTCTCTCTCTCTCTCTCTCTCTCTCTCTCTCAACCGACTGGCTGAATGGTCTGAGACATGGCCGTAGTCACTAATCTTGGAAAAGTGCAAGGTGACTCATATCGGCCAAACAAACCTCAAGTCAGGCTATTCGTTATTGGGAATGCCTCTGGAAGTGACTGGCTTGGAAAAGGAGTTGAGTGTTCTGATTAGCAGTGACCTGAAGTTTTCCAAGCAGTACATTGAAGTAGAGAAGAAAGCTCAGAAATTATTGAGCTATATTAAGAGGCAATTTACAGTAAGTATAGAACAAAGAAAATAGTCCTGACACTCAACAACGCTTTGATGCTGTTCAATTCTGGTCTCCAGCACTCAGGAAAGACATAGAACGACTGGAAAGAGTACAAGCTAAGGCTACAAAGTTTATTCCACCGATTAGAAGACTGAGCTATGAGGACCGATTGAGAGCTCTTGGGTTATTTTCGTTGGAAACACGCAGACTACGAGGTCAGCTCATTGAAGTTTTATTAAATACTTAATGGGTTTGACAATTTGGATTGTAGCAAAATGTTTAATCTCAATATTAATAAAACACGCAACAATGGCTGGAAGTCAGAATTGAAAAGGTTTAGCACTAGTATTAGTGAAAACTTCTTCACATATTCCTCACCCACCCTTAGTTCTGCAACTCAGCGAGGTTTTTCTAGTTCTATAAAAATCGTCCAGAACGTAGGATAAAAATAAACTAAATCTGGTTGAGCAAACTTACACTATGAAAGTGACGTGTGCTATATCTCACAAATGGAATGTTAAAGTGGCTCATGTATTCCGTGTACAATACGTATAATATCCAACATTATTTGGAGAATTTGGAGCACAGTTAAGATTCAAGTAAAATATGTACTCTGTAATGAATAAGTAACACCCCGTTCTTAACATTAATCATCAATTACAAACCCCATTGTACTTGAATAAACTAATGAAAGCATATGGTCCTCCCGGGATTCGAACTCGGGACACCACACCCAGAACATAAGTATCTAAACCATTACACCACCAACATCGCTGAGCTTCCTGGAAAATGTGTGATAATTTTGTTTGAGTCTGCATGTTCAATAATGCACAATGTAGAAAGATGGAGTAAACAGGGCAAAAAATGAAGCCGAAAAAACCTAAAAGCATGGGAGCAAAAAACACCATTATATTCCCCCGTGTCTGGCTCGCAACGCATACTCAGAAATGTCAACAATTGTCGCTGCGAGGTAAGAATGATAATAGAGTGCATTATTGATCACCACCAATAGTGTCTGGCTCGTAACGCATACTCATAAATGTAAACAATTGTCGCTGCGAGGTAAGAATGATAATAGAGTGCATTATTGATCAAATCTTTGCTTGTATGATCAACTCTGCGTAAGCAGAGTTTGGTATCGCCCCCCCCCCCCCCCCCCCCCCGTATAGTGGGTACCACACGAAACAAATGTCTGTCGTCGTCGTCGTCGTCGTCCTCGTTGTCGTCGTTGTCGTCGTCGTCGTCGTCGTCCGTCTGTCTCGGAACTCCTCCTACACCGTTGGACGGATTTTCTCCAAATTTCACACGAACATTTGTTGCGTGAATGCAAAAGTCAGTCAAAAAATATGTTTTGAATTTATGCAATAGTTATGATTTTAGGTCCAAAATATGGTTTTGCCCCCCCCCCCCCCCCCACCTCCCGGACCCCCCGGTTGATAGTTGTAGTATCAATGATGATAGTAGTGATTAAGATGCTAGTGACAATGGACAGTGATGATGGTGAGAGTAGTAGTGATAATTGTAGTAGTGATGCTGATCATAGTAATGGTGATGATGACAGTACTCGTGATGATTGTGGCAGTTGTAGTGATGATGGCAGTTGTAGTGATGATGGCAGTAGTAGTGATTATGTTGATTGTGATTGATGATGGTATTAGTAGTGATGATGGTAACCCATCGCAGAGTTGGGTATGCAGTTTTGATTTTGGGCAAAACGGCACGTCTACTTTATTATGTAATGTTCCTCCTCATTCCCTAAAATTCCTGTATTTCATTTCAATGGTACATTAGTCTAAGCAATCATCCTATAGGTACCGGGTATATCATAACTTACAGTATTATTAGTCGATGTTAATTAGATAAGAAACATATTCGAAGGAAGCAGGATGTTTGTAGAGATGCTAGTTTGATAAATAGGGACTGATATATGGTTTATGCGTTAACTCATGGTAGGACGAATTCTAGGTTAGCTTTAAAAACAAGTATGGGGAAATAGCTCCAACTCTGGATAGGAAATTTATAGTACTGTGAATTATTGAGTGGAGAAGTTGTATTCATTTGATGGAAAATAGATATTGTAATGAAACGACAGTTTCTATTCTCCCTGGAGTCACATGTTTCTCCCATGTTTCACACCTGAAAAGAACTCCAGAAAGAGTCGAAATTGCCATGCCTTTACATTAAAAAAAAAAAAAATCAGTTATGTGGGTATATATTTCTCAACTCCACTCACTAGACTAAACTGCATCTTCTACAACCACCAAATATCTTGGTTTGGAAAAGAGACAATAGGCCAACTGCAGGTTCCGCAAGTGAAGGGAACTAACGTTAAAGACACTGTTGGTGGTGTTTGGTCCTGATGGTAGAACAAAGAAGGTCCTGGTGACCATGAAGGAGGACAGCAGAGGATCCCCGGAGTACTTCACGTACGACAAGTTCTCAAAGGCCACCAGTTCCCGATTAACGCCCGTTAACTTGAACTCCACAGTGCAGGTCTGTTCATCGAAGGGGTACGTGAACACTTGGAAGGGACAGGCGAACCTTCCAGTGTAGTATAGACGACGCATGATTTTGCAAGCCTCGCCCGAAAACACAAAATCTGATGAGAAAGTTATGAATTTCGTTTATCATTATTATATGGATTGCACCCATAGTAAATTATATTCATGATACGAAATAAGTATTTCTAGTATACTGTTCTCATTAATTCCCAAAACACTTTTATGATTTTGAAACACATTTACCCCTCTGACATAATATAGCAATTATTTAGTGTCATTGGTTTCTTCTGCAAAACTATGTCTAAAAATATTGAAGACGTGAATAAATGTTATATTGCATATCAAATCATCCATCATACTCATAAAATATACTCATGTAATTCTAAAACTTGGACATTGAGCATGTAGCTAACCTGTCTCCACACTGTTGTAGTCTTGCGGAAGTGGTTCCCCCATTCTCACCATCATCATTTCTTCATCCAGAAGTTTTATGTCTCCATCTTGAACATTGAGGAACCTAAGAGTGGGTTGCCATATCATACTTGCTTCTTTAGTGGACATGATGTTAGCCTCCTTGTCCCAGCGAGTATTTAAGCACTCTACACGACTGTCTCTCCACAAAAGTTCAATCTGCATCTCCAGTGCAACAAATCTCCCAACATCACTGACAGTAGAGAATCTTCGTAAGTCAACGGCAACCTTTACTGCAAGAGGTTGGTCGTGTTGCTTTGGCGGTGGTGGTTGATGTTTGCGGTAACCCTCACTAAGCCGAACCTGCGAACATCCTCCCTCATCACTTAGATCTGGACAATCATCCTTCAGATTACAACGGTCATGTCGAGAGATACAGTGACCGTTGGCACACATGTATTCTGACTGGCTGCACGAAGACACACTCAGTTCCAAATCGTCACCGGTGAATTTGTCACACTTCTCCTCCTTCAGCTGCCAAGTGTGTCTGCCGATGGGAAACACTATCTTCGTTGTTATCGGAAGGGTGGCAATAGTTTTGTTGATCACTGAATCATACAATACCCACTCAGAAGTTCCTGAGAAGTATATGAAATACTGATAAAATCCTTGATAGTAAGGAAAACCATTGATGTAGCCTAGAAGGGTCCCCGCAGTCCGCTCTTTAGTTAATTCACAGAGACCACGGAGATACAGTGGCTTACTTTTATGGAACTCACAAGCAAAACAATGTTTTTTGTCAACAGTACAAGGGAAGTCAACCCATTGACCTGATGTCTTGCTGAGGGTTACACAATTCTCATTTAGCCCTCCATTGGGTTGTCTTGCCTCAAAATGAGTCTCTTGTAAATCGTTTCCAGTCACTAGATGTCTAAATGATCCTTCACTATTCTCATCTGTTGCCGCCAACCATAAGAAGCTATAGTCACCAGGGTTACAGGTACCAAAGAACTGTCTGGAGTTTTCATACAGAGCAGCAGTCTCTTCTTGATAGGTAGGAAGGTACAAAGTTGCACCAAACTGCTTGCACATTGATACAGATTTCTTTATTGTTAATTCTCTAGGAAAAATTATAATATTGTCCTCCCTCTTGCAAAGATCAGTGATATTAACATCTATGAGTTTTGCACCAAAAATTTCCATATCATCCAATTCCATAGCAAAAACCTGGCCATCTTTTTCTATCTCACACTTCCAAAGCTGTCGAACTTCTGATATTGCTAAAGCACGATTATGGATATTGAGCTGAGCAATGGAGCCGCACATACTTTGTTTGGCATCAAAACCTCCAGAGTAAGCATCCTGTTCTTGGCCGAGTATGAGCGTCCCATTAAATATCATGTCTGTCTGTCCATCTAGCTTGCCATGTGCTGCCATCTGACCATCAACATAGAGAGTGTAGCGACCGTTGGATATGACGTGGCAGAAGTGGGTCCAGCGAAGAAGGGTGGATGGGATTTTAATGTCTTCACTTATAGACTGGTACTTGTTATTGTAGTAGAGGCTGTATTTCCCTGCCTTACCTGAGGGAGATCGTAAAGAATATTAGATTTATGTTTTTCTTTGGCAGTACAAAAGAGACACTTTATGATAAACCACAAATATGCACAAACCTTTTCATATAACCTTTCTCTTTATAATGAAAACATAAATTCATAAAGCAACAGAAAGCACGATGGAGGCACAAAAAGACACCGAAGACCAAAGCAGAGAAACACAAAACCCGTAGATCCCACTCACCAAACACAAATTGGTTGGTGACAGCCTTGGACATGGCAATGGAGAGGTGGGTGTTGTAGGACGGGCGGTAGAGATTGATTCGGATCCTGTAGCAGACGCTGAAGGTGGAGAGAGGCACAGAACCCGCACTGGAGGAGAAGTTGTATCTGGCGAAGACGTCGGATCGAGGAGGCACCATGGGGTCGGATTGGAGGGAGAAGATACGGATACTGGTGACAGCTGGGAGGAGAACAAATAATCTATAGTTTATATATTGCAACATATATTTCATCCCAACAACTACTCAGTTCATTACAATATTCTTACTCAATTTAACTAACAAAGAAAAGTTAGGTAAATATAATGAAACTACATGAAAACCTAGGTTTTGTTTACATGGTACCTAAAACTCTGATTCCTCTCTGCGGCTCATCAAATATTATCAGAAACCTTACTAATAACGCAACTTAAATTTGTTTTATTATTTTATATCTACCGTGGGATTAGGTTTTACGATGTGATATTTAATTTCAAAACAGGGCTGCCTGAAACGCCGCCATTAGGACATGAGATAAAAACTGTACTTCTTATGGATCACTCAGTCTTTAAGGGGAGATGGGCCGGTTTTCTGGACCACTTTCTCCCTCATGTTTAGCCCCATTAGTCTTCAGATGTTAAGATGTTTGCCCCATTAGTTAGTCGATTTTAAGACTTTTCACCCCATTTCGTCGTCAATATTTAGACCTTTCGTGCTATTTAGGTGTCGATTTTTTCCCTGGCGAACGATAGTGAGCCTGTAATGTTGGAAGAACCGGCCTTCGGCCGGGACATTTTTCTACCGAAATATTTACAAATTAATCTAGAAGGGGGATCTAATATTTTTTTTTTTTTTCAAATTTGATGGAGGTCTAGGGAGGAAACTAGAAAAATAATGAATACATGCAAAAATCGCCCAAAAAGTGAACCATAAAGGGGTGGTAGTTGTGGACCCCTTCTCCCCCATGTTTAGCCCCATTAGGTTTGAGATTTTAGGACGTTCACCCCATTACTTTTTCGATTTTAAGAACTTTCGCCCCACTTATTTGTCAATGTTGAGACCTTTTGGGCCTTATAGGTGTTGAGACCTTTTGGGCCTTATAGGTGTTGAGACCTTTTGGGCCTTATAGGTGTTGAGACCTTTTGGGCCTTATAGGTGTTGAGACCTTTTGGGCCTTATAGGTGTTGAGACCTTTTGGGCCTTATAGGTGTTGAGACCTTTTGGGCCTTATAGGTGTTGAGACCTTTTGGGCCTTATAGGTGTTGAGACCTTTTGGGCCTTATAGGTGTTGAGACCTTTTGGGCCTTATAGGTGTTGAGACCTTTTGGGCCTTATAGGTGTTGAGACCTTTTGGGCCTTATAGGTGTTGAGACCTTTTGGGCCTTATAGGTGTTGATTTTGTCCTAGCGAGTTAGGATGGGTAACATTGGGATAAATATATGGCTTACAGAAGGCATGAAAAGGGCAATTAACGTGTCATGATAATTTACCCGTTAAATAAATATTGGTAGTGATGAACCCACCTAACATATAGGAAAGAATTACATAGCATATAAATATATGTACAGTATATATATATATATATATATATATATATATATATATATATATATATATATATATATATATATATATATAGCCGTAGTAGTAGTAGTAGTAGTAGTAGTAGTAGTAGTAGTAGTACACACACACACATAATCATACACGTGTCACTAGTTGAGAATTAATGCACGACACCCATCAACTTACCACTATATCATTATATATATATATATATATATATATATATATATATACACTGTATATATGTGTGTGTGGGTGTGTTTTAAAGCTTTAAGGAAGTGTAGGGAGAAACTGAAAGTAAATAATGTCCAATCTAAACAAAGGAATCTAAGGGTAAAATACAGCTACGAAGTGGTTATAGTGAATAGGGTGTGTCATAGTGGATATTTACAATCCTCTCATGTTAATATTACAGTGTATGGTGGAGTATGTTACTATCTGGAGCCAACTGTACATACTACCACCAGGAGTCACTGTTTGTTAACCCTTACATTACCAGCGACGTCATTTTAACTGCATTCTAGCTACTATTAGACGATTTGATTCAGTTTAATCGTCTAAATATAGCAAGAATACAATTAATAAGACGTCGCCGGTACAGAAGGGGTTAATATTACAGTGTAGGGTACTATCTGGAGCCAACTGTACATTCTACCACCATAGGTCACTGAGTGTTACACAAGCAATGAGGTAAGTCTGTTTACATTGGAGTCATTATTTCTGGAGCCATGAGACGTATCAATAGGGACCTTGACTTGCGCTAATGTATAAATAGCTTGTGTGGCTATAATTAATCAAGAAGTTTTAATATTTACCGGCATATGATGTATACACCAAATTATATATTTATGTTGTTTATTATCCATTAGGAAGGATATATATTGCTCCCAGAACACCTACAAAACATTCTTGTTAGTAATGAATCTGCGGTCATGTCGATATAATATATCGACGTATAGTATCTAATTAAGGGGGCCCACCTCATTTGTTTCTCTCTCCCTCTCTCTCTTGGTTGTATCCATTCGGCCCCATTTAGCCTACTGTTTTAAGACTTGTTTACCCATTCAGGCGTCGATTTTTTCCTGGTGAGCGATAGCAAGCCAGCATATTTTTTTTATGTTTTTGTCAGCAGGCTAAAATCTAAATTTTTCGGTAGAAAACTGTTTCCCTCGAAGCCCGATTTCTCCATACAATGCTGGGTCGCTATCGATCACAAGGAATAAATCAACACCTGGATGGGAATATACGTCTTAAAACAGTAGGCTAAATTAGGGCGAATGGATACAACCCAGAGAGAGAGGGAGAGAGAAAAGGAGAACAAAAAAGCAAAGCCACCCCCCTTAGCCGACCTCCAGCCACCATTACTGATTAATTATTATCAATACACAATAATATAGGCCCACAATCCTCCACCACCAGTCATTTACAATAACTACGATATTCATTCAGTAAATATAATTTATTATCTTGATTCCTTATCGTATATTGTATGAGTTCCACATGTATTCTCTTTAACCCTTTGAGTACCAGCGACGTGTGTTACAATTTATTCTAGCTATATTTAGACGATATTATGCAGCTTAGGAAGGATCTGTGGTAGTTAAAAGGGTTGGTTATGATAGTTTGAAGCCTTATTATTCCTAGAGGTCCTTCCTAAGCTGAATAATATCGTCTAATGGTTGCCAGAATATGATGAAAAGGACGTCCCTGGTACCGAATGGGTTAACTAATGGGCGAGCTCACACGTAGCTCATGTCCGATTCGTTTGACTGGTGGCTGGATACGACCGTCAGCGGCCACTCCACTAATATTACCAGGGACCATCACTCTAATTTATGGCCAGATGTTTTAATTTATTTGTATATTTACATTTGCTCAACGATACCATCCATAATAAACAGCTAGAAGGAGTAAGGATCCTTAAGGGGAGGCTTGGGTTTTTTCTGGACTCCCTTCTCCTTCATGCTTAGCCCCATTAGTTTTGAGATTTGAAATTAGTTGGCGATGTTAAGACCTTTCGTGTCATTTAGGTAAATAAATAAATAATAAATAAATTAAAAAATCGACCAAAAAGTAAACCATGTCGTCTTAAGACGACAATATTCTAACAAACCCGGATACCTCTCTATTGCTCTATTGTTTACTGAACAAATAGGAGTGCCACAATGTTATGTTTACAATACAATATAACTTTTAACCCTTTACAATACAATATAGCTTATAGCACTCGCCTTTATGATCATAAAGTGACATGGAGGTATGCAGTACCATTATCTAATGAACTGTACACACACACACACACACACACACATACACACACACATACACAGAGAGCGAGAGAGAGATATTTACATATTTACGTAGATTTACATATATACACTGAACACTCAGACCTTATGATCCCAGCGAGGTGGTCAGGACTTAATTCTAGTAGAGATAGCTAACCCGAGAGTAAGGTACAGTGGAAGGAAAGTATAGCAAAGAATAGAGAGAGAGAGAGCGGGGGGGGGGGGGGGGGGTAATTCCTGGGAAATGAACGACAAATATATTATAGAAACTAACATTTCATTACAAACTTGGATGTCTACTGGAATAGAATGTGGTGATAATTCCTTTACGAGTATTTTAGCTCACTAGTTATTTTCCAACACGTATTTATGACCTCAACCAAGTAGCTCTACCCACACATTACAGTCAGTAGGTTAGGTTAGATTGCATTGGCTTGGACTAGATTGGGTTAAGACGCTGTCACACGAGCGATTTTTCTCGTCAATTTTCCATGAGCAAGTTTTTTCTCGATATATTTCTGCAATTGTTTGCACTGATATCGGTAACTAAACTGAAGGTAGAGTATGTCAGGCGGCTGAATTCTGATAAGTGTAATTTTTGAAGCTGCCAGACCATAATTGCCCGTAAAAAAAAATCGAAAAACGGCTCGTGTGACTCCGGCTTTAGTGTACAGTTTGCCGCACATATTCAATTCCGTTGGGGGCATGATTTGGCAGCACCGCACCCACCTCCCCAACCATCCTCCCTCACTGCTCCTCCTACTAACAGGGGGTGGAATGAGGGAGGGGGGTTGGGGAAGTGTGGCAAACTCTACCTGTATGAGAGGGTAGTGAGCCAACTTGACTTATGGACGCCGCCAACGCTTTACCCCATGCGTTATATTGCATCATAATTGCTGATATCAATCCATAGCACTCTCCATTATAGGTGAAACACCACAATATAACGATCGCTTAGTGCCGTGCAAACGACAGGGGAGCCGTCACGCTGTATATATTCTGATAAACTACCTCGTAGCTACTTACTTCAAACGCCAAATATAGCAACCTTAGCATATTCTGTGGGGGCGCTCGTTTATGGCCTTGGCCTTACTCGGGGCCTTGGGGCTGTTCGGCCAGGCAGCTTGGGGAACAACAACAACAACAACCTTAGCATATAGATTGGGTCATATTACACTAAATTTGCCAATATCAATCCATATTACTCTAAATTTTAAGTGAAACACCACAATATAACGATCGCTTATTGCCGTGGTGAAGCCAGTTGGTAAAGCCTATGTGTGTGTGCTATAGTCTAATCGCTGTAAGTAGGCGAAACTGCTTTAAGACGTTTATCCCCATCCAGGTTTCGATTTCTTCCTGGCGAGCGATAGCATTGTATGGAGAAATCCGGCTTCGCCGGATATAGGATACATATCCTAGTGTTGAGTATTGTTGAGGTCGTCAGTCATAGCTCTGGCGCTATAGTTCATTTATTGTAAGTAGGCGAGAGATTTTAACTTCTATCCTCCATAACTCACAAACTACTAGAGTAATCCAGTTAATATTAAATTTATACCATTTAGGAAGAGTCAGCCGCCAGGGAATAGGTGTGGAGATTTACAGCCAATTTGTTCTAGCCCTTTTTGAGTTACAGAGGATAGAGGTCATGATTTCTGGCCTACTTACAGCGAATAGACTATAGCAGAGAAGCGTCCGTCAGAGGTCTTAAGTGAATTATTGATATGGATAATTGGCTGGGGGTTATAATATTCCCCGCGGAGTGTTTGATGGCACTTTGTGTGGGTTAGAGTTATGATCATATACAGTATGTACTACATTGCTGTACTTTGGGGTGACTTTATGGAGCGTAGAGGAAAGTTAAGGATGTATTCCAGGGGCGTGATGAGTGTTATTGTAATATCTTTGTGTGTGTGTGTGTGTGTGTGTGTGTACTCACCTAATTGTAGTATACAGGATTTGAGCCTAAGCTCGTGTTGTCCTGTCTCTCTCTCTACATTTATCCAATTTTGCTTTAAAAGGTTGGATATTTCTTGCTCCCACCACCTCCCCATCCAACTTATTCCAACAATCAATGCTTCTATACGGGAAGCTGAACTTTCTTTGTGTGTGTGTGTGTGTGTGGTTGTTTGTATTACTGTGTGTAGTTCTTTGTGTGTTTGTTTATGTGTGCATGTGGATGTGTGGTTGTGTGTGTGTGTATGTCTAGCTATCTATTGCCGGACGCCGTGATACCCGAAAGAGTGGCCACGAACTAAACGCCCCCATGCACCTCTGTCCCCAGTCAGTTGACGCCCCTCCTCCCATCCAGCACCACTTTCGCTCATATACTTCTTAACTCCATCCTTCCACCTCTCACTCGGTCTACCTCTCCCTCTCTGTCCTTCCACCTCGCTCTCGTTCACTCTCTTAGTCATTGTCTCGCTTCCCATACGTTCCAAATGACCGAACCACCTCAAGGTGTTCCTTTTCACACTTTCCAGCACATCTACATCCACACCACACCTCTCATACTTCCTCATTCGTCTGTCTATCCCTCCATGTAACTCTGCACGCACTTCTCAAGTAACTCATATCCATCCCTCTCACTCTTGGTTTGAGTCTCTCCACCAACGTGCATGCTTCATTCCCGTAAGTCAATGTCGGGATTACCACACTGTCATGCACATACATACATACATACACAAAATTCCAAGACTGAGTGTTCCACACATCAGTGCAGTTTCAGTCTCTTGTCCTAATGGCGGTGTTCCAGGCAACCCTGTTAAGGGCTGCTTCACTTGTCAAGTTCTTGGATTTGAGATCGGCGTGTATAGTCCGATCCCAGGTCTTCCTCGGTCCACCCCTTGGTGCAGCTCCCTCCACAATCACAGACCTGCATTTTTTCACCCAATTTTGTTCATCCATTCTCTCCACATGTCCATACCATCCCAGTCTACTTGTACGCATCACCTCGCTAATACTCTTTATACCTAAATGCAAGGACTTCTTTACTTCTATACTGACCACGCTATTTCTTGTTACTGCTTTCAGTGTTCCTACAACCATCTTCCCCTGTTGCACCCTCTCCCGCACTTCTTCATCCATACTCCCATCTTTACTCAACACACTGCCCAAATACTTAAATGAGCTGACATTCTCCATAACCTGACCGTTCAACTTCACCTCACACTCTGTGTCTGCACCCCTTTCAAAGACCATAACCTTGCTCTTCCCAGCATTTACCTTCAGAGTCCGTTTTCCACACACTGTTCCAAACATATTTACCAGACCCTGCAACTTCTATTCACTATCGCTCATCAGAACTATCATCGGCAAACAGCAGTACAGGAAACTTCAACTCATTCCCTCCTTTATCAGTGGTACACCAACATCCACTGCTCTTCCTTGTATTTATTTCATGTCTCCATCCATATACTGTTTATATTGAACAACCCTGGGGACATCACACACCCTTGCTTTAGCCCAACATTCAGACCAAAGAACTCGCTCTGTTCATTCTCCACACGTATTGCCGCCTTTGCACCCTCATACATGCTCTTCACTGCTTTCAGCAACTTGCCATCCACTCCGTATATTTTCAGTACTTTCCACATACCTTCTCTATCAACTCCGTCATAGGCCTTCTCCATGTCCATAAAAGCAACATACAACTTTTGTTGCTTCTCCAGATATTTCTCCACAACACATTTCAGGGCAAAAATCTGATCTACACATCCTCTTCCCTTCCTAAACCCGCCCTGCTCGTCACCTATCCATTTATCTGTTCTCGCTCTCACTCTCTCAATCACTACCCTACTGTACACCTTCCCTACTACGCTTAGAAGGCATCTTCCCCGGTGGTTACCACACACTCCTCTTTCCCCTTTACCATTATACAGGGGAACTATTATGCCTGTCTTCCAGTCATCAGGTGCCTCCCCTTTTCCCATGCTACTTTACACATTTTTTATACCCATTCGATCACTATCTCACCACCATACCTCAGCATTTCCCCACACATTCCATCTATTCCTGATGCTTTCCCCATCTTCACTCTTGTCATGGCTTCACACACTTCTGACCTCCTGAATTGATCCCCACCTCCTCCTCCCCTACTTTTCTTCTCCCTTCCATAGCCCATCCAACTATGTTTGCTGGTGCTTCATTCCTTACATTTAGCAATTCATTGAAGTATTCCCTCCATCTTTCGTCTCTCTCTTGCTTCTCGGGTATCACTCGCCCATTCTTATCTTTTACACCCTTACTATTTCCCTTGCTATACCATCCCTAACTTTCTTTCCAGAACAGTTTTTTTTACACTCTCTCCAGTTTATACTTAGATTCCTTCCAAATTCCTCATCTGCTCTTCTCTTACTTTTCTTCAGCACTCTCTTTTACTCCAAGTACCTCACTCTATTCTGTCTCTCCAAATCTTCATTCCCTCGTGTACCCAACCAATCTCTATTCACTTTCTACTTATATTCAACACTATTTCTACCTCTTCAGTCCACCATGCTGTACTCTTCACTCCCCTCCCTCTTCTCCTTACTCCACACATCTCCTCACATGCTGCACATATCTCTTCCTTAAACACTTTGCTCACCTCCTCCACTTCCTCCATACTCTCAAGGTCAAACCTTCCTAGTCGTCTCTCTACTGATCTCTTAAACTTTTCCCTGATCTCCTCCCGCAACCTCTCGACCCTCTTCGCCACTCAACCTTCATCTCGCCTCCCTCCAGCTCTCCTCACCCACTTTTGTATCTTAATTTTAGCTACTACTACATACTGGTCAGACAGACCCACCCTCCAATACCCCTATACACCCTAGCATCCAGCACAGATTTCTTCATTCGTTCATCCACACATATATAATCAATCAGTGCCTTTCGTTCCCACCAGTCTCATCCTTGCTCCTCCACACCACTTTACATGTGTTCTTGCGTATCATTCCACATTCACACTCTCTCACACATATACCCCTCAATTTGGTCTCAGTCATTCCGCATACATCCAGCCTGACATTCACTAACACTTCCAGGACCTCCCTCTCTTTTGTGTCCTCATTCATGCCTCTTACATTCCAAGTCCCAATCCTTAGACTGTCCATGGTTGGTCGAAGTTCGTCAACATTAGGTCTGTCCGGTTCCGAGGCCGTGTGCTTAAATCGGTTTATAACTTTGTGATATTTCTTTTTTACAGACAAACAGACAGACAGACAAACAGAAAAACAAACGGAGTTGAAAACCAAACCTCCATCCGACTTCGTTGGCAGAAGTAAAAAATCCTTGAATTTTGCAAGCGAACAGTCCCCTGGCTACCCCGTATCTGTCACGATACTGATGGTAAGGACATGCACTGTGGTTTAGTAATGTGAAACGGAAATTTCTCTCTCTCTCTCTCTCTCTCTCTCTCTATATATATATATATATATATATATATATATATACTGTATATCCGCAGTAGGTTCGCCTCCAGGGTATCGAATCTTGAATAAGAAGAGGAGGATAAGAGCCGGAGTCGCGAACATCTTGACATATATTGCCTAATTTCTGATGAACAATCGCGCTAATAAATGATGTCTCGGCACCAAGCATGTTTTGATCAATAATTGGTATCAACAATATATAAGCTTCATTTCTTCATATCGAGTGAAATATACAAACATGTTCCTACACTTATCCACCCGATTCAACATCCGACAGACATTAATACAACACAGAGCAAGCCAAACGTAATGACAGCTGGGATATGACTTATTAGCGCGACCGTACCTACATCCATCTTCAGGCATGTATATCGATCCTAAAAGAAAGTGTACATATATATACAGGCATGTATTACTTTTATAATACGTAGGCTCATTTTATTAGACTACCGGTAATTGTAAACTTACCAATATAAAAATGTATAACATGAAACATCCACCAACTATAACCACTAACGATATAAATTGAGAGATCACATCGTGGGGCCGAATGGAAGAAAGAGAGAAAAAGCAGGTGACCCCCCCTTAAATGCATAGTTCAAAACAGTCAGTTGATCAAATTGGGTGGATAGGTTCTATCTACAAAAATTGTCCAGATATTTAAAATTGCATAAATAAAAACATATGGGGTCCCCGACTTCGTAGGAGTGAGCTAGAGACGATGGTAACCGAGTGTACATCCGAAATTTCGCAATAAACGTCAAAATTTACGCGACTCTGGCTCTTATCCTCCTCTTCTTATATATATATATATATATGTTGTTGTTGTTGTTGTTGTTGTTCCCCAAGCTGCCTGGCCGAACAGCCCCAAGGCCCCGAGCAATTCCAAGGCCATAACCGAGCGCCCCCACAGAACCCTCCCTGCCGACCACAATAAAGCCTGGGTGACCGAAGCCACTCCATGGCGGGGAGCTGAGGAGGGTGCAGAAACGCCCGGGAAACCAAAGCCCCAACCCAGGGCCCTGTGCCCCTCAGCAATTATGAAGAGAAAGTTGAGAGGCAAGGGAAAAATGTGACGCTTTGGCTTCCAATCTTGGTAGATTGGGAGGTCAATCCACGGAAAAGACGCCGTCACTTGAGATCTAGAAAATATATAAGTTAAAGGAACAGTCAGAGTAAGCTATGGGTATGGCAGAGATCGCCCAGTTCTCACTCTGATAGACCAGCCCATCACCACTATATATATATATACTGTATATACGAGCGTGTTGTATAATATCCAACAATGTTAACCCATACAGTACCGTGACGTCCTTTTCATTAGATACTGGCAACTATTAGACGATTTTATGCAGCTTAAGAAGGACGTATACCCATTAAAAGGCTACATACTATATCAATCAATCCTTTTAGCGACCCTTTATCTTTCCTAAGCAACCTAAGCGACGTCTTTTTAATCCCATTCTAGCTATATTTATACAATTTTGTGCAGTTTGAGAAGGATCTGTGGTAGTAAAATGGGTTAAATGTGATAGTTCGAAGCCTGTTACTTGTTTGAGGCACTTGTTGAACTGAATAAAATAGTCTAAATAACGGTAAAATAGAATACAAAAGACGTCCCCGGTACAGAATGGGTTAAGATAGTCCAGTGGTGTATATTATAATTATGGTGAAGCTATGGCAGCATGGATAGCGTGACGGAATGTGGACCAGAATAACGCGAATTCGAGTCCACCTAAACCACTAGGTATGGTTAATGAGGTGATATCACGTTCCCGTAGTTCTATGTCTATATTTCAAGAAAATACACTCAATATTGTCACCAACTCATATTACAAAATATACCCAGCCATATTCGATATCCTGGATGACCTACTATGGGTTTCAGAGGCCGTGTTACATCGTTTTTTCGGGAATAACTTATTAACAAACAGTTGGATTAATATGATATTTTGCCAGAGCTTGTTTCACCCCGTCCCCTAATTTTCGTCAATATTGTGCGCTACCAAAAGTGGAGAATCAAGCCACTTGTCCCTGTGTTATGAGGTTACAGTCACACCTGAATGACTAGGAAACGGACAAAGCCTCCGTGGCCTGTGAAACCACCAAACCATTATTGCTCCTCCATCAAACACGGTAGTTATCACCCACCACCCAACCCTACTATCGTCGTTGCATTCAGATTATATGTCACTATCAAATAATAATATACAGAAATGATGTGTTATTCTTGTATATTTTTATTTATTAGTAAATGGCATGAAAGGTTTACAATTTGACAGAAATGGGCGAAATGTTAAATAGGGTGACCGTCTTAAAATCTCCAAAATAATGAGGCTAAACATGAAGGAAAAGTGACAATCTGCCCTCAACTGGTATCTATCCATCACAAACAAGCGGTTTAAGGAGAGATGGGTCACTTGTCTGGTCCCCCTTCTTCCTCATATTTAGCCCCATTAGTTTCCAAATGTTATGACGTTCGGCCCATTAGTTTGGCGATGTTAAGACTTTTCGACCCATTTATTTATCAATATTAAACCTTTCGTGCTATTTAGGTGTCGATTTTTTTCCTGGCGAACGATAGTGAGCCTGTAATTTTGAAAGTACCGGCCTTCGGCCGGGAAATATTTCTTCCGAAAAATTTACAACTTAATCTAGAAGGGGGATCTAATGGATGCCTTTTTTAAGTTTGATGGAGGTCTAGGGAGGAAACTTAGAAATATATTAATATATAAATAAATAAACCAAAATTATAACCACAGTCTCCTTAACTCACCAGGAAGAGAGACAAGCAGAATGACCCCCAGGCTAGAGAGTGTGAGTGGGACATAGGAGTGGTGAGAGAGGGTGAGTGGGACATAGGAGTGGGAGGAGTGGTGGAGTGCCATGGTGGTGGTGGTGGTAGTGGCTGGAGTGGCACTGGGGAGGGAGGAGCTGGAGCGGCTGGAGTGTGGTTAGGTTGGGGTCAACGCTGGTACTGGGGCTCGACCACTGAGTGACTGAGAGCTCGAATCGCTGGACGCTCACAGTACCGGCCACTCACTCACTCTCTCTCTCTCTCTCTCTCTCTCTCTCTCTCTCTCTTCTACTTCTTCTTCTTTTTTTTTTCTTCTCCCACGGTGCCACCATACACGACTGTGTTTTGTTTTGTTTTGTTATGTGGATGAGGGAGACAAAAGGTAAAACTGACTGTGACGAGTGCCTCCCCCAGAGTTTAAAGAGTGACAGGGCCAAAATCAAGGAATGTTCGAGCCAAAATGTCTGGACACACGGAGTTTGAAACAATAAGGACAATGTGGACTATATATATACATTATCAATATTGTAGCTTGAGAAGGTGATACATATACACGAAGGCACATTCGTATCTGCATTCAAACATACACATGCATAAGCAAGAAACATTCTGTACAAGTTAATCAAAACAATAGTTATTTATATCTCGGCTAAGAATATGATCGTTGCTTTGAGTCTGTGTGTGTGTGTGTGTGTATGTTTGTGTGTGTGTGTGTGTTATCTATTTGTTTGTCCGTTTGATTGAATAAGTAACACCTCGTTTTTAACATTAATCATTCATTACAAACCCCAATGTACTTGAATAAAATAATAAAAGCATATGGTCCTCCCGGGATTCGAACTCGGGACACCACACCCAGAACATAAGCATCTAAATCATTACACCACCAACACAGACAGAATTTATCAAAAACTAATGGACTGATTTCCATTAAATGTCCTCAGTACCTTCATTTGGTACCAACATAGAAGACTTTGAGCCAAATCTGCTGCCCCCCCCCCCCCCCCCCACACACACACACACACGCACACCCTCCCCTCTCCCTTCCCCCACGAGATAAACCCCCCCAAAATGCCCCTTAGAATATTTGTCCTGGTCCTCATGCTACTCACTACGAAACATTGGTTACTTAAGGAGAAATGGGTCTTTTTTTGGTCCCCCCTTCTTCCCCATGTTTATTCATTTACAAAGGAAATGCTACATATTTATCTCAGGTGCACTGCTAATAATTAACACAATTACTGTATCGTTTACTTGTTACAATACAGATACAAATAGAATGCATTGACAAAAAATGTATAACATATACAGTATATATCATAATCTTTTTATGAAATATAATATTGTTAATTAGTGCTCGACAATAATAACTGACTAAACAGAAGACTATATATTATGTAATTCAAGTACAACAATATAATCATGTAAGCAAAAGGACTTCAGCCATCTACCCTACACAGAATGATAGAATGAATATAAACACCATATGAGGAGGAGCACTTTATTGACTACGTTTTGCAGATAACTTCTTAAGTGACCTGAAGAAGATATCTGCGAAACGTTATCAATAAAGTGCTCCTCCTCATATGGTGCTTATATTCATCTAGACAAGTGCTTTGCGTCTTGATTTGGACGGATTTATGCAATTACAATCCTGGTGTGAAAGCTTATAAACCAAGTGCTACAAGAATTCAGCCTCTAATTATACTGTAAGCTACATTTAATCCTCCATTACAAACACCAATTATGTACTAGAATAAACTAATGAAAGCATATGATCCTCCCGGGATTCAAACTCGGGAAACCACACCCAGAACATGCATCTAAACCATTACACCACAAACACAGTTAAAGGTTAAGTATACGATCGCGATTAATATCAATGATCGCGATTAATATCGATCGCGATTAATATCCATTTTTTAATTTAAATTTAATAGATGAAAGAGTTCTCGTGCTCATCCCCCTTAACATTACTTGGACACTTAAGGGGGGAAGGGTAAATTCATTGGTCTTATATTAACTCATGTATGTAAATTTTCATCACTAGTTCAGCAATAATGGTATATTTGCATAAAAACACAAGAAGGTGAGAGTGGTTAGTTTGCTGGTGTGAAGAGGATGTGGCTGTTGAAGTAAGTTTCCACCCCCCACTCCTCGCTGACGTCCGTGGTGCTCAGGATAGTCATCTTCTTCCCTTGGCCTGCAAACATAGGTGCACAGTGTAGTTACTCAAACAAACAGAATACTTAAGTTGAACAATGGTTATGTATTTACTAAAGCAAATCGATTTTGAAAATTACCTCCACACTGTAAAAGTCAAAGAAATCAAATGGTAAATAAAATATAGTTGGACATATTGATACCGATTAACCTTTGATTGGTTTAATAGTATTTTGTGTACTCTTTCTTTGAACAACTCGGCATAGATTTTGGTAAGCTATGTTGAATGTTGGCAGAGTCTACATAGCTTTGAGAAGTTGAGAAGTACAAGGTGAAGTAGTAAATTGAAACCTGGACATTTTCATTAGTGACGTCCTGTAGGAATAGGTTTCTACACCATACCCGAAAGAGGAGTTTTGGAGCTCCGATCTTACTTTCAACCATCTTAACAATTTTACCAACACACCTAAACTTCGTTAGATGCTGAAATACCCCCCGAAAATATGCCATGGGCTGGGATTGAACCCGGGACCCTAAGGCTATGAGGCAGTCACTCTACCAGTTAGACCAAGAAACATATCTCACTTGGTCTGGTCAACTCGAGTTATTTCCGCCTCTGGTTCTGTTTAGGCTAACCTATTTTTACTGAATTTACAGTCCCATATGAGGTACTAAACTGTGGTAATTATAATTTTCCAAGTGATGGTGAATTCCTCTGGAAAACTGGTGTTTCATAATATACCAAAATATGTTTGGAAAACCCTATGAATAACACTGAGTCTTACCCAATTCTAGTTTGACAGTCCTGAAGGGTACCGAGTGAGGCAGTCCTACAGCATCCGGTGGAGCATCATGACACACCTCCAGGAAGTACCTAGTGTCATCCTTCAGTGTGTCCACCACCACCTCCGAGTATCTGGGGTAAAGGTAGTGTCATGTCAGTGTTACACGAGCTATTTTTACGGCAATTTTCAATGAGCAAGTTTTGTCTCGTGATATTTTGATGCTTTTTCACATTGGGATTGGAAACTAGACTGAAGGTAAATTATTTTAGGTGGCAGATTTCAGATATAACTGAAATATTAAGCCTGCCAGACTCCAATTGCTCGTAGAAATTGACGGAAAAATCGCTCGTGTGACACTGCCTTCACACGAGCGCTTTTTCCGGCAATTTTTACGGACAATTGTAGTCTGGTAGCTTTAGAATCCGAATTTTATCAGAATTCAGCCCCCTAACATAATCTACCTTCAGTTATAGTTTCCGATGCCACTGTGAAAAAGCCTCAAAATATCATAACAAAAATCTTGCTCGTCGAAAATTGACGGAAAAAGCGCTCGTGTGACACTGGCTTAAACAAATACAGGTACAAACATATATACTGTACAGTCGTGCTAATAAGTTATGTCCCTGCTGGCATTACGTTTGGCTTGCTCTGTGCTGTATTAACGTCTGTCAGATGTTGAATAGGGTGGGTAAGTGTAGGAACGTTTGTATATTTCACTCGATATGAAGAAATGAAGTTTAGATATTGCTGATACAAATTATTGGCCGAGACATCACTTATTAGCGCGATTGTGAGTATCTGTGAGTAAAACTTTACTCGAGTTACAAAGGAGCCGTGTGCTATTTTGGGAGAAATACTTTAGTTATCCATTTTAATATTTTAGCCACGGTTTTCTGCGCGCCTTAGAAGGAAAACGAAGTTACTTGGCTAACTAAAATATTTGTTTTCGTGAAAAAATAATATAACTGCATCTCCCATCAGCCCCCTCCCCCCCCTGGCTCTCCCATTTTTACTAACATAGATCCTTCTTAAACTGCACAAAATTGTGCAATTGAATAGAATTGAAAATATGTCGCCGGTACAGGAGTTCATGCTATCTGCACAAATAAATGTCAAAATCAATGCAGTCATATTTTTTATAATTTCTTGTAATAAACCTTTCAGCTCTTCAGTATAACGTGTATCTAATAATTCTATAGCGACAAGCAACCCAACCTTATATGGCGATGGGCTGGTCTATCAGAGTGAGACCTGAGCGATCTCTGCCATACCCATAGCTTACTCTGACTGTTCCTTTTACTTATATATTTTCTAGATCTCAAGTGGATTGACCTCCCAATCTACCAAGATTGGAAGCTAAAGCGTCACATTATTCCTTTACCCCTCAACTTTCTCTTCATATTTGCTGAGGGGCACAGGGCCCTGGGTGGGGCTTTGGTTTCCCGGGCGTTTACGCACCCTCTCAGCTCCCCGCCATGGAGTGGCTTCGGTCACCTAGGCTTTATTGTGGTTGGCAGGGAGGCTTCTGTGGGGGCGCTCGTTTATGGCCTTGGCCTTACTCGGGGCCTTGGAGCTGTTCGGCCAGGCAGCTTGGGGAACAACAACAACAACAACAACCCAACCTTATGAATTGCTGTTGGCGCTTTTCAAAGAAATCTTGAATGTCCTTACTTGGGTCTGTCTGCGGGTCGGATGGCAGTGTAGGCCCCCCAGTCGAACACTGCGTCAAACTTTCCAAGGGCTCCAGAGGGAACTGCCAGAACATCACACACGTATATCTGTAGGCGCTCATCCTGGCTCTGTAGATAGATAGGTAATTAGGTATAGATAGATATAGATATACTGTAGGTCTGAAATCTGGGTCGACATAATAACAACACATAATAGGATGAGAGAAAGACAGATTGAGAGAGAGAGAGAGTTCCAAAGCTTCCTTGTTGATTAGAAGAAAGACTAAAATCGGCTCACTCTTGGCTTAGAGAGTTGAAATAGGTCAGGTCAGGTGAAGGTATTGAGGGGTAAGCCTTTACAACAGCACCTCGTATCTACATTCTACTTTTCCTATTTTTCTGAAGAGTGTAGAGAGGGGAGAAGGGGTGTTGGAGGGAGGAAGCTGTTGGAGTGGCTTTGTTATGTGTGTTATTAATACCTTGTAAAGTTTTCCGTAGGGTAGCTCAATGATGGAATGAGCCAAGTCAGGGTAGAGGTTGAAGAACGCCTCTACTGGTTTCTCCACACCCTCCAGACCCACAACACTGTTGCCACGCTCGTACAACCTGTAGTAGAGGAACACATATTACAAAACACGAGCGACTATACCCTGTTCGTTATAGGTAGGCCAAAACGCTTGACCACTAACCTCTGGAACTCATAAATTACTAGAGTAATCAAGCTAATATTTCTACCATTTGGGAAGAGTCAGCCAATAGATGTGGAAATTTCTAGCCCCTTTGCTCTAGCCCATTTTGAGTTACAGATATCTCACAAATACACGTGAGCAAATAAATGTTTAAATACTCCCAGCTGGGATCGAATCTCCAACATTCAGAACGAGTGTCCAAGAATGTAATCAACTACACCACGGCGTGTTACCACGCCGTGGTGTAGCGGATTAATAGCTATACTGTATATACAACTATGATCTTCCTTTCTTGCCTAGGAAGTCCGAGTTCAGAACCCAAAAAATTTAAACAAGCCAGTAGACTGATTGTACAGTATATAATTATATATTTCATGTTCCCCTATTATACAGTAAAGTGGTGTTTTGTGTTACCATCGTAGGTCCGGAGACTTCCCACAGAGAGGCAGCAGTACTCTGGCTGGCTCTGATGGCAGCAGCTCCTTCATGTATTTCACCAGCTCGGCTGTAGGCTTTCCTTTCTTCTGGCTGCTTGACTGAGAAGGAAAAGGTCTCAGATCATGATGGTGAAGGTATTGAGGGATACGCCTCTTAGCTACGTTCTACTTTTCCTATTTTCTGAAGAGCGTAGAGAGGGGAGAAGGGTGTTGGAGAGAGAAGAAGCTGTTGGAGTGGCTTTGTTATGTGTGTTATCAGTCTTTCTGTAATGCTACCGACACGCAAACAAAATATGTTGGTTGGCAAGCAAAGGAGAACAGTCCCTGGACGACACTGTTTGACTGTAGCAAACATTAAAAGTGAACATAAATCAACACGAACATTTTGTTGGTCCCATGGGGTTACAAAATGCACTAATAGATTGAGTAAGCATGAGTCCAATGGATAATTGTAGGAATAATTAATTTTAGGTTAGCCACGAGATTGAGAAAGGTCTTGCAGAAGATACTAAGATTTATGAAAAATGTGTAGGCTAAAATAGTGACCCGTATTGAAGTCAAAAAATCAAAACGAGGAGCTCCCGAGCCTTTCGACTTCTCAATCATATTCATGGGGTCCCGAATATGTTCTGAAATAAAGTCTTCTTGTTTTTTACTTTTCCTGTGAGTCACTTCATAAAGCTATACCACTGTATTATTGTGCTATAATAAATAGAGGGAAATGTGTAGCCCAATTTCTTAATATACAAACATGAAATAATACAGTACATAGTACACAGCCGCAATGACCCACTACGTTACAGGCTCTGTGATTGGCTGTACCCGTTTGTGAGAGAGTAAACACGGTGGCACGAGGTCTAGACACTTTCTTGAAGGGGCCACTATTCTGTTGATTGAAGCTGAAGCTAGTGTTGTCTTTGGTATTGGAGCTGATGTAGTACTGCTTGATGAGACTTCTTGTCTCTCCTCTTTCTTAACTCTCTTATATTTCATAATATATATATATATATATATATATTGGTGTAGCCAGGTAATAAATTTTCTTTAAGGCAGGCGAGGTTGAAGGAAATACAGGTATCAGCATTAATTATTTTATTATTAAGGCTTTCAATAGAACGAACAGCAATTCTCAGGTGTTCTGGGAGATTGTGCAAAAGGTGAGCAAAATTCATGGTGATCCGACGCGTTTCGATAGACAACTATCATCTTCAGGGAATGGGAGGTAAGTGAATAGGATATAACATAACAGCTTATTTATACATATTAGGAAGATCACAGTAAGGTTTATTGGGTGTTGGCTAGCATATGATTGGCTAGTTGGCGACCAATGAGGCGCGCGCTTTTCCTGCCTCCTGGTTGGCTGGGCGGGTTCGTAGATGCTAGATGTTATCGTAGACATCTAGCATCTACGAACCCGCCCAGCCAACTCCAACAACACCTCAACTCATTGCAAACCTCCAGCCTGACACCTTCGCTGAGCCTCTACCATCAATGCCAATGATCTACGACCAGCCCGTGTACGACCAGCCTGTGATCAAAAGCCCTCCACCAAGACCAAGGAAATTCGTCCATCTGAAGAAGTCCAGAATGCTGCAACTCTACAACTAAGAACCCCAGGATTAAGCAAGGTGGTTAGCCCACCATCTTTCATCTCTCCAACTCTTCATACTCACCACTTTACCTTCAACTTCAACCTCTACTTTCTACACTTGTGGGACTCTACCTCACAGTTACCTATTCACTTACCTCCCATTCCCTGAAGATGATAGTTGTCTATCGAAACACGTCGGATCACCATGAATTGTGCTCACCTTTTGCACAATCTCCCAGAACACATGAGAATTGCTGTTCGTTCTATTGAAAGCCTTAATAATAAAATAATTAATGCTGATACATGTATTTCCTTCAACCTCGCCTGCCTTAAATAAAATAGATATATATATATATATATATATATATATATATATATATATATGTACTTAGCCTATCTATTGGCTTGTTAAATAACGTTGTTGTTGTATTTTGTCCCCACATCCCTATCAAAATATAGCTAAAGCAGCATAATTTAAATGTCTCTGACAGCTAAAAAAAAATCGCATAGATATACATATAGTGAGTTATCTGCTCAACAGGTGGCGTTGTGTGTGTGTAAGTGTGAGAGTCCGAGTGTAGGTGGTGAGACAGTGAAGCACGGGAACGAGGTGGCTTCAGAGATGGGGTCGTTTCGGGCCATGAGTGAGCACCGTGCCTCATGTGAAGACAAGATGGCAGGTGCTCGTTGTGCTCTACGTGCTTCACATGTCTCACTCCCTAGACTGGAACAAGACCTCACGGGCTTCACTGTTCATTGTAAAGCGGTGAATGTTAAGGCTCTCAGCCTATGCCCGAGAGGAAGTAAGTTGGAATATAGAAAAAAAAATAAAAATAAAAAATAGTTATATTGTTAGCACACATTTGATCATACATATAGAATAACATAGACTATCGGACGTACCTCTTGGCCATAAATGTGATTCCAGTCTTGTAGGCTCCACTCTGACTGCTGCATCATAGGGTCGTCTATGATGTCTATGTCCTTAGACTTGGCCAAACCCTTACTGTGGTCACATTGGACCTGCTCATCGTCGTGGTCAGACATTATATCTGAAAGAAATGGGAGGTATTGTATTAACAAAACTACATCATATCACTTAGTTATAAATAGAAAATTACATTAGGTGAAAAGTTAATTGAGATTTTAAGCCCACGAATTTGAGAGTTAATATTTAAATATAATAATAGTGATAGTTAAATCTAAGACAGTTCTTAGCTCAACGTATAGACAGCCTTCCTAATCTGAAAAATAGAGATATAAAAATGGTCTGTCAGGGTCTTCTGGATGACCTAGATGTGTGTGAATTTGTATTTTGTTTGTGTGTGCTCATTGTTTTCTGTTGTGTTGTCCCTATTCGGGCTCTGTTTGAGTCGGTCACCCTCCCCTCCAAAAAAAAAAAATACAAAAAACACAAATAGGAAAAGTGGGGATCGAGCCTGAGTATATCAATACATACATACATACATACATACATACATACATACATACATACATACATACATACATACATATTGTCAGGGTGACACTGCAGATTCCATTCCGCCATGCCATGTGCAGGAAAGGTGATCACACAATCCCCAACCCTGGCCAGATGGTATATACAGTCACTCCCCCCCCCCTCCTCCCCCCCCCCCCCCCCCCCCGCCCCACACTCTCCGGCCCTCTACCCCTGGTCACAACACACATACCAGACATGGAGAATTAACCCTTAGAAGGAACTGAGGAAATTTGTCTACCGAAAACCTAGTTTCTATCCCTAAATCACATGACGCCGACGAAAAAGTCGGGCATTGTACTCAATGTGAGGATAACAATGTGAGGGTAACAATAATAAACAGAATGGCGATTGTTGCTGGAGTAATATTCGTGTCTGGTATAGCATTGGCTGCGATAAAATTATGTGGGGAATTTAGACACAATTGCAGAGCAGGGACCTAGTTTATTCAAAGGAAGTTGGAGCTGTAGACATCGATATTTAACAGAATTTACAACTAAAATACGGTCGTAGTACATTTATATATACACAAAACCAAATTCAACATACTATTTATCCATCAGAAACTTACATTATTCTTGCATTTCTGTTTAATATCGATGTTCACGGCTCCAACTTCCTTATAGAACGAAATTTCAGGAATAACATGTTATTCCTGAAGAAGCCTTACGACGAAACGTTGAATAAACTGAGTCCAATTGTGTTTTAACCCTTTTTGTACCGGCGACGTCTTTTCAATTTCATTCTAGCTATATTTAGACGATTTTGAGCAGTTTAAGAAGGATCTGTGGTAGTAAAAAGGGTTAATTGAGATAGTTCGAAACCCGGTAATTGCTGGAGTATTTTTAAACTGAATATAATCGTCTAATAGTAGCCATAATACAGTCAAAAGCGCGTCACCGGTACAGAAGGGGTTATTATCCTTTTCTCTAAATTTCACACTACGCAATTTAAAGGGAGATCTCCACTTGAGGGATTTTTTTCTTGACCCCTTTCTCCCTCATGTTTAGCCCCATTGCTTTTGATATTATAAAATGTTTGCCCCATTAGTTTAGCGATTTTAAGAACTTTCACCCCATATTAAGACCTTTCGTGCCATTTAGGTGTCGATTTTATCCTGGCGAGCGATAGCGAGCCTGTAATTTAAGAGGAACCGGCCTTGGGCCGGGACATTTTTCTACCGAAAAATGTACAAATTTATCTTGAAAGGGACTCAAGGGGGTGTAATTTTAAGGTTGATGGACGTCTAGGGAACAAACTAAATACCTCCCCTTAATAGGAACTAATATACACGTAACATTATGAAAACGATTGATCCATAACTATATATAGAGTTAGTTGTTTTCACTATAACCTGTTCGCTGTAGGTAGGCGAGAAATCATGACCTCTATCCTCTGTAACTCAAAAAGGGCTAGAGCAAATCGGCTGTCCATTTCCACATCTATTCCTTGACTGACTCTTCCCAAATGGTAGACATATATTACAGTAGCTCGATAACTCTAGTCTTCTTTTGAGTTATAGAGGTTAGAGGTCGTGATTTTTCGCCTACTTACAGCGAATAGACTATAGGGTGTTCATTATAGGTTGGGCATCAATCACAACCACTATAACTTTGATCTATAACTTAAGGGGAGATTTCCACTTGAGGGATTTTTTTCTGGACCCCTTTCTCCCTCATGGTTAGCCCCATTGCTTTTGATATTATAAGACGTTCGCCCCATTAGTTTGGCGATTTTAAGAACTTTCGCCCCTTTTCTGTCAATTTTAAGACTTTTCGTGCCATTTAGGTGTCGATTTTTTCCTGGCGAGCGATAGCGAGCCTGTATTTTAAGAGGAACCGGCCTTCGGCCGGGAAATTTTTCTACCGAAAAATGTACAAATTTATCTTGAAAGGGGGTCTAGGGGCTGTAATGTTAAGCTTGATGGAAGTCTAGGGAACTAACTAAAAACCTCCCCTTAAAAACAACTAAAGTAATCGAGTTAATATTTCTGCTATAGTCTATTCGCTGTAAGTAGGCGAGAAATAATGACCTCTAACCTCTGTAACTCAAAAACGACTAGAGTAATCGAGCTAACATTTCAACCATTTGGGAAGAGTCAGTCAAGGAACAGATGTGAAAATTTATATCCAATTTACTCAAGCCCTTTTTGATTTACAGAAGATAGAGGTCAAGATTTATCGCCTACGTACAGCCAATAGACTATAGTTGGGGAGAGTCAGCCAGAAAATAGGTGTGGAAATGTACAGCCCATTAGCTCTAGCCCTTCTTGAGTTACAGAAGTTAGAGGTTTCGATTTCTGGCCTATACCAATATTAAGGGAGCCCACCTTGTATTTTATCTCTTTCTCTCCTTCTCTCTCTCTTTGGCTTGTATATCCATTCAGCCCCATTCAGCCTACTGTTTTAAGACGGTTACCCTCATCCAGGTGTTAATATTTTCCTGGCGAACGGTAGCGAGCCAGCATATATATATATATATATTTTTTTTACAGCAAGCTAAATTTGTACATTTTTCGATAGAAAAATGTCTCTGGCGAAGCCGGGTTTCTCCATACAATGCTGGCTCGCTATCGCTCACCAGGAAGAAATCGACACCTGGATGGGGATAAACGTCTTAAACAGTTGGCTGAATGGGGCCGAATGGATACAAGCCAGGGAAAAAGAGAAAAGGAGAGAATGATAAAAAAGCCGGTGACCTCCCTTAAATGAACTATAGTCAATATTCACTGCTTCATTTTAAACAGAAAGAGAGAGAGAGAGAGAGAGAAGAAAGAGTGCGTGTGTGTGTGTGTGAGAAAGGGAGAGAGTGTGTGCGCGCGTGTGTGTGCCAGAGAGAGAGAAAGAGTGCGTGTGTGAGTGTGTGTGTGCGACAGAAAGAAAGAGTGCGCGCGTGTGTGTGTGCGAGAGAGAGAAAGAGTGCGTGTGTGAGTGTGTGTGTGCGAGAGAAAGAAAGAGTGGCGAGTGTGAGAGAGAGAGAGAGTGCGCTTGTGTGTGTGAGAGAGAGGGCTAGAATGGAGGACGAAAGAATGGATAGCAATACCCAATCAATACCACGAATTTTAGCTCACTGTATACTCACTGCTAAAAACAGAGAAACAGGTGGTATTAACCCCTTCTGTACCGACGACGTCTTTTTAATTACCGGTATATTCTGGTGACCCGACAACTCAACCAGTAGACCATTTCAACCAGTAGCTCTCAACCAGTACCAAATCAACCAATACGAACGTTAGGATAGGTTAGTACTATATTCTAGCACTGGTTTGGTTGGTCTTGGTTGATTTGGCACTGGTTGAGAGCTCCTGGTTGAAATGGTCTACTGGTTGAGATGTCCGGGAACCGTATATTCTAGCTATATTTAGACAATTGTGTGCAGTTTGATGTGGATTTGTGGCAGTAAAATAGGTAAAGTGAGATAGTTCGAAGCCTCTTAATTGCTGAGGGCCCTTTTAAAACTCAATAAAATCGTCTAATAGTAGCCAGAGTAAAGTTACAAAGACGTGGGTGGTACAGAATGGGTTAGAGCAGACACTTTCGGTAAGTCTTCTCACTACTATGGTCGGAGGCAGACTGAGGGAGGTGGTGTGGGTGTTTACGTGATAGGGCCAAGGCAAGGACACAGCAGACCCCTTTACTGTACAGGAACCAGACAACTTAACCCTTTCGCGCACCAGAATGCGATTTGCGCCCTTTCTAGGATAATTAGAAGCCTGTGTGACCATCAGTATGGTTTTAAAAACCTTTAACCCATTTTTTTTTTTTTTAAAGACATTTTGAGCCATTTAGGTGTCGATTATTTTCAGGCGAGCAATAGCGAGCCTGCAATTTGGGAGGAACCGAAAAATGTACAAATTCACGTTTTCTTACCTATCTTTTAATGGTAATTACAAACGTGAGCCTCAAACTAGGCATTATTTATTACCTAGCCATTTATATATTCCTCTATCTCAACATTTGTGATCAATAAATCTTGTACACGTTCTGTATATATTTGCGATATTCTATAAGCTGTCCAATGGAGAGAAAAAAAATTACTTATATAAAATAATTTTTTGAAATAATTATAATAATTCTCAAACTAGGTTCTTAAACAATTTATAGAGAGCATGGTTCATAATTCAGTAATTAGCTGAATAATGTTGTTGTATAGCGGAGTATGTAGCATGAATAATTAATGTAAGAAGTTATTAAGCTATTGTGTGATACAGGAAGAATTTCCTTTGCAGGTCATAGATCGAAAATAACTGACTGAATGTATACATATATGTCATACTAAATCACCATTAAATTTAATATGGGTTCCATTAATAAGATAAATCGAATAAAATATATATATATATATTATATAGTATATATATATATATATATATATATATATATATATATATATATATATACCGGGTATACAATTTTTCTTCCTCGTCTTTCCCTCCTCTTTTCCACTATGATGACACAAGAATCATTCTGAGAGAGAGAGAGAGAGAGAGAGAGAGATAAAGGCTACTCATGATATAACCAATATACTGTATATTAATTTCAATGTGTTTTTATGCAGCTGTATCAACTGTTGCGCTTTGTATTAAAGTACCAATTAATAACGACGCCATCGCGGTTGTCCAATCTCTATATTCTAAAGGTATAAAGGTTCCCAAGGTAAAGGTTATTAAGTTATAACCGCTGTATATAGTATCACTTGAATGTTATTTAAACTATTAATTTATATTATAACAAGGGTATCAAGCCATCAACTATCCCCAGTAATATTCTAACCCCTGCATACCCTTCTTAAGCTTAAACAATTCGTATAATGATAGCCAGAAGACAAGAAAGAAAGTCGTATGTCATCGTAGTGAAAAAAGGTGTATATTCATTACATGAGATCTGGCAACACTGAGCCAGGCGGTATGTTATTGCTTCCGGAGCGGCATCACTGCCTCGTAAACTTACTTGGACCATAATAATAATTGAGGTTGCCCTTAACCCCCCAAGACAAGACAAGATAATAATATTAATCTTTAGGGAGATGCATGCCATTTTTGCTTTAACTTTCCTAATACCATGACGCAAAACAATTTTTTTTTTTTTTTTTTTTTTTGGCTCATGGCTATATCATTAAATGATTTGACAGGATATGTGTAGAGTAGTTCTAATTTATTTCGATAACTGTTAAGCTATATAGTTGTCTACCCCTTTGATTGTTACTACAGTACGACAGGTGCCGTTGTAAAGGCTTATCCCTCATACCTTCAACAACAACAACAACAACAACAGGTGAAGGTGAAGGTATATAATCACCTGATTGGTTTTCGTAGAATCCCGTCATGTCGCATAATTGCATCCTTGAATATCCGGCCGGATGGGGTTTCATTCAGATATCTATTGTTATTTTACATTTTACTGATTGTTGTTTTTTTTTTGTATATATATATATATATATATATACTGTATATATATATATATATATATTATTATAATACAATTATATACAGTATATATATATATATATATATATATATATATATATATATATATATATATATATATATATACTGTATATATATATATATAATATATATATATATATATATATATATATATACAGTATATATATATATATATATATATATATATATATATATATATATATATATATATATATATATATATATATATATATATATATATATATATATATATATATATATATATATATATATATATATATAGCTATACCTGTATATATAGCTATTTCGCACTTCACAATTAGACAGGACGATCGAATCCCGGATGAGCAGGGGAAGAATACTAGGCAATTGGCTGAGGACAATCACAGGAAGGCAAGTCACAGGGGATTGGCTCACAGAAATCCAGAAACAGGAAGCCCAGAATCACCCCCAAAAAGTCAGCATTCCTTTGGCATCCCTACAAGCCAATTTAACAGCCCTCTCACTCCCCTCCCCACCTGCACCTACAGCAGATCCCTCTCCCTTCCTCCCCGCCACCGAGCCCACAATATCCCACGAGGGCCACGACCTTTGATCCCGAGCCTGAAGCCACATCCCAAGTTGTGCAAGCTGCTGTTGCTGCCACCTAATATTGTCTAATATTGATGAGGAGTTGCAAGAGCTGATAAGGCTGACCATCCCATTCCCTGAACCATAGGCCTATTTCCTGCAACTGGAGGAGGAGTGGAATGCCATAATAATCTAACTTAGCGTTATCTTAGTATTAGCTAACAGTCTTTGGTGAAAGACTTTCTCGAAGGCTTTGGCAAAGTCTAGTACTATATGGCATCTACTTGTCAAATTTTGGGGTCGTTAAGGGCTTGGGAAATGTCATGTGTGCATGGTCACAAGTAGTTGTGTCTCGCACGATCGTTTGGGCCGGAAGCTGCGCTGACGTGCGTCAGTCTATTTAGATGGTCCATTAATGTTGGTGGATCATATGTTCTAAAATTTTGCAAGGAACTGAGGTAATCGAAACAGGTCTATATACAGTATATAGAGTGGAATCACCTCCCATCTCACATAGTTAATAGCCCCACTCTTCATTCCTTTAGAAATAGGATCACTACTCATTATCTCCCTAATCCTTGACCCGATCCTATCCCTTTCTCATAATTCCCCTGCACAACCCCCGCATATCATGCTGCCCGAGAGCAGCCCTCTGCGGGTCCTCCTAACAAGAACAAGTATAGTTAACGGAGAGGGTTCTGTCTCCGGATTTGAAAATATACGGTGTCACATCAAGAACCACATCATCGACCAGGTCCCGCTTCAGGCCCCAGACGGCCAGTCTTCCATGGCTGCCACAGTCACATCAGCCATCAAATCACCGCCCCCATTACACACACTAACCACTGTCCCACTGACGCTATATAGGGAAGCCAACTGGCAAGCCCGAGGGCCCACCAAAGCAATATATAGGCTCGAATATTATATGAGAAAAAATGGCCACAAGAGACTAGCACGTCTGAACACCACGGCTGTCTTCAGAAAAGTCTCACCAGCCACCGTGTTCTTTTGGTGCCATGTTTGTATCTGCCGCCACGCCCCTGTGACATTTGTAAGCGTGCAGACGACGCACCATTGTTGGCAGAGCCATCTGCTGGGGTGCTTGGTCAAAACTAAGGCTCAATTGTGAGCCCATTTAACTCCTTCCTCCTTATTAGATTATCGTTGCTTACAGTAATTTGTTAGGTTTTAATAGTTTTGGGTACATTACCGCTACATGTTCGCAGAACTCATACTCAACATTGGCGGAGGTTTGGCAGCTTGCATATTCCAAGTTAATTTTTTGTTATCAACGTGTAAGAATTACCATTGTATGTCTCGTATTTATATATTTATCAAGTTATTTAATATCTGACAGTCTGTCAGGATTAGTTTTAAGGGTTAATTTGCATAGGCCTAGTCTAGACTAAATAATGGCTGAAGTTGTTTTTTAACAATTTGAAAACTGTAGCCTACTGTACAGGGCTACATATTGTACTAGGCTAAACTCACAAGTCTAGTAATGTTAGGGGTAAGAGTTGTGTTATCGGACGTATCACATAATCTGACCGGGTATAGCCTATCCTAGTGTTTACTAAGCTATACTCCTTTGAAACGACATTAGCCTAACCTAACAACCTTACCTAACCTATCCTAGTATTAGCCTATGGGTGGGGGGCTGCCACCCCCACATCCCCACTGTTTGGCATCAACTTACGTGTTTACACGACGTAGGCTACGCCCGGTAACACAACTCATTCCATGTTAAGCTAAGCTAGGCATTCAAGGTACTGTAATGAAGGTACCTTGGCTAGCGTAAGCCTAGAGTTGTGTTAAGCGGGCATACCGTCCGCTTTGTTACGTGGCCTAGTCTCACGCTCGCAGTTACATTCGCCTCTAATTTGACTGCTGTTATTTGCTGGTAATATAGGCTATATGATGATGACAAGTCATGGGGGGATACTGTAAGGTTTTCACAATCAAATGAACCTGAAAGAGATTTACCGGAGGTTGGGAAAAAGCAGGAACTGTAACAAGTACCATTACTTTTGGATATTGAGTGGACTGAGGATGCAACCAAGAGTAGCCTAAGATTATGGACTTAAAAAGAAACAAATCGCAGTAGGCTATGCGATATCAACTGCGTGCCCCTCATCCAGTGCCTCAGGCCAACTTCCCCAGAACATTGATGAATTGTAAAACTGTGGATTTAGGCTACCTGATATAAACCCAAATTGTTTTGTATTGAACAATTTAGGCCTAGGCCTATGTAGATTCATGTGTAGGCCTACCATAATATCTTTACTAGGCTAATAGATTCCATTATTTTACAAATAATGCAGGTTAGGCTTACAGGCCTATAGGCTAATTACTTGGGTCACTTCGATCCCCCTTCTTAAAAATGGCCGTAATATTGTTTTTTTTCCACTTTGTAGATGCAGACTGTTGAATGAAAGTTCATAAATTATTTTTAGTGGCTTCGCTATCTGTTCTTTTACTTTCTTTATTATTTGGGAGTGGAAGCCATCAGGCCCTGGAGATTTGTTTCTTTTTTAAGGCCATAATTTTATGCCTGATTGCATCCTCAGTCCATTCAATACTCAAAAGTACTGGTACCGGTACCGGTACCTGCTTTGTCTCACCCTCCGGTAAATCTCCTTCAGGTTAATTTCTGAAAACCTTACAGTAAAAGTCAGACAAAACTTCAGCTTTCTCTTTATTCCCTTTGGTTTTGGTTCTTCAACAGTCTTTCAAACTAATTCACAAAAATCTTGGACTCACGCTTGTTCTACTGCTGTCCGCAATAAGGAGGAAGTATTGAAACGGCCGGGTACCGTCGCCTTCAAACTCAAGAATCCAGTACTGTAGTGTGAAAGTGTGAAAAGCAACACCTTGAGATGGTTCGGCCATATGGAACGTAAGGGAAGCGAGAGAATGACTAAGAGGGTGTACGAGAGCGAGATGGAAGGACAGAGAGGGAGAAATAAACCGAAAGAGAGGTGGAAGGATGGAGTGAAGAAGTATATGAATGAAGTCGGTGCTGGTTGGGAGGAGGGGCGTCGACTGACTGGGGACAGAGGTGCATGGGGGCGTTTCGTTCGTGGCAACCCCTTCGGGGATCACGGCGTCAGGCAATAGATAGATAGACAATATACCCTGGTTAGTCCAAAAGAGAAGGGATTATATGTCAGTATTTGATTATTTATTCATTAAATTATATAATTACTGTATGTTCTTAATTTAGCTTTTTATTGCCAGCAGAGGTGGGCTGTGCTGCAGAAGTGAGCGGTATCAGTTGACAAAGATTGTAGTTTACTCCCAGTGCAGTATTAACACAACTGGACAATCTGTTGACACCACTGTTCCTGATAACTCAACATACCAGTGGTTACCTGGACCAGGAGACTTCAAACACTTAGCACGGTGCAGCTCTCTCATCGTCGTATGTTGACAGCCGACATCGCATCTCTCACCTTCACCCCAGCAACAATTACATATCACTATTGGAAGTACAGTACAGGTCTCCCTCAGTTTACAATTGGGTTACGTTCCTGAAAACTCGATCTTAAATAGAAATATTGTGTAGCGAACTTAAAATTAATGGGGTAAATGGGACTGCATCATCAGACCAGCCAAAGCACCAACACAAACACCAAATAACCTATAATAATATGGTAAATCGGGGTATCGGATAGTGAGGGAGACCTGTAATTACTCCAGATATTTTACAATAAACATAAATTTTTAGTACCGGGTACTGTAATATAGGTAATGTTAACTACTTTTCTTTGTTATTTCTCATAAAAATAATTTACCTAGTTAAAATTAATTTAATATTGGATAATATAGACTTGAACAGAGGAATTGCAAATGTTTTTGTGTCATGCCCCAGCGAGGGTTCCAACCCAGGCCAATAGTGCAGCACTCCAGCACCTAACCAACTAGACCACCGAGGAGCTTAAAAGTAATGGCTTCATTTGGAATTATATCCCATCCACCACCATCCGCTCCGACTCGTGATCACGTAGCTAGGTACCATACACACAAACACCTCACACACAAACGCTAGCAACTAAGTACTGTACAAGAGAGGGATAAAAGTAATCTGGGGCTCTATCAAATTGAAGGCCTCACTGATAAACAAGTAGGGCATTAATAAATTAATATTTTTGTGTCATCTGTGGCATAATACTGTAGTTTTAACTATTAACAATTGTTTAGACATTTGACATACATTTTTGGCCTGCCATTTATTTCCTGAGTCACACCTCTGTGTTAATACAGTACTGTACATTATTATTGAAATTGTTGAATACAGTAACTAATATACAGCTGCATGTCCTTCGAAGAATTATTTATGAGTTTTTTGGAGAGATAATGTAGGAGAGTATTTCTGAGAAGTTAGATGAGAAAAGAGGAAATTTGATTAACCCCTACTATGAGATATAATTACAGTACTGTACTAGGTTGAATCAAATTTCTGTCCAGCATGTGTAATAAAGTAAGTTTTGGATTGTAGGGTTAAGTTTTTTTTTTATATTTCAGCCCAAGACCACAAAGGATAAGTTTCGTGCTGAATAAAATTGTTGACATAAAGTATATGGAACATCCGTCATTAAAAGTGATGGCTGAAGTAGAGAAAATAACTATTCCAGCTATTATATTAACTGATAAAGGCAGTAAAGGAATGGAGGAAGAAAAGATTGAATTTATGGATGACAGAAAGGAAGAAGGAATTGAAGACATAGAAGAAATTAATTATGAAATAGATGAAAAGAATGATGAAGGTAAGACCGAAATTGATCGGGTCATGTGTGAAAACAAAGAGGGGGTGAATGGAAGCATGGATGAAGAAGAGAGAGACATGTATGACGACAATGAAGAAGATAGTGTGGGAAGGCATAAAGAAGAAGATGAAGAAGACAAAGATTATGAGACAGGAGAGAGTGTAGCAGGCATGGTAGAGTGTAAAAGATGTGGACTATTCCTGGAGAACAAACATGCTCTTTTCAATCATTATAGAACTCATAAAGAGAAAAATGTGGAGTGTCAAATATGTGGGAAATTATTCAAATATAATTCTAAGCTGGTGATTCACATGAAGGCTCACACAGATGTGCTTGAGTTTGCCTGTGGCATCTGTGGTAAACAATTCAAGCGTAAGAATAGTTTAGACATCCATAAAAAGATTCACATGGGAGAGCCATTGGTGGAATGTTCAGAGTGTGACAAGAAATTCTTTAATAAGTATGCTTTAAACGATCACTTCTCCCTATCCCACTTACAAGAGGATGTGGATTGCCCACACTGTGGCAAGACCATGAAGAACCAACGCACTCTACAAAGACACGTCAGGAAGAACCATGAAGAGAGAAAATTCAAGTGCGATTTGTGTGGGGCCGGGTTTTATCTTCATGCCAGGTTTCTCAATCACCTCAACTCTCACATTGGCCATAAGGAATATCAGTGTGGAATATGTGCAAAAAAGTTCAGTAGCAAAGACACCCTCAAGAAACATGAATCTAGGCATGCAGAAGAGAGGAGTTTTGCCTGTTCGTTGTGTGAAAAGAGATTCTACACACAATGTCATCTTGACAGTCACACTCTGACTCACACACAGGAGAAGGCGAGATGCGAGCAGTGTGATAAAGTGCTGTCTAATGAATCAGCACTCCAGAAACACATTCAAGTAGTTCACCAAAAGATCAAAGATTTTAAATGTGATGAATGTCAGAAAGAGTTTGCTGCACAGGGGGACCTTAACAAACACAAACTGCTGCACCGCGGGATCAAACAATACGAATGCCAGGAATGTGGGAAAAGCTTCACCCACAACTCCAACCTCAGGAAGCACGTTTTCCGACACACAGGAATAAAACAATTCAAATGTGATGAATGTGGGAGGAAATTTGGCAGCAAAGGTAATCTAATCAAGCACTTGCAGTCTCATGAGAACGAGGAACAGAGACAAAAATTATCTGTTACAAATCAAAAGAAAGGTTGTGTATGTAAAGAATGTGGGAAATCTTTCACTAAGCCTTATAACCTCAAGAGACATTTATTAAGCCACAAGAATATAAGTAATGCACACTCTACTTGTACAACGGACTCCCCTTCAGAATAAATTTGTACATTTTTCGGTTGAAAAAATTTCTTGCCAAAGCCCGGTTTCTCCTAAATTGCAGGCTTGCTATTGCTCGCCCAGATGAAAACTACTCCTGAATAGGGTGAAGTACCTTATAATTGTCTAATTAATGGAGTGAAAATTCTTAAAATCACCAAAACTAAATGTGGTGAAATATGGGGTATCAAAAAAAGACCACCCAAGGAGTAGGTAGGATTAGTAGTTCACCAAAAGAATGTGGGAAAAGATTCACCCACAACTCCAACCTCAGGAAGCACATTTTCCAACAAACAGAATTAATATAATAACGGATTTATCCGCTATATCCCGTTTTACATCGTCTAACGCTGTAAGAGCCACCACAGTCTGTAGCGGAAATCCAGCTGGTTCACTTTCTCCATTTTATGTCTGTTAACAACTTTAGTCTCGGTGTTAGATGTTGTTGAGGCAGTTGTTTAGGAGGAATTGTGCGTCAAACTATATGCTCTGATCTTGAATTTAACAAGTCGACAAGTGAAGCAACTATAAACAGCCCTGTGAAGTAACCCTTTATTTCAACGGGGTTGGGCACAGAGTCCTGGCGGCTGCTGGTATCAATGTCGCCCCAGTGAGCGCTCTATAGTCCATTTTTTATCAAATTGGGGAAATTTTAATGTCTTTCTATCATGTTAATACCAGGTTTTCATAACATATTTCCCTACAATACTGTATATTTATTAAGGGGGGTCACCGGCTTTTTTTATCTTGCTCTCTTTCCCTGGCTTGTATCCATTCGGCCCCATTCAGCCAACTGTTTTAAGACGTTTATCCCCATCCAGGTGTCGCTTTTCTTCCTGGTGAGCGATAGCGAGCCAGCATTGTATGAAGAAATCCGGCTTCACCGGAGACATTTTTCTATCGAAAAATGTACAAATTTAGCCTGCTGTCAGAAACATTTTAAATAATATGCCGGCTCGATACCGCTCGCCAGGAAAAAATCGACACCTAGATGGGGATAAACGTCTTAAAACAGTAGGCTGAATGGGGCCGAATGGATACAATTCAGAGAGAGAGGGAGAGAGAGAAGAAAAACCGAGGTGGGCTCCCTTAATGAACAGTATAATAATGAAGCAACTGTATTCCATGCCACTTTGTGAAGTACCAGTACGGCTGTGTATCACTGTATTACTGTACTTTACATTGAATATAAGATTATTTTTTGTTATACAGTACTGTACCGTATATACTGTATAGATATTTACTGTTTTTGTATTCAAGTGACACAGGCAAGGGCTATATCTGCCCCAGTGCTAATTTTATTATGTTAGCTTTGCTATTTTAACTAGAGAAATAGCTAGTACAGTAATACTAAATCTATCCAGTGGACTTCAATTTTGTTGGTGTATTTCCGATTCCAAAATACTATACTGTAGATACAAATAGCAAGAAGAGCATAATTGATAGATTTTTTGCAAAAGCTGAAAATATTGTTGGCTATACTATGATAGCAGATGATTTAATATAATTCAAAAGTTTGGTACTCAACATATTTATGGAATAAAAACTAACTTTGGTTAGTTTTCTTTTGGTTTACCTTTGGTTGTACTGTACTCTGCAATTGTAAGGTGGTTATATTCTGACAGATAATAGGAGTATTAGAGTAGAAATGGGCAGGCTTGGTTAGTTTGTGCATATGGAGAGGATGGATGATCAAAACAGTGAAGAGCTGCAAGTCTGAACATGGAGGAGGCTGTGCCAAAGGGTAGATCTAGAAAGATGTGGGATCAGGTACTTCAATTATGATCTTGAATACAAAATATAATAATGACAGAGGTAGGCCACATAGGAGAGTGGGACAACAGGAACCCTTATCGGCCAGAGAGGAAAGCAGGGTGCTATGCTGGTATGGACATTTTGAACGAATGGGAGATGAAAGGCTTACAAAGAGAATATATGAGTCAGAAACAAGGGGAAATAGATTGAGAGGAAGATCTCGGATGAGATGGTGTAATAAAAACGGAAGGTAGAGAGATGACTGAAGAACAGGCAAGAGAGAGAAAGAACTATTACTATCAGCCTACTGGGCCTGCAGCCCTCATAAGGCTGGTTTAAAAACAAAATCATACAGGCAATGGCAAAAGTTGTAATATGTCATAGGTAAGGAACGTAACTAATGTATGAAAAGGAATATGTAAAGAAGTTGGAGAGAGATGAATAGCGGCAATCGAAGGTCGTCAATAAGGTGAATGGATGTCAAGAACTGACGGATAGGAGGAAAAGCAAAAGTTGGGGAGTCAGCGAGGATAACGCAGATGGACGTGGTACATAAATATATATGATGCTCCACTTCATACAGGGGGGAACTCTCAAAGAAAATGACGGACCGTGATCAAAGTCGGACAGTGATGGCAAAATAGGGGAAGAGCCGGAGGTGATGACATCAACTGACCATGTGTGTAACGTGTATGCCCTATACGGAGGCGCGTCATGATCACCTGATTTGCCCGACATGGGTCAAGTGAGGATGACCATGGGTGTACCGTATCCATAATAATGCGAAGTCATGATTAATGGTCGGAACATTAATCCATTCCCTCTGCCAATCTGTCCGAACACAATTGCGGAGTATAGGGAACACATCAGATGGGCGCAACAAAGTAGTGGATGGTGTGCCCCTGTAAGCCTGTTTTGCTAACGAGTCCGCTTTCTCATTCCCCCGTATCCGAACATAAGCAGGGACCCAACATAGAGTATACTGTTACGGCCAGACTCGAATAGGTCATGAAGCGTGCAGAGGATGTTAGGCCTATACACCATAAGATCCCTGGGTGCAAAAGATTGTATCGCCTGAAAAAAACTCAAAGAGTCACTACAAATAATAATTTGGGGGACATTATTCGGAAAGGTATTTATCATGTTGAGGGCATATTGGATGGCCTGTAGTTCAGCAGTGAAGACTGATGAAGGGCGCGCTGGCAAGTGTTATACTCCGAGACGACGGCATACCCCACAGATGTGGCATTCTTAGATCCATTTGTATAAATAAACATAGCAGGAGTATGACATATTGTAGGTGATTCAGTTCAACAGTGTGTCGGGCATAGGGAGGTAATGATGTGGGCCCATCGGCTAGGAGACAAACATGAGGTCGCCTAAGGCTGTCAAGGGACTTGGACAAAGAGGGCATGGAATATCATAAAACATATATAAATGAGTGGAAAAATCAGGGACTGTATTGGGAGTGGCCCCAGCAGTGACAACAAAGACCACCCAGATCCCTGCTCAATTCAGCAATGGGTACCCTTGCGTCACACTTTCGATGCCCGTATGAGTTGACAGAGTTTCACTCCTCAGCTGGGCCACCCCCAAGCAGAATTAAAAAAGTTTAGTGACCCCTCAAAATACACCGTCGCAGAAAACTCGCCCGGGCCAAACCAAAGAAAACGACAACCCCACCCTGCTCACTTCATGGTTAACTAAGGTAAAATCCAAATGGATCCCCAAGGACAATACTGCCCAAGTCTGACAGGACGTAGCCCAAGACACCACACCCCCGCAGAGCCCCTACGCCGTGGACGACCAAGTCATGATGGCCAAGCTGCCCATCTCCAACAAACTAGGCCCCAGGTATGTCGACCCCTACAAGGTCACAAGGTCATAATAATAATAATAATAATGAGTTTATTACCCATGATCCCATCCCATATATCAGATTATCGAAAATTATCACGGCGAGTCTCGGGTTTACTGGAATCGCTTTGTGAGGATTTACCGTCCTCTGACTATGGACGGGGACAAGTTAGTGCCCCCACAGAACCCTACTTCGTCGACCACGCTGCAGCTCACCTTGCCTTGTCGCCAGCCCCACCTTAAGTTCCAATTAGCCCCCTCACCTACTCCACCATCACCTCATCCATGTAGACCTCCTCCCTCACCACCTCTCTCCCGCTCTTTTTCACCTCCTTCAGCTAACCCTTCTTCCTTGCAACCTTGTCTTTTCCCAGACTCCTCCCCCCTTCTTCAATCCCCACTCGCCAAAAATATTCTCTTCGCCCTCTCTCAGCTCACCAGGCCATGCCCCGACGTCATTTGATCACCCCACCTTCTAAACTCAAATGCCTTCACCCTCCGGCCGTTACTCACAGACCCTCTCCTTCTTCTACCTCACCCCCCTCATCAGCCACTTCGTCAGTACCCTCACTTCCACCTCAACTCTCGCATGCCTTCAGCTACGACCCCTTCTTCCACTCGCAGGCAAACCCCTGTTTTCCCCCCCGCATCATCAGCTTCTTCCTCACCATCTACCTCTTCCCCCTGTTTTCTTCATTACTTTACTTTAACTATCCCTGCTCTGACGTGCCAGATGTTCGAAATTATATCTCAACCTAGCTCAAGCTTCCTCTGGAGAAGCCGGTAAATAGGCAAGGAGAGGCAAAGAGAAGACAGCGACTCCGACGAAGAGCAGAGAGTCGTCTCTCCTTATTATATCCTCGTTGACTGTAAGACATTGACCGAACACCCTCACCAATGCCTAAAACACATCAAATATACCTAAATGCTAAATTGCATTGCAGACTGTACTTCATACTGCTACCGGTGTGTTCTTATCCGTAGCCTTAGCCTATGTACTGTATATTACAAATTGACAAGTTACCTTTTCTTGGTTCTCGGTTCTTAAAGAGGTGGTCTTACACCTCGAGTTGGGGGCCACCCAGGCCCAGTCCAGTAATAGGTTTGGCACCGTTTGGGATGGTGACTGGACGACTCGGCGGCTCTCGGCCCATGGGACAACTCGGCTCGGACTTTTGGACAACTCGGCCACGACGGCGAGACAACTCGGCCCATTATTTGAGACAGCTCGGCCCCATGTTTTGCAATGGGGAAATTTAACGAGACCAGGCAGGATATAGGATGGGGACTAAGTGGAGGGTTTATGGTGTGTGTGTGTAATGTGGGCGAAATGTTCGTTTATTGTATAGCCTAGGCCTAATTAGGTCATAGGCTAGCCTATTCAGTTAGCATTTTGCAGAGTTGGTACCACATAATATGTTACAAATATGACATGTACCAGCCTTGCATAATTCCAACTAAGGATAGCCCAATAAGGCCGTGAGGCGTATTTCCATTGGGGTCCTTGTTATTTCCATTAGGTTAGGCTAAGGTCAATATTTACGAGTCACACCACAAAATGCGACGGTCCTTGGTATATCTGTATATCAAAGAAAAATATAATTAACTAGTAAAAAGGCTGTCTCTTCAATTTTTACCCACCTTTTCAACTCTGCTTACCTATCTCATTGATAGGCCTAGCCTATACTATAGTCTAGGCTATAGCCTATGTTATTGCATTGAGTTACATCTTTACTTGATAATTATAGGGAATAGGCTCGTAGCCTTATTATACATAATTTATTAGGGATATTGTAGGTCTATGGAGTATGGAATCCTTATACTGCACTCATGTTTAATCCACTGTGGGAGAATAATTAAATTTTGATCACATTTATAAAACCCGACATTAATAGAAAAACGCCCATTAGCCTATAATCCATCTCGGAACTCTTTCGGACATCCTCACTGTTTACAAACGCCTTCTTTATGCAGTATAATCGATACTTACCCCCTGCTGGCAACATAGATGACGATTTCAATAATTATTTGGGGGGGGGGGTGAGGGGGGCAAAGCCCCCCCTCAACTCATCGTGTATCCCACATTGGAATTATAACTAAGACCATTATAACACTCATTTCTCAAAATCTGGAGGAAAAAACATGAAAAATAATGGTGCGAGCCTATTTCCTATAATTAGCCTACCACAAAAAAAAATCAAAAATATTTTTAGTATAGGCCTAGGCCTACAGTAACTTTATTTTAATACTGGTACCACAAACAAAAATTATATAGGCTATTTGAAGACAAATATGTAATGTATATGCTCTATAGATCACATGAAAATGTGTTTTAACCCTCGGCAAAGCCTAATAAAAAATTACGGTACTGAAATGTCTTTTTTGGTAACAAGGTTGTTAATACTCTCCTATAGACGGCGCGGCCTTTGTGCCCGCCATTTTTTTGTGAACTCGAGAGCTCAACCAGCGGGGGTGTTGGGGCGGCAGCCCCCACCCATAATACTAGGATAGGTTAGATAAGGTTCTGTTAGGTTAGGCTAATGTCTCTTCAAAGTTGATTTTATTTTTATAACGTAGGCTATTACCCACTCCACCCCGTGAAATCCGTCAAAAGATGGCCCCAGTTGACGGTATGTGAGCATTGTAATACGGGTATGGATTTGATGGAGAGTGTGAAGAGGAACACCTTGAGATGGTCATGTGGGGCGTAGGCCTATAGTAAGCGAGAAAATTACTAAAAGAGTATGAGAGTGAGATGGAAAGGCAAAGAAGGAGAGAGAGACCGAGAGTGAGGTGAAGGAGTGGAGTTGAAAGGTATATGAGTGAAAGTAGTGTTGATGGGAGGAGGGACGCTGGCTGACATGTGACAAAAGTGCGTGGATGCGATTCATTCATGGTCACCCCTTTTGGGATCAAGGCATCTGGCAATAGATTACACGTCTCCCTCACTATCCGATGCCCCGATTTATGATATTATTATAGGGTTTTAGGTGTTTGTGTTTGGATTTTGGCTGGTCTGAGAATGCATACCCAATTACCCCATTAATTTTAGGGTTCACTATATGATTTTTCTATTAAAGATCGGGTTTTCAGGAGCGTAACCCAATCGTATATCGAGGGAGACCTGTACAGTTCGATAGTAGACGAGTTACTTGTAATGCATTTTGGAATAACACTGAGGAGCGAACACAATTTTCTGTTTGTATTTTGTTTGGCAAACTAAAATTGAACAGCCTCTTGAAGCTGTCTGGTTGGACTTCGCAAAACCTGAATAAATTGATAATGATCGTTCCTTGGTGTTGTTTCAAAATATGCTATAGTGTTAGTCTTAGGTGTTTCATGGTAAAATAGTGAGAGCCCTAATGTATCTCCATATCCCTTTCATGGTGGGTGATTTAATTTTAATTTTATTTTAGCTATAATCATTTGATTTTATGCAGTTTAAGAAGGTTCTATGGAAGTCAAAAAGCTAAATGTGATAGCTTATACTCCTTTAGTTTCAAGAGATAATTCCTAAGCTGAATAGAAATGTCTAATGTTAGCTAGAATATATTCAATTTAGTTTTCCGATGCTGAAGGGGATATTGTAAATGATGTCTGTTACAGGTTCCCCATGATGCAGCTGATGGGCAGTATTGGTGAGACAGTGGTGCAGCTGAGACACAAAGTTCTGTCATCATGTGAATTATGTGAGGCAGCTCTACAGAGACAGGCAGCTGTATCAACACTCAAGCCTTTCATAAACTCTATGGCTCAAGCCGCCAAAAAATCTGCAGCAGCCTCCACTAAAAGGTGATTGTTTTGCTTGTTTATACTTTCAGAGTGCTTGATAGCTCATTTCATGTGGATATAGGAATCTTAAACAAAATGTCTTATATTTCTTTCATGCAATTACATACATACAATGGTTTAGCGTCATTTTTCCATTTCATGCATTGTAACGGCTCAGACAGCGTTGCCTTTCAGTGTACTATAGTACTGTACAGTACAATAAAGTCCCGCCACAGCACTGCCCCACCAAGTCATCACTGTGGTTGATGTTGGTATACAGTAGTGCTAAATTTTATCTCGTAATTTTGCCATGAAACACCGGGATTTCATGGAAAACTTGAAACGGGAACAATTCTATCTTGGCGCGAAACTTGTAGCAAAACTTGGTGCACTACTGTACTACTACTGGAACAATAACTTTACTACTCTCAGTAAGTAATGGGAATACATAACAGCTCTATGAAAAATGCTGTGTGTGTACAGTATTTTTTGCAAGATATTCCCAGTACAGTAAGTACATTACAAGATAGTCAGTAAGTAATTTTTCATCTTGGGTCCAAGACATGGAAGCATTTAGGTCCCTAGGATGGCATCCCAGTGGTAGTGAAGAACAATTTAAGTTTTCTGCCTCTATAAGATAGTCACCATACTGTATTTTCATCTCGGGTACAGGACCGGGAAGAGCCCCTCAGATAGCATGCCAGTAGCAGTACAGGAATGTTACCATACTTTATTTTCATCTCAGGTACAGGACAGGAAAGCCATTAAGTCCCTTAGACGGCATCACGGTGGCCATAAAGGACAATTTCTGCACCCGGCACATCCCGACGACCTGCGGCTCCAAGATGCTACAGAACTACCGCCCACCGTACTCCGCCACTGTGGTCAACAGGCTACAGGAGGCCGGTGCAGTCATTGTGGGCAAGACCAACATGGATGAGTTTGGTATGGGCTCCGGTACTATTGACTCCACCATCGGACCATCGCGTAACATCTTTCGCTCTGGAGTCAAGTACAAGTTTCATGGGACGGACAGGTAACATACATACATAACGTTTACAGTACTAAAATAAATAATTAGCACTTTGCAAGTGTCAATACTGTACAATCTTAATCATAAGTATGATTCTCATATTCTATATCCAAAATTAAGCAGGTGAGGAACATGTTCACCCTCTGAAGCTCTGACGCGTTTTAGCAGTTTATTTTGGCTATCATTAGACGATTTTATGCAGCTTAGGAATAGATAGATAGATAGATGCAGCTTAGGAAGGATCTGTGGGTATTAAAAGGGTAAATACTAACTCAGTCAACCCTTTGACTTCCATATACCGTTATTAATCTGAATAAAATCGTCTAATAGTAGACAGAAACAGGTATTGGAGCTTGAAAGGGTTAACCCTTTCACGCAGTTTGGATGCGATCACGTATCAGGGATACTTTAAATCTTTGTGACCATCAGGGGTGTTTATATACATTTAGTTTAGTTGCTTCAACCTCTGCAGTTGTCTTTGAGCGAGTTGTGGGCAGAAAACTAATTTTAGAGAGGTAATTAAGAGATTAAGGTTCTTCCAAAGCTGAATAATATTTTCTGCAGTTAGCTAGAATAAAACAAAATTGTGCCATCTGATTGGCAAGGTTAAGACTTGGATTTTGTTATCAGGTACCCCACAGGAGGTTTGGAGGATGGAGACTGGTACGTGACGGGTGGGAGCTCCGGTGGCAGTGCTCTGGCGGTGGCTACTGGGGCCGCTTTTGTGTGAGTTAAAGTATAGTTGCATTTTGCCAGATTCACACAAGTGATCTTTCCGACTACATTGTTGTTAAGTTTAGAAATATACTTTAAAAATAATATTTTGTTTACCTGCAATAATCTACCTTCAATATACTCACCGTCAGTTCATAATAGTACCAAAGTATTACCAGAGAAACTTACCAATCGAACGTTACCAGGAAAAGTAATATACTTATGTGAATCCACCTTAGAGCTCTGTCTTGTCAACACATGAATTTTGTAGTAGCCATTACGTATATTTTCGTAATGCTTAGTATTTATAAGCCCATCCGTCCTAGGAACAAAAGTGGCTTCTCAACATCCCATTGCGCTGTGATACTTTGAAGAACATCTATAGAAATGCACTTTATTTCTTTACTAGGTACATTATACATATCCATGTGTTGTAGTAAGTCTTTATTTTACTGTACTACAGTAAAGAGACTAAAACCACGCTCTCTGTGGATGAAGCGTCTTTAAACTTGTATGTATGTAGGTATGTAGGTATTATACATATCCAAGACCATTATGAAACAAGAAAAAATAAGAGTAGAGTTATTTGTGTTGGAGGGTGGTTGGTACACCTGTCCTCGGGGGGACTTTTCTATACCTAGCCCGTTCTGTTTGAGAGAGGATGGTTGGAGGGTAGGCTTTGGTATTGTAATGCCCCAATGGTCGGCGGTGTCCCTGGTTGTTGTGGTGCTGTACGGGGTTAGGCCTTTAGTGCGCCTGCTGTAGGTGACCCCGGCTGTAAGTGTGTGGTTCTGTTGGTGTTGGTGTGGTGGTCGGCTTGGGGTGCCCTGGTATGTTTCGTGGGGTGCAAGTGGCTGGTTGTTGTGGGCGGCTTGCCTTTCCTTCTGTATAACACCACCCCCTCTGGTACAAAAGTCACAACCTCATGGCTGGAGAAGGAACTTTTTCTCTGAAGCCGTGGCAGCGAAGGGCTACAGGTGCTGGAGAAAGTGGTACCATTTGTGGGTGAATTCATTGCAGGGCCCGTCTCTCCTGACGATGGTCAGCACTGTGGATTGGTCGCAGACTTCAGCATCTCCAGTAGTTGGTCTGGACGACCCAGGTGGCACTTCCTTCCCTCTACTGAGGTCCACAAAACAAAACGTATTAACATGTTTGGGACTTTTGAAGTTCTCCTAGGTGTGCTCTGTGTGGTGAGGTGCAGGTGACTGTTGACTTCTGACCTGTGTGGGTCCCTTTTGTCAGTTGCTGTGGACGCAAAATTGCAATTAATCCCTAATCTGTCTTGTGGGTGGGAGACTCTGCCTGAGCGAGTGATTGTGTTTGTTGTGAGCCTCTTAGAAAGTGGAGTGGAGGAGGGAGAGTGAGACAGTAGCTAAAATTTGGATGGTTACAAAAGAAGTGGGTGAAGAGAGCTGGAGTGGTGAAGGGGGTGGAAAGGTTACAGGAGGAGATCAGGGGAGAGATCAAGAGAGCAATAGAAAGACTACTAGGTAGGTTTGACTTGGAGGGTATGGTGGAAGAGGTGAGCAAAGTGTTTAAGGTATGTGGAGTTAGGAGAAGAGGGAGGGGAGTGAAGGGTCCCCCGAAAACAAACTAAAGAACAGAACGAATTGCCTCAAAATATGGAGGTGGTTGATTTGTGGCCCCTCGTGAATCAGTGCACCTGGCAGTAGATAGGTAGAGAGAAGTTACTCTTTGTCACCAACTTTAGTGGGATCATGATCCAAGGTGTTACCTGTGTTTAATCGTTCCTGTTCATGATAAAAATGTATTTCTTGGTTTTGACAGAGGTGTAGGATCGGACACTGGGGGCTCTGTGCGTAATCCGGCCTCATATTGCGGTGTGGTGGGCCTGAAGCCATCGTATGGGTTGGTACCTCGCACAGGGCTGGTCAGTTTGGTCAACTCCATGGATGTACCTGGGCTATTTGGTAGGAGTGTGGACGATGTGGCCACACTGCTGGGGGTCCTGGCTGGCCATGACCCGAAGGTGAGAGGGGCATTTGAGTAGTGTTGGGTCTTTACTTTATTATTTGGTGAGCAAGTGGTTAAAACAAATGTAAGTAATAATGATAATAGAAACATTGAAGTAGAAGTGCCGCTTTGCCCACTCATGAATCTCATACTTCCTATGTTTCTGCCCGGAATCAAGCCAAATCTGTTCTTCGACCCGCCAAACACTCTTTCATCAATAATATATGAACTGAACTATCCAACTCTAGCTCTTCCCCAAGCTTTCTGGCATCTAGCCAAAAACCTCTCCAACAATTTGTCTTCCTCGTCTTTCCCTCCCCTTTTCTACTCTGACGTGCCGGCACTACCATAATTTCTTCCTCTGACAAAGCTGAACTCTTCGGCCAAACTTTCGCTAGAAACTCCACCTTGGATGATTCCGGTGCTATTCCACCCTCTCCACCCCCCTCTCACTTAATCATGCCTGATATCCTAATCTCTTCTAAAGATATACTCTCTGGGCTTAATACTGTACTAAGAAGGCGTACGGTCCGGATGGTGTTCCTCCTGTTGTACTAAAAAAACTATGTTTCCGTGCTGACTCCCTGCCTAGGCAAAATCTTCAGTAGGCTGAATGGGGCCGAATGGGTACAAGCCAAAGAGAGAGGGAGAGAGAGAAAAAAGCGAGGTGGGCTCCCTTAACTGTAAGCTTACTTATCTAAACATACTAAACCATTTATATACAAAAAAATTCTTCGCCAGGATTCAACCAGTATAGCCAGCGAGCTTAAAGACCTTAAGCTTCCCGAGAGGCCGAGCTTGGAGGGTCTGGTGGTGGGTGTACCGCTGGAATACCACTGTGAGGGAGTCAGTCAGGAGGTGCTGGAGGCTTGGTCCAGGGTTGCTGATCTAATGGAGGACTGTGGGGCTCAGGTGGGTTCCTCTATGAAATATATACTTAACCCCTTCTGTACCGGCGACGTTTGTTTTCCTTTTATTGTAGCTATATTTAGAGGATTTTGTTTAGTTTAAGAAGGATCTGTAGTAGTAAAGGGTTAATTGAGATATTTCGAAGCCTGTTAATTGCTGGAGGCCCCATTGAAACTGAATAAAATTGTCTAATAGTAGCCAGAATAAAGTTAAAAAGACGTCGCCGGTACAGTAGGGGTTAATTTAAAAGACCGAGTGTTTCACATGAGGTGCGGTTTCAGTCTCATGTCCTAATGATGCTGTTCCAGGCATCCCTATTCAGAGCTGCCTCACTTCAAAACTGGGTGAAGAAATTCCGAACTATGAATGTGGGGAGAGCTGCGCATAGGGGTAGACTTAAAAAGGCGTGGGATCAGGTTCTTCTGTCCGATCTCGACATAAATAGCCTGACGATAGAGGCTACAATGCATGTAATGGAAAAATTATGTTAAACCATTGTATGTATATTGTATAGGCAGCACAGAACAGGGCCACCTGGAATGCCGCCATTTAGGACGTAAGACTGTAACCACACTCTGAACGTAGCGGTCTTGAACTTGTACATATGTAGTAGCCAATTTGAGTCCTCGTGGAAGTCGGATTAACAAAATATAACTGTATTTCAGGTTCGTGAGGTGTCAATGCCACACGCCAAGTACTCCATAATCTGCTACTCCGTCTTGAACCCGTGTGAGGTGGCGTCCAACTTCACAAGGTATACAGGGGTGGAGTACGGTCTGAGGAAAGACTCTAGTCACTCTATGGAGGCAATGTACGCTCTCACACGCTCCGCTGGCCTCAGTCAAGTTGTACGGACTCGGGTGCTGGCCGGGAACTACTTTTTGCTCAGAGAAAATAAGGAAAAATACTTTAAACAAGCTCTGAAGGTAAGATTTTAGGTTTTAGTATCAGTATCTACAAAAAAAAAAAAAAAAAAAAAGTGGGGATTGGGCCTGAGTAAATAGATAGATAGAGAGATAGTATCAGTATAGATATCTAATTCATAATCTCTGTACTGTAGGTAAGATTGGTATTATTGGTTGGTGAAAAAAATATGAATGATTTAATCATCAATTTAAAGGTTAGACTTTCAGTAGCTGCTGATCTATGTATTGGTTTTTGTCTTGTATTCTTGGATATGATATTTAGTTTGAATTCACTCATCAGTAGGACACTATATCGGCCCACAAACTAGAACAAATTTATTAACAATTTGGTATTTATAGACTTTGTGCGTTGTTATGTGTGCGATCAGTTTGCTTGGGAAACAGATTAACTTGCTCATGTAGTAATGTGCACCCTATGTGGTGGATTGTGTTCTTTTATTTCATAATTTTTTTTTTAGTAAGCGTTGTTTCCACATAGCGATTTTGATAAGTTGTTTTGACTTTATATTGTCTTTGTCCCAGTTTTGGTTTGCTTGGTTTGCAAGTTTTACATTTTAATTAATATAAATGGTGCTTGTATTCCAGGTTCGACGTCTGATTACTGAGGACTTCAAGCGAGTATGGTCGAGTGGGGTTCAGTTGTTGCTCTCCCCCGTCACTCTCTCTGCAGCCATCAGGTACAACAGTGAGATTATTTCCATGTGGTCAGATAGTCACAATTTTTTCTTTCAATGAAATAGGGCAGTTATTTCATACTGCAACACTGAGATTAGTCGACCTAACTTATTCTAATAACTTGAAAACATATTCCATAGTACTGTATATATATAATATTGGATTGTGTTCTTTTATTTTAGTAAGCGTTGTTTCCACATAGCAATTTTGATTAGTTATTTTGCCTTTGTCACAGTTTTGGTTTGTTTAGTTTGCAAGTTTTAAATTTTAATAAATTATATATATATATACCGGGCATGTAACTAAGCAATAATAATAAGGAACACAGGTACTCTTCATAATTGCTGAGGGGCACAGGGCCCTGGGTGGGGCTTTGGTTTCCCGGGAGTTTCTGCACCCTCCTTAGCTCCCTGCCATGGAGTGGCTTCGGTCACCCAGGCTTTATTGTGGTCGGCGGGGAGGGTTCTGTGGGGGCACTCGGTTATGGCCTTGGAATTGCTCGGGGCCTTGGGGCTGTTCGGCCAGGCAGCTTGGGGAACAACAACAACAACACAGGTACTGTGTGTTTAGAGAGACAATCAGACGTCATTTGACGTAGGAGCCACTAATTAAATACCCACCGTGATTGAAAAATGGAAAGCTATAGTCTGTTCGCTGTAAGTAGGCGAGAAATCATGACCTCTAACCTCTGTAGCTAAAAAACGACTAGAGTAATCAAGCTAAGATTTCTACCATTGGGGAAGAGTCAGTCAAGGAACAGATGTGGAAATTTACAGCCAATTTGCTCTAGCTTTTTTTGAGTTACAGAGGATAGAGGTTATGATTTCTCCCCTACTATAGACTATATAGGTTATGAATGATAAGTTGATTGTGTTCTTTTATTTATAAATTATTATATTACTTAACCCGGGAGCTGCGGGGAGACTCTTAAGAGTTCCCCCGGCGCACTGCGGGGAGACTCTTAAGAGTCAGAGAAAAAAAAAATCAACTTTTGACATCGGAAAAAAAAAAAAAAAAAAAAAAAAAAAAAATTATTTATTTTTTTTTTTTTTGGCCCCTGGGCCATGCAAAATCTCAGTCCTCTACCTCCCCTCCTTCCCCACTTTCCTCCTCTCCTTCAGTTATCACCTATTTTCCCTGTTATTCCCTTATTCTGAGGTATATTTTCGTGCTAACATTAGAAATCCGATTGGAGGGTGTGGTCATCACTGATAGCAAGCGAGTGCAAGAGAGAGAGAGAGAGTATCGATCGACTGTGTCTCAGTGGCCTTGGGGGAAATTGGCGGGAAAGCAGATTGCCTCACCCATACATTATACAACTCGCGGGCTATATCTCCGATTTTGACCATCCAAACGCTGTTTTCACTCGTTTTATTGTTGTTTCAGGTTAATACCTTTATAATCAACCCATAATAGGCGCATATGGATAAGTATTAATGCTATTAATGGCACAATTAATATTTTAGTGACGGAAACACCTCAAATACGTCAGCACAGGGGGACGTTTCCAATTACCCCCATGCGCACTTCAGAGGTTAAGCATTGTTTCCACATAGCGATTTTGATTAGTTGTCTTGTCTTTTTACTGTGTTTGTATAAGTTTTGGTTTGTTTATTTTGCAAGTTTTACATTATAATTACTATTCTTATGATTTTTTTTATTTTTTTTTATTTTTTTTTTTTTTCATTTAGCAGAATATATAGGAGATAAGGAGTGATGGTGGAAGGAAGACTGGGTGGTGAGATAGGCCATAGAGAAAATGCAAGGATAAGAGTAACTGAAGCTTTGATTCAACTCTTTCAGTGAGTTTGGGATGAGTAGATGGCAGTATTATAATGTAAAACTTGCAAAATAAACAAACGAAAGCTTATATGAACACAGTAAATAGACAAAATAACTAATCAAAATCGCTATGTGGAAACAACGCTTAAGTAAAATAATGATTTATAGATAAAAGAACAATCCGCCACATATGGTGTACATTACTACATGAGCAAGTTAATCTAGTTAATCCAAGCAAACTAATCGCACACATAACAACGCACTATCGTCACGTTCAAGGAATTAGTCAATTTGGGAAGTCCGGGACGTTCTGGTAATTATTGATGTATAGTGACAGTAGGTATATGCTATTTGTTGAATATTGTAATTGGATGGAAATTAAGGGGAGGCAGACCGGTATGCTGGACCCCCTTCTCCCTAATGTTTAGCCCCACTAGTTTTTGAGATTATAAGATGTTAGGCCCATTAGTTTGGTGATTTTAACACCTTTCGCCCCATTTCGTTGTCAATTTTAAGACCTTTCGTGGCATTTAGGTGTCGATTTTTTCCTGGCGAGCCTGCAATTTTAAGAGGAACCGGCCATTTTTCGACCAAAAAATGTAAACATTTGTCTTGAAGGGGGGTCTAGGGGGTGTTTTTCTAAGCTTAATGGTGGTCTAGGGAGGAAACTAAAAAAATATATGAATAAATTAATTAATAGACCAAACAAACGGCCAGTCTCCCCTTAACCCTCCTGGCCCGGGCAGGCCCTCCAAAGGACACCACGAAATAAGAGCAGGTGCCCGGGTGTCCTTTCAGGAGATAGTAAGCTTGAAAGCCTATTCAGCTTGGTCTGAACGCCGTGCGTCCGACGCATGTAAACAAAGCCGATCGTTGCGTCACCACACCTCCGAAAACAATAAGGAGAGGTCGGATCAATGTTATTGTTGTGACGTCAGACGAAATTAGTGTGTGAAAAGCTCCGATATTGTCAACATCGCGGAAAAATTAGCTCCACTGAAATCGTCATCACAACTGAACCAATTGACTTACAGAGCTCTACTCAATGCCAGTCTACAGATTGGAAACCGTACTATGTTTATAGATGCGTGGGAAATTTCTAGCAGTTAAATTAACAAAAATACGGTAGCCTAGGCCTAGACATTTTTCGGCCAGATCGCCCGGGTAGCCCACACTGTCCTTTGGAGGACCTGCCCGGGCCAGGAGGGTTAATCCACCTAACTTTGACCAACACCCAGATACTCCAAGTTCTGTGAGACTGACAACCGGTCCCAAATGGAGGTCCAAGACTTCTGCACCCAGTCGGCCAACATGGCAGGTGTCCCAGCCGTTAGTGTACCAGTGGCCCTCAACCCCAGTGGTCTACCCCTGGCCCTACAGCTCATGGCGCCCTGGGGAGGAGATGCCACGCTACTTTCTGTCGCCAAGTGGATGGAACAGCAGGTTAACTTTCCACAGTTACACATTTATGAGTAGTAATATTAGTTAAGCCGGTATCACATGAGAGCTTTTATAGTCAACATTCTATGATCAACATTTTTCTGGCAACATTAGCTGCCAGACCAGTGTTGAGGGAAAAAGCGCTCGTGTGATACCGGCTTTATGAAGACGTGTGACTGATTAACTACGAGTATTTGGTGTCACAGATTGCCTTCTTACAGCCAATAAAGCATGAATAAACAAGATCGTTGAAGTAGTAGGGAATGGTCTTTTAAATATAGAAAATGGAAGTGGACCCAACAATACAGGTGTCTTGCCTGTTATAGTCTATTCGCTGTAAGTAGGCGAGAAATCATAACCTCTAACCTCTGTAACTCAAAAACGACATGAGTAATCGAGCTAATAATTCTACCATTTGGGAGGAGTCAGCCAAGGAATAGATGGGGAAATTTAAAGCCAATTTGCTCTAGCCCTTTTTGAGTTATAGAGGATTAGAAGTCATGATTTCTCGCCTACTTACTGCGAATAGACTACAGTGTACCAGTGTTCCTCAAACCCAGTGGTTCCCCTGACCCTACAGCCATAGCACCTCTGGGAAAAGATGCAACACTACTTTACGAAGTGGATCAAACAGCAGGTCAACTTTCCAGTGGTTATTTTGTATCTTAAATGTTCCACTTTCTTTCCCATATTTGAAAGCAGTGGGCTAGGTAGACTACTGTTTATTGTTGGTGTCCTGAGGCCAAATTTTACAGTATTTACAATGCCTTCGCTCCCTCCTCTACCTACATACATACAAGTTTAAAGACTGTTTTGTCCACAGAGAATGTGGTTACAGTCTCACGTCCTAAATGGCAGCTTTCCAGGTTGCCCTGTCAAGGGTTGCCTCTGTTGTCAAGTTCTTTATTTTGAGATCAGACCGGAGTGCCAGAGCCCACGTCATTCTAGGTCCCCCCCTACGTGCAGCTCCCCCCACGTTCACAATCCGACATTCTTCACCCAGTTCTGATCATCCATTCTCTCCACATGTCCAAACCAACCAAATCGGCTCGTGCACATCACTTCACTGATCCTCCTAATACCCAGACGCCTTCTCAATTCCTCGCTCGATACTCTGTCCCTAAGATTAATCCTACACATCCATCTCACCATTTTCTTCTCATTCCATTCCATTCTATTGATATCCTTTGCTTTAACCGGCCACGTCTCCAAGGCATAGGTCATCGCGCTCCTAACACACGAAGTATACACCTTCCCTTTAAGGTGGGGTGGGATCCCTCTCATGGTCAGGAGTGGCAACAGCTCTCTAAACTTTCCCCAGCCACTTCTGACTCTAGCAATGGAGCTAGCTTCAGCGCCACCTCCGGCGGAAACCGTATCGCCCAGGTAGCAGAACTTATTCACACACTCCAGCGTTACACTGTCGAAATCAACACTGACAGGCGGGTCAATTAATACAAGATCTCCCTTGCACACTGCACATTCAAAGTCTATGATTCTTGTCAAAGGTCCTCTAGCTCCACTACATCTCGTGTACCCAGTCACTACAGACGCAACATTGAATGGAGTTACTTCCCACCCCCTTCCCACATACTGCGCATGGATAGTCGCCGCTATCTGCGATAAGAACTAGATCATCTGCATATAACAGCTCCCATGGGAGTCCTGTCCTATATTCCCTTGACAGAGCCTCCAGGACTAAAACAAACAGTAATGGGCTCAGCACTGAACCTTGGTGAACTCCAACCTTCACTGGGAACTCTTCGCTCAGGCCCCCGTTGTTGTTGTTCCCCAGGCTGTCTGGCCAAACAGCCCCAAGGTCTCGAGCAAGGCCAAGGCCATAAACGAACGCCTCCACAAAACCCTCCCTGCTTACCACTAAAGCCCGGGTGACCGAAGCCACTCCAAGGCAGGGAGCTAAGGAGGGTGCGGAAATGCCCGGGAAACCAAAGCCCCACCCAAGGCCCTGTGCCCCTCAGCAATTATGAAGGGAAAGCTGAGGGGCAAGGGAAAAATGCGACGCTTTGGCTCCCAATCTGCCAACTTCTAGGTTGGCAGTAGGGAGGTCAATCCACGGAAAAGACGCCGTCACTTAAGATCTAGAAGATATATAAGTAAAAGGAACAGTCAGAGTAAGCTATGGGGACGGCAGAGATCGCTCAGCTCTCACTCTGATAGACCAGCCCACCACCACTCAGGCCCCCGTTTACTCTAACTGCTGCCCGTGACCCCTCATACATTCTCATTATAGTATGAACTATTTGTACATGTACTACTAAATTTGGTGTAAATAGTAAATTTATGGGTACAGGTACGGTACTGTATATATGAACATTTTATATACATTAATAGCTTTTCTCAGCAAGTTTTTTTTATACCCTTTTGTTATCAAGTTGGAATAAAGTAAGAACAAATAAGACACTTTATTTTGAATATTTTATTTAAAATATTGTCTGTTGAAAAATAAATATTGTGAATATATTATTGCATATACTGTACATATATTGTATATTGCATATAAATAAATTTTGGCTACCCCCAAAATGGGGATTGGGCCTGAGCATATAGATAGATAGATATAAATGTACTGCATGGATAATATCCTTGTAAAACAGTGTCATTGGTATTTAAAGTTAGGGAGACATGAACCTGGGACAAATACTGTGGCTGCATTTAACCACCATAACAGGTTAATGTATAATATCAATGAAAATATATGGTGTGACCCACTTCAAACCACATTATCACAAACGGACAAACTATACATAAACTCCCTATCAAACTACTGTATATATTGTATATATTGTATATACAGTACTGTAATATCGCGCTAAGAAGTCATGACTCGCTTTTTCTAAGGCTCGGACAAAGGTCCCCAAATCTGGCTACCGCTGGCAACTCTCCACAGCCCGTCGGAGCCCGGTCTTTTCCAAATTTAAAACTACAGTATAGGTCTCTGGATATTCCCAATAGTTGGCCTACTGACAAAATTAGCCTATGAAAAGAATGCCTCTCCCCCTGAAGGGAAAGGTGTATGCCTCATGTGTTAGAAGTGCAATGACGTATGCCTCAGAAACATGGGCCGTTAAAGTAGAGGATATCAACAGAATGGAGCGTAATGAGATGAGAATGGTGAGATGGATGTGTGGGGCCAGGCTACAGGATAGAATAACAAATGTTGAGCTGAGGAGACGTTTAGGTATAAAGAGTATTAGCGAGGTGATGCGTACAAGTAGACTGGGATGGTATGGACATGTGGAGAGAATGGATGAACAAAATTGGGTGAAAAAATGCAGGTCTGTGATTGTGGAGGGAGCTGCACCTTGGGGTGGACCGAGGAAGACCTGGGATCGGACTATACGCGCCGATCTCAAATCCAAGAACTTGACAAGTGAAGCAGCCCTTAACAGGGTTGCCTGGAACGCCGCCATTAGGACAAGAGACTGAAACTGCACTGATGTGTGGAACACTCAGTCTTAAAATGTTATGTATGTATGTATGTATGTATTTATGCTCTCTAAATTATATTTGTTGTAGTTTGAATAAATATAAGTAAGGTTTGTTTTCAATTTCTTTATAGATATTAAGTGACTTCCTCCACATTTTAATCCTGAATCTAGTGAGCGAAATACTACAAGATTCATATTCTTTCGTTCGGCTTAGTCTCAACTTTCGTATTACTGTATATGGTTTCCTCTCACATAATAAGAGAAATATATTGCAACAATATTTAAATATGTTTTTGGTATTTTTTCCTTAAATACAGTTCTCCCCGGTGTGTAATAATTGTATATAATGAGAGCCTCAATTGTTGCCAGATAACACTTTCTGAACAAAAGGTACTGGGAATAGAGTCATGACTTCTTAGCGTCATAGTACCTATGAAAGCATTAACCCCTTGAAGCTCTGACGCGTTTTAGCAGTATGTTTTGGCTATCATTAGACGATTTTACGCAGCTTAGGAAGGATATGTGGGTATTAAAAGGGTGACGACTCTCTCAATCAACCCTCTGACTTCCATATACCCTTCCTAATCTGAATAAAATTGTCTAATAATTAACAGAAAACAAAACAGAAATGCGTATTGGAGCTTGAAAGCATTAAGTTGTGTCATTCAGTCACACCATATATCCCAGGTCCATGTACAGTATTGGCAATTATAATCACACTCAATACTTGCTACTGTATTTTATTTATGCAACTAAAACTAGAGAATTTAATTGATGAAATATTAATGTACTAAATACATCAATCCTATAGATATGTCCTTCAATGTATCTTAACATAATAGGCATCCACTTGAATCATATTAGGAGGCACAGGTGTTCATCGAAGCTATCCAAGTTTACATTTGCCCTTTAAAGCGAAGGGGTAGAAAAAGCAAGCATATGGAATGTTCACAATGCCCCAATTAGCCATATTCCAATTACTGTACAGTCGCGCTAATAAGTGATGTTTCGGCACCAAATATGTTTTGATCAATAATTGGTATCAGCAATATCCAAGCTTCATTTTTTCATATCGAGTGAAATATACAAACATGTTCCTACACTTACCCACCCTATTCAACATCTGACAGACATTAATACAGAGCAGAACGAGCCAAACGAAATGACAGCTAGGACATGACTTATTAGCGCGACTGTACATCAAACGCCATCTAGATCCCGTGGCGGTTCCAAGTACAGTACAATAGAAAGGTACAAAGATGATTTGGAAATTACGCTCTACAGGCACTTTTATCACTGCGTCTCTAGCAATTCATGATGCAGGCAAAATTAACAGGGAATGTGAGAATCAATTTATCTTGAGTAACACATTCTATGACAACACTCACAATCAATATAAGAATAAATAAAAGACCAGCCACAATTCTACCTCCTTATAGAACTCTATGAGAAGAGGTTGCCTTTTATTTTACTATAAACCTGGATGGGGATAAACGTCTTAAAACAGTTGGCTGAATGGGGCTGAATGGATACAAGCCAGGGAAAGAAAGAAAAGGAGAGAAAGGGATGACCCCTCTTAACCCTCGTCTAGCGGGGGATTTTGGGCTATTTTGGGCATATTCAGGCCCTCCTGAATGATCAATCAAGTATCTGCATGAAAAGAAATTTATTCAGCAAAACTAGGCGCTACAAGCTTTAAAATGAGACCAGAACGAGCTACGTAGCACTCGTCGTTTTGATGCAGTGGTACCACCAACATGGGAGTTTAGCGTATAGCGGAATATTTTTTCCAGCTACGCTCACTACTGGCTACACTGCCGGCCTCTCGAGAACAGAGGGAGCGTGAGTCAGTGGGCGGCGGTAAGCCCTGGGTGTCGGCCGTGTGGCCTGCTGTGCTCCCGGCCATTTGCACTCTATTTTAACCCTTTAAAAGCCTTAATAATGCTCCTAGCTTGCTGCTTTTTAGATACAGACTTAAGTCGGGCCCCGCTCTTTAAGTGTTAAAGACATTATAGATTACTGTAGAGATGTGAGAGGTGTGGAAAAAGTATACCTATTTATAGGGGAATGGTGATAGAAAGTTCAATGCTAGGTGGTGTGTGAAGGATTTTTATTTTATTTTACTAAGCGTTATTTCCACATAGCGATTTTGAAAGTTATTTTGCCTTTATATTGTCTTTGTCCAAGTTTTGGTTTGTTTAGTTTGCAAGTTTTACATTTTAATAAGTGTGGTTGGAACATTAATTTAGGTTGTCTTGAACAAATATAGCGAGACAGCCGTCCATACTGGTAACCACTCCCGAGTGTTCTCCTGGAAACTGTTCTGCACCCTGAGCCTCCGCCAAGTCCTCTTCTGACAGAATGATGGTCCCGGTGGGCAACGAGTCTTCAACCAGGTCGCCTTCAATGTTACTACCCCCCACCTCCCTTAGTCTGATACCCGGGTTAGTGCCGTGTAGATCTAGCGTTTCAGATCCTATTCCACCATCTCTCAGTTGGATATTGGAGTTGGTGTTGTGTAAATTTAGCGTTTCTGGCGATATCTCGTGAGCTCTCAGTCTGATAGTAGAGTTGGTAGCATTCAAGTCTAGTGTTTCAGGTCCTATCTCAGTATCTCTGAATTGAATGTTTGAGTCAATGCTGCTGGTTTCAACCTCCCTCAGTCTAATTCCCGAGTCGGTGCTATGCAGATCTAGAGTGTCAGGTTGAATTCCAGCGTCTCTCAGCTCTCTCATATCACTGGGCCCTACCTCTGAATTTCTCAGTCTAATTCCTGAGTCAGTGTTGTGTATATGTAATGTATCTGGTCCTATCCCAGCATCTCTCAGTCTGATATCTGAGCTGGTACTGTGCAACTCTAATGACTCTGGCCCCACTTTAGCATCTCTTAATCTGATATTAGAGCCAGTGCCGTGTAAGGTGAGCGTTTCAGTTCCAATCCCAACATTCCTCAGCCTCATAACTGAATCTGCGTTATGTACGATTAGCGCCTCTGTTCCCACCTTAGCATCCCTTAATCTGATACCTCTGTCTGTGTCATGTATGGCTAGTGTTCCAACCTCAGCAACCCTTAATCTGGTACCCTGTAAATCTAGCGTCCCAATCTCGGCATCCCTTAATCTAGCACCATGTATGTCTAGCGTCCCAGCCTCCTTGGATACTAGATCAGAAGCGTCTAGCCCTGGGTCACCACAGGTCAATGTGTTGGCTCCGAGGTCGTCTCCTTCCATGACCCCCGGGACAAATTTTTGATCCGAGGTAGACAAGTCGCCCACCTCCAGCTTCTCGTGTTTCTTTAGGTGGATCTTCAGGGTTACATACTGGATGAACGTCTTGGAGCAGTACTGAGGGGGAGAAACAAATATAGTACCAGTACAGTAACATCAATCATACTAAAGGAGGGAGACTTATAGTATTATTGACATTGAAGTTAAGATTTTTCAAGGATACAGAGATCAGTAATAGAAATACTTTAGAACAAGAACAAGATCCTTTAGAATACAAACATAGTTTATAAAAGATAAAGTAGATAAATAGGTATGGTACATAAAATGGAGTATATTTGTTACTGACCTTACACTTGTGAGGTCTCTCTCCAGTATGAACCCTCTCGTGGCGGTGGAGGTGAGATACGTGGGAAAACTCTCGGCCACAAGCAAAGCACATGTATGGCTGCTCCTTATTGTGTAGCCTGCAGATATTTTGAGGAAATAACAGGTTATATATTATTATATGATGGTGCTTCCTTAAGTCCCTTTCCTGAACACCCTCTCTCTCTACTCTCTACTGATCTATCTATCCATCCATATACTCAGGCCCCCAATCCCCACTTTTGTTTTGTTTTGCCCATCGATATCCATTCAACCATCCACATCTCTCTCTCCACCCAATACATATACTGTACATACAACACCACAACAAAGACTTTCCGCAACACAGCCCCATCATGTCACCACAGTGGCCGATGTTGGTATAGCACTAACAGTGTCTTGGCAAGACTCAACGAAGTCCCCCTGAAGCACTTACACATGGCAAATCCGCACCACACCAACCCTCACCGTGCTATAAGGCAGCAACAAGAAACCACTGTAACTGCTACACACATACATACATATACATGCCATACAGAGGGAGCTAGACAGACATACACAGACATGATAGATAAGTGGTTGCCGTGTTATGATGATTTTAGCTGCGTATTTTGCCTCATATGAGGCCTCCCGGATTCCAGCCTTTTTTTTTTTTTTTTTTTTAGGCCTGCCGGATTTCATGGATTAAGCAAATATAGGTTATTTTGTCAATACTGTACTTTGAAGGATACTGTAGTACCCAGTAGCTCATTAATAGTTTTAAACATTTCTTCAAATACTGACCTCATATGATAGTTGTAGTCACTCTTGCTGAAGAACTTTTTGGTACAGAGATTACAGGCGTAGGGTCTGAGCTGCTGGTGGTCACGCTTGTGATGTTGCTTCAAGGACGTCACATTCTGATACGACTGCCAACAACAGACAATATTAAAACTTTGGCCAAGCCACGGGCCATGGCATGGTCGGTAGCGCGTCAGACTGTTGACCGAAGGGATCTGCAGGTCGATCCCATGCCATGACATTGGTAGACCAAGAGTTTGAGCAGCTCGGTCTAGCGATTTGTAGCAAATGTCCATTAAAGTCCCTGTAACAAGGGCACGCGCTAGCCCTGTCAATCAAGGGAGTGCATAGCGTTAAAAAATGCATCTGCATCCATGAGATAGTTTTTTTTTTTTCAAAGGTGGGTAAGCAGTACAGTAGAAACTTGTTTATCCGGTATGATTGGGGGGGAACCAGTGCCAGATAACTCATTTTGCCGTTGTTTTGAGAGTTACTCCAATGAAATCGCCCAAAATCCTAATAAATACATCCTAACTTACTAAATATGCTTTCATAAACATAAAAAAGCATATTGATTACTGTAAAGATACTTGTACTCACCATGAAGATGTTTAGGTTTCGGGATATTTTAGTAATTTACTGTTACTCATATCTCTGCAAATAAATGGCCTAACCTAGGTTATAAAATTATATCAGGAAGTCATAAATGTTACAGTATGTGTGTATTTGTAATATGTTACAAGGCTTTGCTACTTGAAAATTCAAAATCATCTTCCAATTTTATATTTATATTCCAAACAGTACCGCTTAACGCTACCACCCGGTACTCCAAAAGTACTGGCGGTACCTCTAGCGATACAGATCCAAAAATATAATGGCAGTACCTTCAACAGTACTAAATAATTACCGACGGTACTGCCCACCTTTGCCTTTTTTAGCGCTTTCTCTCCCATTGGAGAGACAAACATCAACAGATGTTCTAAAAGACCACTGCCATGTACCAATTGAGCAAATGCTTTTTAATACATGTATAACTTTATGTAGGTGAAGCAGTAGTAAGTAATCAATAATTCACAGAAATCAATCTGAATAATATATTTATGAATTTTTTCAGTTATATAGTCATATTCTGGTTATTGGACAAGACTTTGTGACTCAATGAAATAAACTAGACTGACCTTGGAGCACTGAGTACACTGGTGGAGTACAGGAGATGGGTTGTGTTTGATAATATGCTTGTTGAGGGTGGAGCGGTAGGCAAAGGTCATGTTACACACGTGGCAACTGTACTTGTGTAGGGAGGGGTCATGGGTGGCCATATGCTGCTGAAAGTTCCACTGTTTACTGAAGCTCTTGTTGCAATCTGGGCATACCAGCTGCCCGGAAGCATTCTCCCTTACACCGGAAATATCGGGCTTTATCTCCAGGTCCACTCTCTCGTTCTTTATGGCCAACGGTTTGAGTGGTGCGGATTGTTGCCCTTGTTCAGTCTTTGGAGTGGCTGCGGTCAGGACAAGAAGGGGTATAAGGTCCTTGTCAGGGAGCCCAGTTGGGTCATCTGGATCTAGCATCATATCTGCAGTACCCTGGGGCTCCAATTTAATGCTGTGGACAGGTAGGGGAAGAGAGGTTGGGGTGCTATCTGACACGGAGAGGGTAGTGGTAGGGTTAGCGCCAGTGAGTGAGAGGGAGGTAGAGGTGGTACCAGGTAGGGAGAGGGTAGTAGAGGAGGTGCTATAAGGGAGGGTATAAGAAGGCTGACTATCTGAAGATTGTGAGAAATGCAGCAGGGACCCGTCATCATGGTTACTATGTACATTAATCATTATAGTCTCCTCTGGCAGGGTGGTGCGAAAGTTCTCCTCAATAGCCAAAGGGTGTCCGGGGGCATCCATCTGCAACACCTGATCCCTGGAAGCCTTGTTGCCTTTCTTCATGACGTAAGAGACACTCTCACCCTCCTGAGTGATATACATAACCAAGTACTCCTCCTCCTCATCCTTCTCATCTTTCTCCACCACACTCACCACCTGGGGGTTCTCCTGTCCCCCAGCAGGGTGTGATGGGGACAATGGTGGGACAGCTGTAAGATTTATGTTTACGTTTACATTATTGGAAATTGAATTCATCATGGTACGACCCGTGTTTAGACCCAGGGTATCACCAGCTTGTTCTTCCGGTGTCAGGCAGGCATGAGTCTTAATTTCAGTCATGGGATAGACCTTACCACAGGAGGCACACATATGCTGGCTGGTGTTAGAATGGACCTTCTGCTCATGACTCTTAAGCTCTGACTTGAGGCAAAACTGAGCCCCACACACCCGGCAGTAGTAGCTGCGTCCAGTGCCCCCAGCCTGGCCCCGGATAATGCGGGCTGCCTCCTGTACAGTCATGACCTTCTTGTGCTCCATTCTGGAATGTTTACGCAGCCCAGCGGCACTACGAAAGGTGGCTGGACACAGATGACACACGCCTGACCCGGGCTGGTGTGTCGCTCTGTGTTTGTGTAGTAGAGTCACCTGAAACACAAAGTTAAAATAAAAGGAGATTGAAAATATTTTAGATTAGATAGAAGAATAGGTAAGGTTATGGGTTTGACGACCCGAAGGGAAGGAAGGAAAACTAAATATTTAGTAATGGTTCCATAGTCAATGACGTGAGAGCCTTATACTGTATATATAAGGCTCTTACGTCATTGACGGAGAGAACCATTACTAAATACAGTAATACTGTATTTTGAAATTATATTAAATAATCACATAATTAAGCATCTGGAGAATAATAAATTAATCGGTGATAGGCAATATGGTTTTAGACGATGTCGATCAACTGCAGACATTCTTTGCCTTCTTACGCATCAAATCAACCAAGCTACAGACCAACATGGTGAAACACATACAATAGCACTGGATATATCAAAGGCATTTGATAGAGTCTGGCATCAATCCTTATTGTCGAAGATGTCACACTACGGCCTTGCATCATTAGTTCCACTAATTTCTTCTTATCTTCATAACAGAAAAATACGTGTAATGGTAGATGGCCTTTATTCTCAATTTCACTCAATAAATGCTGGTGTTCCCCAGGGATCAGTTTTGGCCCCAACTCTGTTCCTCATTCATATCAATGATCTCATATCTACCACTCATAATCCAATACATTCCTACGCAGATGACTCAACACTCCACAGTTCCTTCACATTTACCAATTCTTTCACCCAACCCGATCTTATAAATTCAAAAATAAACACTGCAATTTCTCTGAACCAGGACCTTTCTAGAATTAATGAATGGGGACAAGAGAATCTAGTTTCCTTTAATGCACAGAAAACCAAGTACATTCAATTTTCTAACCGACAGAATCTCACTGACTCCCATATATTTTTTAATGATGTAAATATTCCCACTTCCCCTAGTATTGACATTCTCGGTGTAACATTAACTACTAACTTGAGCTGGACACATTATGTTAGAAGCATTGCTAAGAATGCCTCTAAAAAACTGGGACTCCTGTACAGAGTTCGAGAATTCTTCACTGACGAGCAGTTGGCCGTAATATATAAAAGTCATGTGCGCTCTCAGATGGATTACTGTTCACCTCTGTGGGGTGGAAGTGGAGTGGTTGCATTGAGGCAGTTGGACAAAATTCAAAATAAAGCTATTAGATTAATCAATAACCCTGCAATCACACAGGACCTTCCTACATTATCCATACGAAGAAACGTTGCATCCCTTGCATTATTCTACAGATATTTTCACAGCAATTGTTCCGAGGAACTTGCTTCAATTGTGCCGCCTCTCCACATCTTTCCCCGTAGAACTAGGGCAGCTGAGAGCGCCCATGAATTTACACTTTCTCCTCCACAATGCAGAACTTCTGCTTATCAGAATTCATTTATCCCCAGAGCTACTACTCTTTGGAATTCACTTCCCTCGAATTGCTTTCCACAAACTTACAATCAACAAATGTTTAAATCCAGTTGTTACAAACATTTTATGAATGGAGGATGCCTTTAGGCACATGGACCTTTTTGTTTTATCTGTGTTTTTCCTTCCTCCGTTCATTGTCTCTTAAAAAAAAAAAAAAAAAAAAATACCAGTAATATTTTTTAAACTGTCCACATTTTTTTTCTCAATACTAATTTACAAATGGGTCAGCCACTTAAATTGGATGGCTGCTAGGTGCTACCTGCAAATGCTATAATTCAAATGTTAAGTTGTTGTAGTTCCCCAGAGTGTCTAGCCGAACAGATCCGAGTCTGGTTGACCGAAGCCGTGCCAGATGTTCGGGCCCCCAAAGGGGGGCTAGGGCGAGATGAGATCTGTCTCTAGAGAGGGCAGCAGGGGCGGGGATCATCAGCCATGGGCTTCCACCCCCAGGCCAATGTTACACCCGTCTTCAGCCCCCCCTTGTAGTGCAACCCATTCGGGCGATCTAGCCAGCACCTAGAAGGAAAAGTAGTACAGTACTGTACAGGAAAAAGAGACAGACAGGCGTGGCCAAGGTAGGGTAGAAGATGCCAAACCTCACTCTGGGTAGTCATCAGATTTTCTGGCTTGCATTCAAATCCCAATGTGGGCAGCTGGTACCAAGCCAACTTAGCTGTCTGGCCTATCTATAATGGTTAGATTGGAAGTGAGCAGCTGGAATCTGCAATGTGTGGATCGATCAGCCTTTTCATAGACTTCAATAATCTTGTGTTCTTACCTGTTTGAATCGCTTGCCACAGAAGGTGCAGACATAAGGCTTGATTCCTGTGTGGAGTCGCTGGTGACGGATCAAATTGGATGGGTGACTAAACTGCCGGCCGCACACATGACATACATTGGTCTTGATGCCGAGGTGGAGGTTGAGATGCATCTTGAGGTCGTGAGGCCGGTAGAAAGCCTTACTGCAGAAGGTACAGCCGTGGGGTCGCTCCTTCTTGTGCACCATCCTAATGTGGTCCTCCAGCACCAGACTCTTACTGAAGCTGAGGTGGCAGGAGGGGCAGGGGAAGGGGCGTGGGGCATGGTGAGCCTCAGCCTTGTGGACCCGTAGCTCCACAGCAGAGTGACACGTGTGGTTGCAAACTTCACAGCTCCATACACCTGGGATAGAAACACTATACCGATATGTACAGCTACAGTACTGTACTGACAAACGTTTGTGATCTTTTGAGATTTTCTTTATGCAAATATATTCATTTAGATTGATGTTCAAATTAAATCAGTTAAATATGAATACATTCATATGTATTTATCAATATAGAGCTGATTTGATCTGAACATCAATCCAAATGGATATATTTACATATAGAAAAGTCACAAGAGCTCACAAACATTTGTCAGTAGCTGTACAAATTAAATACACATTAAGGTAGAAAGAAAAGAGATGGCCATATGAAGAGGAGCTTAAAATTAGCAAAGTACAGTTAAATACCCTCTTCAGATCAATAGCATAAACCAAAGTAAACAAAAATTATTATCAAACTACAATAGGCATGTAACTGTGTTGGCCGGTTTAACCCTCAGACCACAGGAAGCTTTAAATATTCCCACCCGCTCTCACCGGGGAAATTCTGCAATTTGCTGCATTTTTCGCGTGCTTCACCTGTTAATAATATTACAATATAATGGCCTAGCCTAGGCAATTTTGTTTATCATTATTTCATCATTCTTATGTCACTGTACATTGCTTGCATGCATGTACAAGGAAATTTAACGCACAGACGGAAGGACGGAGGGTATACCATAATACGTCCCGTCGACGACGGCCGTATGAAAATTACCAAAGATAAGTACTGTATACAGCACATACCTTGGCCACGGTGGACCTGGAGGTGTCCATGGTACTGTCTGCCAGAGCGGAACTGTGTGTGGCATACAGGACATGTCAGTCGACCGGGGCTGCCACACCGCCGGGTGCGCCGTGGGGGAAGCAGAGAATCACGGGTAGCCAGTCGCTCCTCTATAGTGGCACTGTCAGTATCTTCTTGCTGGCTCTGTTCCGGGCCACCCTTCCCTTCCGTCTCTTTGGGTTCCTCACTCGCTGGCAGCTTGGCCTGATTATCTACTTCTAACTTTAATGGCCTGACTGATAGTAACAGAACCGAGTCATCCTGCTGGGCTTCCCCTTTGTTAGGTGTCTCGTCCTCGCCTAACTCTATCTGGTCGGCACTGCCTCCTGCTGTCCCGACCAGCACCAGGTCCCCGTAGGTGTGTTGGAGGTGTTGAGTGTAGTTGGTTGGTAAGGTATGCAGTTCAGACCCTTCAACCGAGTTTAGGGTGATGGTGTGCCCCTCTCCGCTTGTTTCCTCCCCTATATCCTCCCCTCCGCCAACCCGCTCCCCATCTGCCTCCCCCTGAATGTAGATGTAAGTCATGGGCTGCCCCGACCCTGCCTCCCCTACCACTACAAACTGTCCCCCTGTCACCTCTTGAGGGACAGAGTTGTCCTTGCCGGACATTGGGAGGTGGGGCGCCTCAGGGGTGTGAGTTGGATCTTCCAGGGAGTGCAGCATGATGTTCACCCCTCCATCAAGGGCATCCAGATATGTGATGGTGGCTGTAGAGGGGAGGTGGGGTGGGGGTGAGCCACTTTCCCCTTCACCATTACCTCCCCCCATCTGTCTATGAGCCTCCCGTTTGACAGAACATAGCAGGAGAGATTCGCCACCCCCTCCTGCCTCTTCCAGCGTCACAATAGACCCTTGTTCCCCCCCCAGTGTGATCTGCGGTGAGGCCAGAGGGCCAGTTGTGGTGCCATCCAGGGGCTGTAGTGATAGCAATTCATCTTGCTCATCTTCTCTCACAACATTGTTCATGTCGTTCCTGCAAGTACAAAAAATATGTTTTTAGTTACCGTAAAATCACGAAACTTCAGACATTATTTATATTATTTATATTATTTATAAGTGTAACTTTATGGAGAATTCAGTACAGGGAATATTTAAGTTAAGACCAGGTTGCTAAAGCATGACCCTTTCATGCCTATACAGTATTATGAAAACAAATTCAGTATTGATATTGTGGACGATATCATTGTTGGATAATGGGTAAGCTAAATATGCATTTCTTACTATTATCACATATCAAAACACCCTTAACCCTTAACCAACGGCGCACGACATCTGTCGAGTTAAATAAATTTGGACTATGTGGCGGTGCACGAAATCTGTCGAGTGCCATTTTCAGCACATAATGTTGCTGAGAGAGAGAGCTGAGCGGTGGGACGAGCGTAGTAACCTTATGACCGCTCCCCACGACCGGCGTGGGTGTACTGAACTGTATTCCACCTTCCTCCCCCTCCTCTCACTCGCTACACAGGGAATTATGTACGGAAATTACCTTATTTTAGGTTTTTTGCACTCGTGTTGCACGATCGTTGCAAGAGAACCAGTGGTCGTACAAGGATGGTTCGGGTGTCATTGGAAAGCTCTGTTTACGCCCTTTCAGGACTCCCTGCCTAGGCAAACTCTTTCGTCTCTGTCTATCCTCTAACGTCTTCCCTTCATGCTGGAAGTTTGCTCACATTCAACCTGTCCCAAAGAAGGGTGACCGCTCTCAACCCTCCAACTATCGTCCAATTGCTCTTATCTCTTGTCTTTCTAAAGTTTTTGAAACTATTCTTGCTTCCAAATTTCTTAAGCATTTCTCTTCTCATAATCTGCTCTCAGATCACCAGTATGGCTTCCTTAACCTAACAAGTGCGCATGGGGGTAATTGGAAACGTCCCCCTGTGCTGACGTATTTGAGGTGTTTCCGTCACTAAAATATTAATTGTGCCATTAATAGCATTAATGCTTATCCATATGCGCCTATTATGGGTTGATTATAAAGGTATTAACCTGAAACAACAATAAAACGAGTGAAAACAGCGTTTGGATGGTCAAAATCGGAGATATAGCCCGCGAGTTGTATAATGTATGGGTGAGGCAAGCTGCTTTCCCGCCAATTTCCCCCAAGGCCACTGAGACACAGTCGATCGATACTCTCTCTCTCTCTTTCTTGCATTCGCTTGCTATCAGTGATGACCACACCCTCCAACCGGATTTCTAATGTTAGCACGAAAATATACCTCAGAATAAGGGAATAACAGGGAAAATAGGTGATAACTGAAGGAGAGGAGGAAGGAGGGGAGGTAGAGGACTGAGATTTTGCATGGCCCAGGGGTGGCCCAGGGGCCCAAAAAAAAAAAAAAAAAAAAATTGATGTCAAAAGTTGATTTTTTTTTCACTCACTCTTAAGAGTCTCCCCACAGTCCGCCGGGGGAACTCTTAAGAGTCTCCCCGCAGTTCCCGGGTTAAGGGTCGCTCTACTGGTGATCTTCTTTCATATCTTACTAACTCTTGGTCATCCTCCTTTCGGGACTTCGGTGAGACTTTTTCTATTGCACTAGACATATCGAAAGCCTTCGATAGAGTCTGGCATAAATCTTTAATTTCTAAACTACCCTCCTTCGGTTTCTATCCCTCCATCTGTGCCTTTGTCTCTAATTTCCTTTCCGGCCGTTCCATAGCCGCGGTTGTGGACGGCCATTGTTCACTACCTCACCCTATAAACTCCGGTGTTCCTCAGGGCTCTGTCCTATCTCCTATTCTCTTTCTAATTTTTATAAATGATCTTAACTGTACCTTAATTCCCATCCATTCATACGCAGACGACTCAACCTTACACTACTCCATTAGTTTTCAGAACGCCCCAGCCAGCAATCCCTCAACGACAAACGTAATGAAGCCATAGAACTCTTAAATTCTGATCTAAATACTATTTCCAATTGGGGCAGAAAAAACCTTGTTAACTTTAATGCTTCCAAAACCCAATTTCTCCATCTATCTACCCGTCAGGATCTCCCAGCGGACTATCCCTTATTCTTCAACAATTCAAAAATCAACCCTTCATCTTCTCTCAATATTCTTGGTGTCTCTTTTTCTTCTGCTCTCATTTGGAAGGACCATATTACCAGTCTTGCTAAGGCAGCCTCCCAGAAGCTGGGTGTGCTCAACCGCCTTAGGGGATTCTTTTCCCCTGCACAGCTTCTTGATCTGTACAGGGGCATAGTGCGCCCTTGTATTGAGTATTGTTCACATGTGTGGGGAGGTTCCTCTCACACCGCTCTCCTAGACAAAGTTGAAAGGAAGGCCTTTCGTATCATTAACCTGACAAGCGCGAAATAGACCTAGGGGCTAGGGTAGTTATTTGTGCATTTCTAGCCTTGGATTCTGACAGAATTCGTTATATTTACAATATAGAGCATTATTTGTTTTCGGTATGCTTTTATTTTACATATATGATGTATATATGAACCTTCAAGAGTGCTAAAATAAGTGGGAAAAGCATTTGGGTGGTGAAAAACGAAGATATTGGCCACCCGGTCATAATCTCAGGCGAGAGAGCCACAGGCAACCCTCCTCTCTCGCTGTCTGTGAGGTAACTGAGACGAGCGGGGCGGTGTGTGGGTCGGTGTCTGGGTGTTGCATAACGATCTTTTCTGCAACCCACTTGTGCTACATTATCGCGGGAGAGAAAAATAACCGATAAATGATGATAATAAGAGGAAAAATAGGTGATAATTGAGGAGGGGAGGGAGGGAGGGGGGTGGGTGAGATTTACATGGATGAGTACTGGAGGGGAATTATCTCACCTAGAGACAAATTCCTTTGTTTTGATAGGCCCTTTTTTTTTATGGAAGGCTTTTTTTATGGTCTTGCTTCCGTGAGGCCTATCGCGTTCCCTATAGGAAGCCTTCCGTGAGGCCTATCGCGCTTGCCGGGTTAACTCCCGTCCACTCACCAACTCTCTGCAATCTCTCTCTCTCCGCCGCAATGTTGCATCTCTCTCGCTATTCTATCGCTACTATAATAATCAGTGTTCCTCAGAGCTATCCCAGTGCATACCACCTCCTTTACGTAGGGCACGTGGTACCCGTCTTGCAACTCAATCCCACCCCTACTCTGTGCAACTCTCCAACCCAAGAGTGAAACGTTACTCTCAAACTTTCTTCTACTCAACAGCTGAGCTCTGGAACTCTCTCCCAGAATCAGTCTTTCCCTCTTCCTATGACTTAAATTGCTTCAAACTCCGTGTGTCCAGGCATTTTGGCTCGAACGTCCCTTGATTTTGGCCCTGTCACTCTTTCAACTATGGGGGAGGCAGTTATGCCTTTTGCCTCCCTCAATCACATAGGAAAAAAAAAAAAAAAAAAAAAAAGATACTTGTTTTACGCTCTGGGTCTTGTTTATGCATGAATATGAGCGGAAACAACCCTATTTAGGGTAAAAAAAAAAAACGCTGGGAGGGACAGTGTAAAATACCCTACCACCCGCTCTGTGTGTTAAAAACCTCTAAAATTTATATAAAATTGCAAAGAAATTGTTAAGCAATTTATTTGCCAACTATATATAGGCCTAGGCTTTACTGGTGACTGGACGACTCGGACCATGAGACAACTCGGCTAGGACAGCTCGGCCCACTTTTGGACAACTCGGCCCATTATTTGAGACAGCTCAGCCCCATGTTTTGCTATGGGGCAATTTGACAAGACCAGTCAGGATATATGATGGGGAGAGCTAAGTGGAGGGTTTATGGCGTTTGTTTATTGTATAATTATGTTTGTGTGATGTGAGTGAAATGTTTGTTTATTGTATAATTATGTCATAGGCTATAATAGTTCTCTCGATTCATGTGTAGGTTAAGTTAGGTTAGGTTAATTACGAGTTGTCTCGTAATTAACACGGGGCCGAGCTGTCTCGTTTTTACTGGGCCGAGTAGTCTAGCATTCGGCTTTACTGTATAGCCTACCTACAAAAAAGTTGTTCTGCAGAATTACCTATAGAGTACAGAATAATGATTCCATAATCTGCATTGTCCTATATATATATATATATTGGCCTATATATATTATGGCAGTGAACCTTTTCCAAATAATTATCTATGTAACAATTAGGCCTAGCCTATTGAATGTATTGCCTAAAACATAGGCCTAGGCTAGACCTATACAAAAAATAATGTAGGCTATTCATCCTATCATACAGTAACCAAATTGCAATGAATCGTCCAAAACTATAAGCCTAAGCATTAATAAGCTAGGTCTATACAAAAATTAATGTAATCATCCTATCATCCAAAGCAGCTAGAGTAACGTCAAAACGCACGTGCGGCACGTGGTCTCGCAAACGTTTAAATAGAAACGTTTTAACGTTTTTGGGCTAGCCATCATTAGACTCGTTTACTCTCCCACCCGCCCACAACTGAGCCTAAATCTTCAAAGTGAGTCTATCAAGTTACCCGCCCTTTTTAGCCCGCCAATTCTGCAGCACGTGGTAATATAGCACTCATATACCACACTAAAGTAACCTAGCCGGTTAGTTGAAAGGTATATGCACTGCATTTCCGCATTTATACTTACCCAAGAAAGAATCGGACAACAATGGCGTTTTCTCAGCTGGGAACGGAAAGGAAGAATCGGAAGATTCGCCTACTGTTATTTTTCAGGATTTTTTAAAGAGTTTTTGAGGAGTTTTCAAAGAAATGTATCTAAATTTGAGGGAAAACCTATGTACAGTAAAATAAATATTTATACTGTATAGCTGAATTGTAAAATGTTTGTACAATAGATTTTCCGTTGATAATTTTCTTATGATAGAAATTATATCCACAATTTGGTATTATGTACTTATAAATAGTCTTCTTTGTCAATTTTAACTAAGTTCCCATTACTGTATATGTCAAAAAGGAGTCTACCGGAATCACCTTTTGCCCTCGTTTGGTCCAGAGTACAGAAGGATAGAGCTGCCAGCGTGACGTCACACGGTTATTTTGCCGCGCGTCCTAGGGATTTGGTGGCAGCACTGTTGTAGGGCATACAACCAAAACACCTCAAGTCATTTTTCCTTATTAGATACTCGTTGGTTGTCTGCAGTGTTACCAAAGTTAAGGGAAACTCCGCAAAATAAGGGGGAAATAGATTAAAGAGGGAACGTCTTTAAGAGTGCTTTAATGTTGGTAAAAACACTTGTAAATTATTTAAAATAAATTAGATATATAAAAACAAAGAGGAAAATATTAGGAATACATATACAGTACAATATAAAAAATACTTATATATGATGACAAGCAACACAACAAGAATTACATTGTCATTTTGAATACATATTATTAGGTACATGTTATGTAGATGTTAAAGTTGCACTAAAACAAGACATTTCACGAAATCTGTTCATAGGTTATACTTATGACACCTAGGGATATTTTGGCCCAGCATGTTTGACGTTGGCAACGCCACACTCTCACAGCCCGTAGCCTAGTAGGTAGAGCTCTCGTCTCACACACGAGGGGTCGGGGGTTCAATCCCCGGCCGGGCGGAGACAAATTGGGCTTGTCTCCTTTCATGTGTTAGCCTCAGTTCACCTAGCTGTAAATAGGTACCTGGAATAAGTGGACGACGTTGTGACGTCCCATCTGGGGTTGGCAAAAATGGTACAAGGCGAGATGGGTATCATATGGTTCACCTAAGCTGATGGCTACCTAAGCCTTCGGGCGAGACGGTACCGTCTATAGTGAGAATGGTACCATACAGATCCACCCTAAGCCTTCGTTTCCGATGTCGCCAATTGGCTAAAATACAGACTACACACACATCCACAGCCATTCCAACAGTACATAAAACACTTAACATGCATTTCACGCAATACATTCCCAGTTAAGGAGGCGCGATAATAATGAGCTTAGCTCGCATTGCGTGGATTCCCCTTGACGAACAAGTAACTGAGAGCAACAACAACAATGGTGGGGGTAGAGGAAAAGTGAACCTCATAATGACGACAAATTCACAATGATCTGGCCTTTACAGTAGCCTCTACTTATGTCTATATAACTCTGTCATGTCTATAGAGTCTCTGGATAGCGTAGAATTGATTATTAATAGCGTTATTAGTACAAAGTAGGGATTATTACGAATTAATGGAGACCCATTTTCATTTGCGACCGTGCTGCCATCTCTCGAACGCGCGGCTCGCTATTTCTTTTCCTCTATCTGTACTCTGGTTTGGGTCATAAATATATAATTAGGCCTACACTTCAAAACGAAATAATATGTACATCCATTCATAATATTGTCTATTCTACATGTGTGTTATAGACCTATATACAAAAATAAAATAAATTATATGGATTTTGTCATATTACCGAAAGCTGTAAATGTAGCCTGGCTTGTTGGCAACACTTTGTCAATAACAGCTGTTCCTCAAAACAAATTTGGGCTTCCCCAGCGGCGCCTGCTGTTTTGTTGTCTGGTGATTAAATTAGCTGCATAGGCCTATATTAGTACAATTTAAGGGACTGATTGGCTAGAGCCGAAACGTTGAATAATATTGATTAGGCTATCTTGTGATGATAGGCTAGACTAGGCTAATGGATTTTCATCGTATTGTCCGAGGCTAGGCCTATTTCTTAATTTATTTTGTTTTAGGCCTATTTAGCCTTTAGGATTAGGCCTAGTTCTAGGCATTCTGACTTATAGGTGCGATCGTGATTATAGCCTACCAACTATTTGTTTGGTCAATATACAGGAGGTGCTACAATATAGGTAGCAAAATTATAATGGTAGTTTTGGGTTCCTATCATCATATGCTTCATTTCTATATACTTTTTATCCCCGGGGGGGGGGGGGAAATCTTGGGGATTTTTCATTTCAGCCTAGGCCCATTTTCTTGGGATTTTTTGTTTTGGTCATTAACCTAACCTAACCTAATAGCCCCTAAATACATTTAGGTTAGGTTAGGTTAGGTTTTTTGGTTAGGTTAATAAAAAAATAAAAATAAAAAATCCAAGAAAAAAATTAAAAACCCAAGCTTTTTTTTGTTTTTTCCCGGGGATAAAAAGTATATAGAAATGAAGCGTATGATGATAGGAACCCAAAACTACCATTAGAATTTTGCTACCTATATTGTATCCTTGTATATTGACCATTTGTTTTATATAGGCTAGGCCTAGGCTATTATATTTTTTTGTTATTTTTATCTAGGCTAGGCCTAGCCTAGTGGATTTACAATTGGCCTAGGCCTAGGCTCTATATACCAAGTACGATGGCATTACTTTTATGAAATTTAACATTAGGCCTAGTCTTTTAAGGACTTGTGAGAGTCATAGGGTTAATTAAGATATATATTTGAGATTATTTTTATATTTGGTAGGCCTACTTAGGCTATTACCGAAACTACCACTAATTATTTCTCAATATTTGAAGGCTATTATAGAATAGGCTAATTATGTTGTAAAGGTCATATTAAAATGTGTTTCAACCTCCGGAGATACATTTTATGTGCACTAGGCCTATATAAAATACTGTAAAAAAAAACTCTCACTAGCCTATAACTCAACCTATTGACAGCAGTGAAACTATTATTAAGCCCCTTACTGTTAAAATAGATGCTGATTTCAATTATTCATGGGGTTGAGGGGGGGCAAAGCCCCCCTCACCCCATCCTGTATCCAAAGGCAAAACAAAATTTATATTTACTCTGAAAATTACTTACATCTGACTGTTTTAAGATCGTTGTACAGTATAATGGGAGAAATAACAGATCTCTGCCATACCCATAGCTTACTCTGACTGTTCCTTTTACTTATATATTTTCTAGATCTCAAGTGACGGCGTCTCTTCCGTGGATTGACCTCCCAATCTACCAAGATTGGAAGCCAAAGCGTCACATTTTTCGGTAAAATTCTAGTTTCACGTACACAGCGACAAAAGGGAGGCGCCGTTGTAAAGGCATAGCTTCCCGACCAACTATGAAGATCAGGGAAATTGCTGGGTAAAAGACGTAATATAATTATAATAAACTACATTAACGACATTAGCCTAACCTAACAACCTTACCTAACCTAACCTAGTATTATGTAATAGCTATGGTGCCGCATATGGGGAGATTTATTATTTTTTTTTTACAGTAGGTATAATTCCTTCAGGGTGTCAATCCACAAAATATGAATTGTGTTATCATTATGGTTTATTATTTTGTTATCATTATAGCGCGACGGAGCGGCGAAGGCGCGAGCTCTAGGGCGGTCCGGGGGCATGCCCCCCGTGATTTTTTTGAGAATTTAGGTGTCTAAAACAGTATTTCCTGCAATAAAGATGGAAAATATGGAGACCAAAATTATGTCAATTTACCTTTTTTTATTTTTAAAAGAAAAAAAGGGTTGGGAGAGTTTCTGTTATCATTATACAAAAAGTTCATTTGCGTTATCACTCAAAAAACCAGCGTCGTTTGACACCCTGAATTCCTTATAATGCATTTCCGCCGCTTTGGACATATATAGGAATTAAGTATGGTATATGACAACTCTAAAGTAGCCGTAGAAATGTATGAGTATGCTGTGAAAGCGAAACTAGAATTAAACCCATTTTTCCTTGGCCCCTCAACTTTTTCTTCATAAATGCTGAGGGGCACAGCCGCACAGGGCCCTGGGTGGGGCTTTGGTTTCCCGGGCGTTTCTGCACCCTCCTCAGCTCCCCGCCATGGAGTGGCTTCGGTCACCTAGGCTTTATTGTGGTCGACAGGGAGGGTTCTGTGGGGGCGCTCGGTTATGGCCTTGGCCTAGCTCGGGGCCTTGGGGCTGTTCGGCCAGGCAGCTTGGGGAACAACAACAACAACATTTGCCGGAGATTGTAACTAATTTCAACTAGGCTACTGTATAATTATGAAAACTGCCTAAAACCAATAACAAAAACCATGAGAAAATTAATGGTAGTTTCGGTTATATTTTCCTTATATTTGTTATTTGTAGAGGTCCTTCCTATTGTTAGGAAGAACAAAATAGGGATTTTTTTTATTTTAACCACGAATTTTCAGTGTTTTTTATAAAAAAAAATTGTTTCATTTGCATCAATATATGGTGTTTGTAATTAATTAGAAATCTTGGGAAAACCTATTTTCCCCATTAGGCCTGTCGATCGATGTTGAAACACGCGCCCCCCCCCCCCCCCCCTAGTGATTTTAAAAGACAATAGCCTAACCTAACAACTTTACCTAACCTAACCTAACCTAGTATTATGGGTGGGGGCTAGCGCCCCCACACCCACGCTGGTTGAGTACTAATCCCTTAGTAAATAAAACCAAAAATTGTCTGTCGATTATACGAAGGTGAAAGAAAAGTCGATGAAGTCTACGGTGTTTACTCTTCAATTTTCAGCTCGGCTTTGATTGTACATTGACAACGTGAAAGTACCTTATTGACAACCTTGTTACGAAAATTAGATTTTAGTACCATACTTTTATATTAGGTTTTTTCGAGGGTTTAACACATTTTCATATGATCTTTAGAGCTATCGATAACTGGAAGTACCGTATTGACAACCTTGTTACGAAAAAGACATTTTAGTAACATACTTTTTTATTAGGTTTTGCCGAGGGTTAAAACAAATTTTCTTATGATCTTTAGAGCATATAGATTCAATATTTATCTTCAAATGTATCAACAAAATTTGTGGTATTAAAATAACATTGAACCCAAAATAGTGTTAATCAAATCGCCATTCAATCTCTCAGGTTGAGCCATATCCTCTACTCCCTCTGAGCCTGAGGGAAGATAATGAATGAAACCAGGCTGCCAAAAGAAAGCCTAATCCTTTCTTTTTGGTCTTGATATTTGTTTATGTAGAGATAATAGTGTGGTTTATAGTTGAAATTGTGTCCATGGAAGTGAAAATATGGCCAAAACCATGCTAGGCTATATCACGTTACATATCTCGTATTCCGTATCATATTCATTCAAATCTGCCGGGTGTGGGCCAATCAGCGCTCAGCAGACCCCCGTAATATTGTGTTAATCTCTGACCGTTTTGGTAGGGTCAGTACTCAAGCCTTGCAGGGTGTCAAAGCAAATAACTTAATTGAGTAGCACTATTTTCCTGAACCCATCAGCATTAATGTGAGGACGAATGTCGAGCGCCTAGGCTAAATATGTAGATTTCAATTTTATCGAAGAATAGGTCTAGATTGGATGGTGGCCATTTAGACAATTTGGCGCCATCTTGCCGGCTGTGGCACCAAAACTGCAATAATATTGTACTTTGTAACTGTCAGTCGGGCCTAATAACATTTTGTGTAAGCCTAGGCCTATTTTTTGTTAATACTATTCAGTCTTTTTCAGATAGGCCTAGGCTAATCTTATCTGAGTAGGCCTAATTGCTTAGCCTATCAATTAATCAACCAACCGTCAATTCAACGAACGAATATTTTCATGAGTAGCACTAATAATAAAGTGAAGTTGAGTAGCATTACGATAATTGGCCTCATTTTACACCTTGACTCAAGGTATTAGTGAGTTGGGCCTGTAATTGGGGTTGGGTGTGACAGGGTTCTACCTTGTTTGGGCCGATTGGCTTTTTGCAGACTTCTATTTTCTTATGTTCTTATGTTCTTAAATTGTCCCCCAGAATTGCTCCAGTTTGACACCCTGAATGAAACCAAATCCAAGTGAAGGCTAATGTGCTTGGCCACCATAGAAGAGGGAGGGAAGTAAATTAAGGTACAGCTTGAGTGAGTGAGGCTTTGTTATCATCATGGAGGAGGTTCTTGAGCAGCTTGTATCCGAAGCTTCACACAGCAGATATGCTCAGCTGCGACAACACTGCACTGAAGCCAAAGGTAAGCATGGCATTATAACTGAAATACTAGTAAACTTCTATTTACTGACACCTTGTTTATTATAGGAAGAACCCCTTATATAAAAATAACTTATTATAACTGAATTACTGGCATGGGTTGCCCCTCTTACAGGGGATAGGTCCGCTTGGGCCTTGGGGGCATTCAATTTTGTGTATGGCCACCCCCATTAAAGGGAGTAAGGTGTCCAGCAATAGATAGATAGATAGAGATTATAGCAAGAACCCCTTAGTAAAAACATAGTTCTGTAGCCCTTGTATGTCCCACAGATTTGCTAGAGTCTCAGACGGGGCTCTTACGTTCACCACCACATGAACTAAGAGCTCTGTGTCTCCGGCCACTACAGGAAGCTCTTGAATCACGACAGTCCAAGCTCATCAATTTATCTGTGTCTGGCTGCTATAAGGTACAGTACTGCCTTTACCCTTACTATTCTTTGCAAATCATTTATAAACTTGCGTTATTTCAATATTATTATATACAGTACAGCTAATGCTTGTTTGGAATATCTGTTAAAGAATTTATGGGTACTGAGACTTCACTGTCATATATTTGTTTTAGCTTCCTGCACTAGTTTTTGTGTACAGTACAATGAAAAGGAGAACCTCTTAACCCTTTCACGCAGTTTGGATACGATCGCGTATATCAGGGATACTTTAAATCTTTGTGACCATCAGGGGTGTTTATATACCTTTAGTTTAATTGCTTCAACCTCTGCAGTTGTCATTGAGCGAGTTGTGGGCAGAAAACTAATTTTGGAGAGGTAATTATGAGATTAAGATAATTCTATTTCGAATACTAGCCTAAGCGGCAACCCCCATGTGTGAAAGGGTTAAAGTCAAATGACTGTAGTCATTAGGTGAAAAACAAAAAAGACTGAAGTTCTGTATACATATATAGAATGTATTTAACTTGGTACATTACAGTTACTGCGAGACACACAGTTCCACAGTGACTATGTAGAGGATGATGAGACCACATGGCTGGCATCTCAACTGTTGGCCACTTTACAGTCTCTACCGCTACACTCGGAGGACACACAGGTTGAGCTGCTCAAGGTAAGTCTGACAGAAGTCTCATTCAGAAGTGGAGTTAGACTTTATGCTTTCAACTTTGATTATCCATCTAATAAAAGAAAGAAATATTCAACACAGATAAGTAAATATAATTACAATTTTGTTTTCAGCGTTGTTAACCCTTCCTACCCGGGCAGTCTTACCCAAGGACGGTCGCCCGTACCCGGGCGAAATGGCTGAAAAACGTCTAGGCCTAGGCTACCGTATTTATGTTTATTTTCACTACTAGAACTTTCCCACTCATCTATAATCGTAGTGCGGTTTTCAATCTGTATTTTGGCGTTGAGTAGAGCTCTGTAAGTCAACTGATTCAGTTGTGATGACGATTTCAGTGGAGCATATATTGCAGAGATGTTGCCAATATGGGGGCTTTTCAGACACTAATTTCGTCTTACGTCAGAACAATAACATTGAAGAGTCTTCTCCTTCTTGTTTTCGGAGGTGCGGTGACGCAACGCTTGGGTTTGTTGACATACGTCGTACACACGGCGTTCAGACCAAGCTTAATTAGGCTATTAAGCTGCCGTCTTAGGTAAGGACGCCCGGGTAGCGGCCCTTATTCCGAGCTGTCCTTACCTAAGGCAGCCCAGGTAGGAAGGGTTAAGGCATGTTCTTTTCTAAATTATATTCGGGTAGAATGTAGAGTTCGGGCGTACCCCCCGCCTTGTTTACACTACGCGGAGCGGCGGCGGGCGGTTGCCATTATGTTCCCGTCTATTTTGACTGCCTTTGGATACAATAATATATTGAGCCCCCCTCACCCCCACATGACATATATTGAGCCCCCCTCACCCCCACATGACATATTGACATAATCATATATTATTGCCAGCAGGGGGCAAATAACCGAAAAAGTGTCCGTCAAAATAGACGCGAAGTTAACCGCAGCGATCGACCTATGTAAACATGACGACTGTACGCCCGGACACTACATCCATCCCCTATATTCTTTGCCAGATTACACAAGTTGTACTGTATAGTATATTGTTTAAGTAGTAGTAAGCATTAATATTGTATTACACGGTGCAGGTGATGTTGAACATGTGCTGCGTGGCTAGCGTAACAGTGTCCGGACAGTTGGTGACCCAGGTGGTTGGTGTGTGTGGTAAGGCTCATGGTCGGGGCGGTGCAGCACTTAGGTCAGCATCACAGTCAGCAGCAGCGCAGGCCATCGCTTGTCTTGTCAGGCAGCTCAGTACGTTCACCGGAGTTTAATGCAAGATAGTTTTACACATTCAGCTTGATTACTTCACTTTCCATATGTTCTGCAAAAAAAAATATTTATATATATTATTTTATATTAAGACTTCAACCACTTCAATTATTGAACGTGTGATAGTGCGTTGTTATGTGTGCGATTAGTTTGCTTGGGAACCAGATTAACTTGCTCATGTAGTACTGTAATGTACACCCTATGTGATGGATTGTGTTCTTTTATTTCAAAAATTTCATTTTAGTAAGCGTTGTTTCCACATAGCGATTTTGATTAGTTAATTTGACTTTATATTGTCTTTGTCCCAGTTTTGGTTTGTTTAGTTTGCAGGTTTTACATTTTAATTTCTTGTTCAATCTAGATTCTAGAGGATGTTACATATTCTGAATGGCCTAGACAAAATGGCATCAGAAAAATAACTACCCACTGAATCTTTATACTGTACTGTTAAGGGGAGATGGACCGTTTTTCTGGACCCCCTTCTCCCTAATGTTTAACCCCCACTAGTTTTGAGATTTTAAGATGTTGGTTCCATTAGTTGTTGTTGTTGTTCCCCAAGCTGCCTGGCCGAACAGCCCCAAGGCCCCGAGTAAGGCCAAGGCCATAAACGAGCGACCCCACAGAACCCTCCCTGCCGACCACAATAAAGCCTGGGTGACCGAAGCCACTCCATGGCGGGGGGCTGAGAGGGTGCGTAAACGCCCGGGAAACCAAAGCCCCACCCAGGGCCCTGTGCCCCTCAGCAATTATGAAGAGAAAGTTGAGGGGCAAAGGAATAATGTGACGCTTTAGCTTCCAATCTTGGTAGATTGGGAGGTCAATCCACGGAAGAGACGCCGTCACTCGAGATCTAGAAAATATATAAGTAAAAGGAACAGTCAGAGTAAGCTATGGGTATGGCAGAGATCGCTCAGGTCTCACTCTGATAGACCAGCCCATCACCAGGGTTCATTAGTTTGTGGAGTTTATTATGACCTTTCACACCATTAGTTTGTGGAGTTTATTATGACCTTTCACACCATTAGTTTGGGGAGTTTATTATGACCTTTCACACCATTTCTTTGTCAATATTAGGACCCTTCGTGCCATTTAGGTGTCTATTTTTTCCTGGCGAGCGATAGCGAGCCTGTAATTTTAGGAGGAATCGGCCTAAGGCCAGGACAGTTTTCTGCCGAAAAATGTACAAATCTATCTTAAAGGGGGGTCTACGGGTGTTTTTCTAAGCTTGATGTAGGTCTAGGGAGGAAACTAAAAATAAAACAGTACTGTATATGAAAAAATGAATTAATAGACCAAACAAAGAGCCACTATCCCCTTAACTTGCAGAAGAAGAGAGTGAAGACCAGGAGAAGATGCTGATGAAGCGTAGACAAAGCCGCCCCCAAGAGGACCCTGCCAGTGACGATTACGAGGGGGACTACATGGCCCCGGCTTTTGACGAAGTAGTGCCCGTCATCAACTTTATTACCGAGAAATTAATTGAGGCTAGCAAGTGAGTTGAACTAGTTTTCACTTATTTAAGCCTCACTGAGTGCTTAACACTCAACAAGCGGCTAGGTCGGTAAATTCTACTACCTGCCAAGCGGGTGGTTTTACCCTAAACGAGCTTACAGTATTTCCGTTCTCTTTTTCATGCATAAACAAGAGCCAGAGCGTAATACAATTATGTATCTTTCTGAAAGGGCGATAATTGAGCTTTCCAATGACACCTGAACCATCCTTCTACGATCACTGGTTGTCTTGCAGTGATCGTGCAACCGAAAGGCAAAATCGCTAAAATACGGTCATTTCGTTACATAATTACGTGTGTAGCGAGGGAGGGAGGGTGGATGTGTGTGGAATAAATGTCAGTAGGCCCACGGCGGTCGTGGCGAACGGTCATGAGGCAACCTATGCTCCTCCCGTCGCTCGTCTCTCTCTCTCAGAGCCAATATTGCGCCAAAATTGCACACAGACTTAAGTCGGGCCCCGCCACATAGTCCTTTCTTCTCCATACGGACTTAAGTCGGGCCCCGCTAAAGAAGGGTTAATTGCATCAATTTAACCCCTTTGAAGTAGACATAGCTTGAATTAGATGATCATTTGAAGTTAAGACAACCTAGAAATAATTTTAAGTGCATTAAAATCAGTATATTTGGCCATTTGTACACATATTTAGCTCTACATAGACGGACTATCGCTTATCCAAACTGTCAAAAGACTCATGATTTTTTGGATAAAAGGAAGTTTACTGTCTCTTGTACTCTCTTCAGACTGGTGGAGGACAAGAAAGGTCCGGAGATCCCCATAGCGTTCCTGCTGGAGTGTACCAATACACTGTTAACCTGGCTCTCCCACCCTCAGAACCTACCACACCTACACAACTCTTCAGTAGCACCAGGTATGTCCTCTTTCACACACACCCTTGGTCATCTAACTTGTTGTCATGTAAAGTCTACATCCAATTAACCCATACCATACCGTAGGATACAGTAATAAAAGCCCCTGCAGTCCCAAGCACTGTGGCAAAAATGGCAGGAGAGACTACCTTTCCACCTCAAGAGCAAAGCAAGACTGGCGCAGCCACCCTTCAGCAGGTCTTAAATATGCTGTGAGAAGTGTTCCCAACACGGGAGCAGTGCTCAAAAGGTCGTGGTAACTGGTACAGGGTTGTTCAGGCAGTTACAAGGAAAGTACATTACTGACGAATATACTCGGGCCTGGGACTGGGGAGTTACTTATCTACTGACGAATATACTCGGGCCTGGGACTGTAAGGGTTAAGCAACCCTTCCAGTACCAGTGATGTTATTTTCATTTTGTACTATTGTTGATATCTTTTCAAATTGCAAATTTAGTGCAATATAAAATTTAAATATTAATTGTAGTTTCTTCATTCATACAGAATTTAGTCAGATTTACTAGAACGTCCCGGAATTCCCAAATTGATTAATTCCTTGAACGTGACGATAGTGCATTGTTATATGTGCGATTAGTTTGCTTGGGAACCAGATTAACTTGCGCATTTAGTGATGTACACATTGTACACCCTATGTGGTGGATTGTGTTCTTTTATTTCATAAATTTTATTTTAGTAAATGTTGTTTCCACATAGCGAGTTTGATAAGTTATTTTACCTTTATCTTGTATCGTCCCAGTTTTGGTTTGTTTAGTTTGCAAGTTTTACATTTTAATTTACCCTTTATTCCCCTTTAGGCTGCCCTGCCCATTGTTCGACACTGTTGGTGGGAGTATTATGGCAGCGACTGTGCCCTGCGCTAGTTGGATTATTAGGGTGTCCTGTGTCACGAGGTTTGTCCCGGGCGTCTGGCAGGACTGAGGGACAGATGGGGCGTGGCTCTGGCTGTATGGCTCACCCGGGACCACTCTTTAATAACCAACAAGCCAGGGCTATATACAAGTAAGTACGGTGGCGCTAATAAGTCATGTCCCAGCTGTCATTACGTTTGGCTTGTTCTGTGCTCTATTAATGTCTGTCAGATGTTGAATAGGTTGGGTAAGTGTAGTAACATGTTTGTATATTTCACTTGATATGAAGAAATGAAGCTTAGATATTGCTGATACCAATTATTGATCAAAACATACTTGGAGTAACATGTTTGTACATTTCACTTGATATGAAGAAATGAAGCTTAGATATTGCTGATACCCATTATTGATCAAAACATACTTGGTGCCGAGACATCACTTATTAGCGCGCCTGTACATACATAACATAAAGTATGTATATACCTGTATATATAAGTAAGTCACTCCCATATTTTCAGTTAATATTTTTCGGTGCAGCCTTACAAAACAAATTTTGCTATCTAACTATTGAATAACTAAAAAATTAACTGTACTAGTCAGTTGAGAAAATTTGAGTGAGGTGGACTCTCTTAAGAATGTTTGTTTGTTGTCAGTGTTGTTTGTGGTCTGGTGGTGACGATGGGGAGCGTGGGAGAGATGCGGCCAGTACTGGAGTCCCTGCTGCACCGTATGTTGCTCTACCCTCCACCGCAGTGCCGCCACGATGCTCTCAGGGCCGTCTCGGAGGTATAGTTGCATAAAGTATTACACTGCTTTGTTGAAGAATAATTGATAGTCTTGTGGAAGATTGTGATGAAGAGATAGAGGGAGAAATTGGGTCTTGGAGGGGTTGAAATTAACAAGATTTTCTCTGCCCCTATCAGAAATAATTGATAAACCAGGCGACAGGCGCTCTATGGCCCTGTTATGTGAGTTTTGGAGTGATTTGATGTGAAAAACTAAAGAGATAAAAGAAATACCGGTAGTGAAAAAGAAGAAAGAGTATGCTGCTAAAGATTATACCTAGAGAAACTAGATATGCGAGGAATATAAGACCTTGAAACAAATAGTGAAGAGGACGATATAAGACGCTAAAAGGGCAGATGAGGCATATGGAAAGAAGATTAGTAAACAATTTCTGAGTGACAATAAAGCTTACTACAGGCTGTGAAAGAAGCCAGAGGGAGGAAGACCGAGAGTGTCTCGGGTGGTAAAATGAGGGACATGAATAGGGAGGTGGTTGTTGTTGTCGTTCCCTAGGCTGCCTGGTTGAACAGCCCCGAATCCCTAAGGAAGGCCATGGCCACGATCGGGCTTTCCCACAGGGCTCTCAAGGAGTGTAGATTATGTTTTTGGCGTAAGTGATTGTGTAGAATACAGTATTTTTTTGTATGTGATTAATAGTATGGGGTGCTGTGTTGCATCCTGGGCAGGTGTCGAAGACGGAGATATCCAGACTCTGTCCTCGCTAGGAAGCGAGGATTTAGAAGAGTGGATTTCGGGAGGTCGTGCCTGCAGCTGCATGTTGTCTATGAGTGATTGGATGGAATGGCGAGAGATATTAATACTCCCTGGGAGTACCAGCCTGTTTGGCTGGTGCTTGCAAACCCTGCAGCTTTTTATATTGCATTAAGATTCCACTTTTAAAATTGATTAATGTAATCTGTGACTTGTGAAGCTGATTATGTTTGTTTCAGTTGTTGAGTTATCCGGGGAAGCTGATTCAACTTGCCGGTCCAATCCTGTACCCGGACCCCAGAAACCCACACCAGAACGACATGGCTCTCTTCAGACTGTAAGTAATAGTCTCAGCTCAAGTATTTCAGTATGATTGTAGAAAAAGTCTTAAGACACTACACAGTATGTCAATATAGGTACACTGAGTATAGACAAAATATTGTAATTTTGCCATTATTTGGTGTGTTGGAAATGTCATTAGAACCATGCAGGGATTGCATTTGTGGCTGAGATTGTCTTATCGCTGTCAGGAGTTTATGATTTATTTAAATGTATCTATCTATTGCCGGATGCCGTGATCCCCGAAGGAGTGGCCACGAATGAATCGCCCCTATGCACCTCTATCCCCAGTCAGTCGACGCCCCTTCTCCCATCCAGCACCGTTGTCATGCATATACTTCTTAACTCCATCCTTCCATCTCTCTCTCGGTGTACCTCTCCCTCTCTACCCTTCCACTTCACTCTCGTACACTCTCTTAGTCATTCTCTCGCTTCCCATACGTTCCACATAGCCGAACCATCTCACACTTTCACACTTTCCAGCACATTACATCCACACCACAAACTTTATTTATGCATAGCCTCCGATAATGCAGTTGGGATATTGTACATGCTTAGATTGGTATGCAGGATTCGAAACTGCATAATAAATCGTAGGCTTGTGCAGTATTCTTTAACTGTCTTCGTGGTGCAATGCATAAGTGTGTTGATTTTCGGTGTGAGCATCCTAGGTTCGAATCCCCGGACTGCCACATGTGTTTGTTAATTTCATTAATCGAGTTGTTGTTGTTGTTATTGTTCCCCAAGCTGCCTGGCCGAACAGCACCAAGGCCCCGAGCAAGGCCAAGGCCATAACCGAGCGCCCCCACAGAACCCTCCCTGCCTACCACAATAAAGCCTGGGTGACCGAAGCCACTCCATGGCGGGGAGCGGAGGAGGGTGCGGAAACGCCCGGGAAACCAAAGCCCCACCCAGGGCCCTGTGCCCCTCAGCAATTATGAAGAGAAAGTTGAGGGGCAAAGGAAAAATGTGATGCTTTGGCTTCCAATCTTGGTAGATTGGGAGGTCAATCCACGGAAAAGACGCCGTCACTTGAGATCTAGGAAAGACATAAGTAAAAGGAACAGTCGGAGTAAGCTATGGGTATGGCAGAGATCGCTCAGTTCTCACTCTGATAGACCAGCCCATCACCATATGACTAGAACCCAATCCTCTCAGCATCAGATAGGAAAGGCCCTAGAAAGCTGCCTTTGGCGGGGGGATAGCTCCCCTATTTCAACCCCTTTCGGGGTTGGGCACCCGCCCAATCGAGTTTAGGAGTAAAGTTGGTTAGTGGAGAGAACATAATAATATATTGTTTTTATTAATCAAAGTTTGTGTATTGTTTCCCCCAGAGTGATGGACAGCCTGGCAGAATGTGGTAACTGTAGTGATGGTATGATCCAGAGAGTGTTGGTGGATTGTGTGTCTGGTTTACTGCTGTCCTTGGAGAAACTATCACTGGGATCTGTCCTTACTAGACCCTACACAGAACACATCAATGCCAAGTTCACCAGGCTGCAGGACGGAGACTATTCCGGTGAGTTAACTAGCGATTTTGATCAGTTATTTTACCTTTATCTTGTATCTTCCCAGTTTTAGTTTGTTTAGTTTGCAAGTTTTACATTTTAATTGTTACATTTACACTGTTACGTGGAGGAGAAAGTGGAACAAATTTAACTTTTTCCTAATGCATTGTTGCTAAATTATAATAAATTTAAAATATTGTTTCATCTATTCTAGGACCCCTAACTTATGAAAATAAGAGCAAGCTACCAAAGTATGAAGCTGTGGAGGCCCTGAAGACTCCCTCAGAGCTGGAGGCTTCTGACAACCCCCCACACCAACAACAACAACAACCAGATGAGGAGGAAGAGGAGGAGAGGGAGGAAGCCAGCGAGGGAAAAGACAAATCCAGTGATGGAGAAAGTGCTGTGCAAGGTTAGTTGGAATTTATAGCATAAGATAACATTCACACCTACGCCACTGTTCCCAGACAACTCAGCCAGTACATACATACAGGTTTAAAGACCACAACCGTCCACAGTGAATGTGGCTTCCATGGTACAATCACAGGTCTGCTCACAGTGCACAGCAATCATAATACGGTGGCTATAGTCTTTACTGCAGCACAGTACAGCAAAGTCTTGCCACAACAACGCCCCATCATGTTATCACAGTAGGCTATTGCAATTAATAACTCCAATAGTGCCAATTCATCCAGTACTATTTGTGTGTTAAGGTAAACAAGGCCTTTGTAGTGAAATAATAATAATAATAATATGCTGGTATTTTATTTGTTCGAGCGCCAATTCTCCAAGTGGATTCACGAACTAAGTTATACTGGTATGCATCCACCATAAGGACTTTCCCTCATCCTATGACTTAAATTGTTTCAAACTCTGTGTGTCCAGACATTTTGGCTCGTACGTTCCTTGATTTTGGCCCTGTCACTCTTTTAACTCTGGAAAGGCACTCGCCATGGGCAGTTTTGCCTTTTGTCTCCCTCATCCACATAGACAAAAATATATATATGACTGAAACCATACTCCCTGTGGATTAATCGACCTTTAATACGTATGTATGTATCCTGTAACTTGTTCAACTTTCTAGATTCTGAGTGTGAAGGACGTGAGCCAGTAGCTGGCAAGGAACGCTTGACGGGTATGGGTGGTAGCGAGGAAGGGGAGGAAGGTGATTCTGATGCCTCTGGGGACACTGAAGGACCAGAGCATGAAGATCAAAGTCTAGACCAGGTGCATTTCTGTTATATCGTGATCGTGTACTCAACCTTTAACTGTGCACCCTCTCCCGCACTTCCTCCATACTCCCATCTTGACTCAACACACTGCCCAAATACTTAAATGAACTGATATTGTCCATAACCTGACCGTTCAACCTAACCTCACACTCTGTACTACACTCCTTTCAAAGATAGTGATGATAAAAATACCAAAGTTTATCAAGTTAGGCCCAAATAATGCAATAATTATAATGTTAAACTTGCAAAATAAACAAACCAAAACTTTGACGAACACAGTAAAAAGACAAAACAACTTATCAAAATCGCTATGTGGAAGCAACGCTTAAGCAAAATAATAATTCTTCATAAATAAAAGAACACAATCCACCACATAGGGTGTACATTACTACATGAGCAAGTTAATCGGTTTCCCAATAAATTTAATAAATTAAAATTACTTGTTTTGGTGTGTGTTTGTTAGTGTGAAGGTGGTGGTGTTGATGGTGAAGATGATCGACTGGCAGCACAGGAGGCTCTGAGGCTACACCGACTTAATGAAACATTACAGTCTACCTCCAACCTTCGTCATGTAAGTATTTACACCAACGCTCCTTCTGCTGTTCTTAACCCCTTTTGTACCGGCGACGTCTTCTGTAGTTTATTATAGCTATATTTAGACGATTTGGTGCAGCTTAAGAAGGATCTGTGGTAGTAAAAAGATGAATTAAGATAGTTCGAAGCTTGTTAGTTGCTAGAGGCCCTTTTAAAACTGAATAAAATCTTCAAATAGTAGCCAGAATATAATAAAATAAACGTCCCGGTACAGAAGGGGTTTACAGTTTTGCATTATATTGCATTACACTGCATTGCCTATAATTATATCAAAAGAGAGGAAAGGAGAGAAAGACAAAAAAAAGCCAGTGACCCCCTTAACTTTATACTAAGCTTTCTCTATTGGAGGTTATGGATGAGGAGGCGGAGAGAGAGTGTGAGAACGCCCGCCACTTCACGTCTACGCTGTGCGCCCTGCTGCCCTCGCTACTGGCCATACGCAGCACCATAGAGGTCGACCAGGCCATACTAGAGTTCTCTTCTAAGTATTGTGAAGGTAGATAAGTATATTTTACTATTTATTAAGACTTTAGGAAGATCATTGATATATATTATATTTTTTCACCAACCAACTTCACTTCTAAACTCAATTAATGAAATCAACAAATACATGTGGCACTCCAAGGACTCCAACCTAGGATACTCACACCGAAATTCCGCGCACTTATGCATTACGCTATTAAGACAAACAATAATGGCCCTACCACAGACCCCTGAGGAATTCCACTTGTCACACCTCCCATTCTGACTTCTTACCATTTACCATTACTAACAAGAAGGCCTCCATCCACTTCCAACACTTCCCACCAATATTGTAACTTAGCTTTTTCTAATAACCTGTGTGGCACCTTATCAAAGGCCTTCATAAAATCGCAATATGTTACGTCAACTGCATTTCAGGTGATGGTGATGGGCTGGTCTATCAGAGTGAGAACTGAGCGATCTCTGCCATACCCATAGCTTACTCTGACTGTTCCTTTTACTTATATATTTTCTAGATCTCAAGTGACGGCGTCTCTTCCGTGGATTGACCTCCCAATCTACCATGATTGGAAGCCAAAGCGTCACATTTTTCCTTTGCCCCTCAACTTTCTCTTCATAATTGCTGAGGGGCACAGGGCCCTGGGTGGGGCTTTGGTTTCCCGGGCGTTTCCGCACCCTCCTTAGCTCCCCGCCATGGAGTGCCTTCGGTCACCCAGGCTTTATTGTGGTCGGCAGGGAGGGTTCTTTGGGGGCGCTCGATTATGGCCTTGGCCTTATTCGGGGCCTTGGGGCTGTTCGGCCAGGCAGCTTGAGGAACAACAACAACAACTGCATTTCAGGAAGAACTAATTTACTCTCCATGTTCCAGGAGTGTTTACATCTACCAGCACCCCCCAGGACCAGTGCCCGCAGGTGATCATTAACGCTGATGGTATATACCTCGCCACGTACTCTGCTCTCTCCCTCAACCTACAACTGATACAAGAGGGATACTACTGCCACCCAGACCAACCTCTACCCAGCACACAGGTTAGTTCATGGAATGGACACCATGCATTTATATTGGTTGAATCTGGGTGAATATTATACTAACAGGAATGCATGTGGAAGTATGCAGGACAGTATGATTCAGGTTTATCTTTCATAGTAATTGCAGTATGAACTATCAATGATTTGCACCTAGGAGATTATAATGTAAAACTTGCAAAATAAACAAACCAAAACTGGGACGACACAAGATAAATGCAAAGGAACTAATCAAAATCGCTATCTCTGCTAGTGGTGGGGCCGAGGCTGCCACTGTCGCTAGAATTAGATGTGGCTGGGGGAAGTTCAGAAAACTGCTGCCAATTTTGACAATGAAAAGAATGCCTCTCCCCCTGAAAGGAAAGGTGTATGCCCCATGTGTTAGAAGTGCAATGACATATGCCTCAGAAACATGGGCTGTTAAAGTAGAGGATGTCAACAAAATGGAAGTAATGAGATGGATGTGTGGGGCCAGGCTGCAGGATATAATAACAAATGATGATCTGAGGAGATGTTTAGGTATAAAGAGTATTAGCGAGGAGATGCGTACAAGTAGACTGGGATGGTATGGACATGTGGAGAGAATGGATGAACAAAATTGGGTGAAAAGATGCAGGTCTGTGATTGTGGAGGGAGCTGCACCAAGGGGTGGACCGAGGAAGACCTGGGATCGGACTATACGTGCCGATCTCAAATCCAGAAACTTGACAAGTGAAGCAGCTCTTAACAGGGTTGCCTGGAATGCCACTATTAAGACAAGAGACTGAAACTGCACATATGTGTGGAGCACTCGGTCTTAAAATTTTATGTATGTATGTACTGAAACTTCACGTATGTGTGGAGCACTTGGTCTTAAAATTTGATGCATGTACAGTATTGGAAAGCATGCTTCTTTACCCTTTTTAATACTTTGTAATGCACACTAATAAGAACAGATAATGAAGGTGGCATGTGATAGTGGTGTGAAAGTGAGCATTCCTATTTAATTTCATGTTATAATAACAGAAGCTTCTTGGAAATGTTACAGCCATCTTCTACTTTTCTTCCTAATGAATGCTTATTATCACACACTAACATATAGCTTGTATAGAACTTTGAACTAACTGGTACTAACAATGACTAACAGGAACAGTTTGTAAAGTTGGTACGGTCGCGCTAATAAGTCATGTCCCAGCTGTCATTACGTTTGGCTTGCTCTGTGCTGTCTTCATGTCTGTCAGATGTTGAATAGGGTGGTAAAGTGTAGGAACATGTTTGTATATTTCTCTCGATATGAAGAAATGAAGCTTGGATATTGCAGATACCAATTATTGATCAAAATATACTTGGTGCCGAGACATGACTTATTAGCGCGACCGTACATGGTATTAGTTAGTAGTCCGCATGTGTAACTAACTGGTACTAATGTGAACTAACAGGAACAGTTTGTAAAGTTGGCTACATGGTTTTAATCACTAGTCAGCATGTGTAACTAACTGGTACTAATGTGAACTAACAGGAACAGTTTGTAAAGTTAGCTACATGGTATTAATCACTAGTCAGCATGTGTAACTAACTGGTACTAATGTAAACTAACAGGAACAGTTTGTGGACATGGTACATGGTAGTGGTGTTCTGGTGTACTTGTCGTCAGCGTGGTTGGGCGAGGTACACAGACAGGTCAGCAGGGACAGTCTACTACAGAGGGCCGGATACTCTCCACACTCGCCCCACAACTGTGCTCTCATTAACTTACTCACAGGTAAAATAGTACAAATTTGGTGATTAACATAGGATATATACTGTAATTTTTTTACATACCATGGGAGTAAGCGCTGTAGTAGAATAAAGGGACCCCTGCCGAAGGATAAGTCAGAAATAGATAAATTTAAGTTCGTAGTGTGCAAAGGCGAGCTTGTGTTAAGTGATGATCCTGTGGCTGTGAATTTTGGAAATGAGTCATTGGAGCTGGTGGACAAGTTTTGTTACCTAGGAGATACCATCTTTGCCGGTGGTGGGGCCGAGGCTGCCACTGTCACTAGAATTAGATGTGGCAGGGGGAAGTTCAGAGAACTGCTGCCAATTCTGACCATGAAAAGAATGCCTCTCCCCCTGAAGGGAAAGGTGTATGCCTCATGTGTTAGAAGTGCAATGATGTATGCCTCAGAAACATGGGCCGTTAAAGTAGAGGATGTCAACAGAATGGAACGTAATGAGATGAGAATGGTGAGATGGATGTGTGGGGCCAGGCTACAGGATAGAATAACAAATGTTGAGCTGAGGAGACGTTTTGGTATAAAGAGTATTAGCGAAGTGATGCGTACAAGTTGTTGTTGTCGTTCCCCAAGCTGCCTGGCCGAACAACCCCAAGGCCCCGAGCAAGGCCAAGGCCATAACCGAGCGCCCCCACAGAACCCTCCCTGCCGACCACAATAAAGCCACTCCATGGTGGGGAGCTGAGGAGGGCGCGGAAACGCCCGGGAAACAAGTAGACTGGGATGGTATGGACGTGTGGAGAGAATGGATGAACAAAATTGGGTTAAAAAATGCAGGTCTGTGATTGTGGAGGGAGCTGCACCAAGGGGTGGCCCGAGGAAGACCTGGGATCTCAAATCCAAAAATTTGGCAAGTGAAGCTGCCCTTACAGGGTTGCCTGGAACGCCGCCATTAGTACAAGAGACTGAAACTGCACGTATGTGTGGAGCTCTCGGTCTTAAAGTTTTATGTATGTATGTAAGTTCATACTTAAACACATTGAAGAATTAGGCAAAATACAAAGTACAGTACTGTACACATTTTTATCTTTCCTTCCTTCGTTCATTTATTTTACATGCTCCTTCTGCCTTATGTCAAGACAATAATAATATGCCGGTATTTTACTTGTTCGAGCGCGCCAATTCTCCAAGTGGATTCACGAGCGCTCGCATTAACTTAAATTTGTCCATTTAAAAACAAAAAAACCATTAAAATCTATAGTCATCAGTAACTCTATGCTCCCCAGTACCATAAGCTCTTAGAAATATGTGCGACTTCAGTTGTTTATTAAAAGCGTCATCACAATTCAACTGCTTAAGTGACTCTGGAAGTCGATTGAATAGACGTGGGGCAACATAAGCAATAATTCAACATGCACAGAATATCCATTGATATGAAATAGAGAGGTAAGTTAGTTACTGCCCTGTCTAAAGCAAGCAATATTCTATTTCTCATCAGAACTGGAATATGGGATGCGTTGGCTCCTTAGACATGACGCGGGTAACATTTTATAAATTTCTCGGGTTTGGGTTTTTGGGCTGATAGTGGTGTAATTGCTTGGTGGTGGCAGGTATTTATAATACTGGAACTCGCATACTAATTTTCACATGCACTACATTAACCCCTGCTGTACCGGTGACGCCTTATTGATTTTATTCTAGCTATACAGTATTTGGACGATTTTGTGCAGTTTTGGAAGGATCTGTGGTAGCAAAAAAGGTTAAATGAGATTATTCGAAGCCTGGTAATTGCTGGAGACCCTTTTCAAACTGAATAGAATCGTCTAATAGTAGCCAGGATACTGTACAATTAAAAGGACGTCTCGGTACAGGAGGGGTTAAATTGATATTCCTTACATGATTATTGCTCTAGTTTGTTTGATTTCAGTAGTAAGGTGATGGTTAGCAAGGCAGATAGTGCTACAGTACAGTTACTGTAATGGGGACAATTCACATATATACAGTATATTCCTTTTTTGTGTAGAGAGTTACTGGTGAGAAGTTGTCATTAATGAGTGACACTATTCAAATGTTAGGTTTCATGAGCTAGGATTTTGGTGTTGGGTATAATGATATTATGTACAGGTGATTTATAAGGCAGACAGTTATTAGCAGCAACATGGGTGTTATTGTTGATAATTATTTAAGGATGGCAAAAAAAAAGTGTACTGTATTTTGATGAGAGCTCCTGTGAGTGCTTCGTAGTTATGCCTCTCATTCTAAGTTTGTGAAAACATTTAGAATTTGAGACATTTTTCAAGGGTTATTTGTTTGTCTTGTGCTGTTTTCCTGTGTTATGTTGATGTTTGGGGTTCAATGATTAGGTTGATTCATGGAAAGAGATTTGACTTGTAATGTTTATTAATATATACTTCTGTAGCAGTATCTTGTATCTTGATTGCAAAAATATTGTTTGTATGTACTGTATAGAGTATCTTGATTTGTTTTCTATCTATCTACAGTATCTATTGCCTGATGCCGTGATCCCCGAAGGGGTGGCCACGAACTAAATGCCCCCATGCACCTCTGTCCCCAGTCAATCAACGCCCCTCCTCCCAACTATACTCCATTCAGTTGACCCGTGCATCTGGCTTCTAACTGGCGTTTGTATCGTGGCTTATGATTGGCTACCTTATCAGTACCCTAGGTAACTGGCCAAAGTGAGCGGCAGAACTGATAATATATTATCATTATCTTTATTATTCCTTATTTATTCATTAAACTAGATATGTTAAGTAATTTAAATGATTACTTAATAAATTAGTCTTATCCGAATCAAAAGAGCTATTAAATATCACATGAAACGCAATAATAACGTATATATCATATAGTAAACAAAGTAATTATAATGTAAAACTTGAAAAATAAACAAACCAAAACTTATACGAACACAGTAAAAAGACAAAGCAACTAATCAAAATCGCTATGTGGAAACAACGCTTAAGTAAAATAATAATTTATAAATAAATCATAAAATATAGCACCGCCTTCATTCATATACTTCTTCACTCCATCCTTTCACCTATGAGAGTTTCGTTATGTAACTCAGTCATTTGGTTAACCCTTTGAAGCTCTGACGCGTTTTAGTAGTTTATTTTGGCTGTCATTAGACGATTTTATGCAGCTTAGGAAGTATCTGTGGGTATTAAAAGGGTAAATACTATCAATCAACCCTTTGAATTCAATATACCGTTACTAATCTGAATAAAATTGTCTAATAGTAGCCGGAAACAGAACAGAAACGTGTATTGCAGCTTGAAAGGGTTAAGCTACGCTAAAAAAAAAAAAAAAAAAAAAAAAAAAAAAAAAAAAAAAAAAAAAAAAATGTTTTGGTGTTGTGTGTTCAGACTTGGATGGTGGTGGTAGCTGTGAACAGAACAGTCAGATGTTGTCTGACCACCGCCGTCTGGCCCGTGCTGCCGTCAACATCACCCATCCTCCGGAGACACTGGCTGGTATGTAGTAGTCACATTGGTTTTGGTTTGCCTCTTAGTGTTTTGTATACGGTACCGGTAACATGACGTAACCTCGGACGGGGAGATAACTTCGGACACTCTAGAAAAACTATACAATGAACCACAGTTATAGGATAAATACGTGATGTTATGGAAAAACCAGTATGTCTGCGGTGTTCTTCCATAATGCAGTCATTTTTCCATAACTGTACCTTATATACTTTTATCCAGAAGTGTCCGAAGTATAGACCCCGTTTGAAGCTAGGGCATTTCACGGCACTGTACTGTATATACAGTATTTATATGTATATACAGGAAAAGTCTCTTAACCCCTTGAGCAACATAACAATGACTTAAGTGTTCCCTTAGGTCTGAAGATATGCCGGCGTATAGTGACTTGCTGCTGGGAGAGTGTGGTGGGTGTACTTGGTGCGGTGCTGGGTGGTGCGGGGGTGGGAGGAGGACTGACTCGACCCCTGAGACTCCTTCTACTGGGGTCGGAGGGCTCCCGTGACGCTGCCCGCAGGTCACAGGATGTCCTCGCTACATCACTTAACGCCCTTCAGTCTGCGGCCAGGCTAGCCAATATTCTAGGTAAGAGAACTTATACTTGGAGTAAAATTTGATTTTGTAGGTGTTTGTATATCTTTGTATTGAAGTTGTTGATGAAGATGTATTTATTTTATACTAGCCCTTTGGGTCCAAGCCCTAATAGGGCTAGTGTTCAGCAGGGAGTTAGTAAGTCAAGTCATACAAGAATCACTGGTAAGATGTCATTATATAGATTAATAGCTTTCTTGAAATGACGGATGTCTATGAAAGTGAATGAATCGGAGTCAGAAAGGATGTCCTTTAATGAGGTGTGTCGCAGCAGCGCCGTCTTTCAGGTTTGTATATGGGACAAATGCAACAAATGTGATGGATAGTGAGAACTGTGTGACAATGGTGACATTCTGGTGGTGGACTATGGGGATGGGTCATTAGATACCCAGGAGTGAGACGTGCGTGTCCTATGCGTAATCGATTTAAGAGAGTTTGGTCTGTGCGACAAGGGCTGAGTGAAGAGGGCCACATGTGAATGTCGTCTTTGATGGAACAAAGGTACAAAGAGGTACAAATTAAATCAAGCAACAACGGGTCCAGCGACCCCTCAAGGCTGCTTGCCCTCCAAAACACTGATGGTCAAGTGTCCAAACAGTGGTTTAGAGTGGGTAAGGCAAACAATGGAAAGGGAAGACTGCCCTGGGACAAATACTAAGACAATTTTTTCAGTCATTGTTTTTGTGTAATTTGTTTACGAACTACAATGCATTTTGATATAACAGAGCTTTATTCTTACCGGTACTGTTATATATAAAACATAAAACATTACACTTTCCATAATGCAGTTGGGTCTGAGTACAGTACATGATTAGATTGATATCCAAAGTTCGAAAATGGATATTAATTATGATCGTGTACTCAACCTTTTAACTGTGTTGGTGGTGTATTGGTTTAGATGCTTATGTTCTGGTTGTGGTGTCCTGAGTTGGAATCCCTGGAGGACCATATGCATTCATAAGTTTATTCAAGTACATTGGGGTTTGTAATTGATGATTAATGTTAAGAATGGGGTGTTACTTATATATGTGACAGGTCTACAGAACCGGTGTGGTCTGGTGTTCTCCCTGTTGTCCTCTGCCTGTCTTCCTGATGACCCTGGCCAGAATGGTGGCACGCCCAGGAAGTCTCGCTCACTCAGGTTAGATACTCTATCATAGATGTCTTTACCACTTTATTTGTTACACTCTCACAGTTTCTACGTAAGATAGTTATCTGCAGTTGTGTTCTTTTATTTATAAAGTCTTTTTACTGTGTTAGTCCAAGTTTTGGTTTGTTTATTTTGCAAGTTTTACATTATAATTATTCTATGTTTATCTCGTACCATGCATCACCATATTAAAAGACTCTCTCTCTTCCCCAGGTCTCCTTCACTGACCAACAAGAAGGTTCAGAGGCTCCACACAGCTCATCTCCTCTCTGTTAACGTTATGATGTCGTCGGGGCTGGAACTCGGGTCACATGCCCCTGAGTGTTGGACACATATATTCAGGTTTGTTATCTCCTTGTACGATATGTTTTTTCCTCTCACTAAAACTTTACTCTTTCCATAATGCAGTTGGGTCTGAGTACATGATTAGATTGATATCCAAAATTCGAAAATGGATATTAATCGTGATCGTGTACTCAACCTTTAACTGTGTTGGTGGTGTAATGGTTTAGGTGCTTATGTTCTGGGTGTGGTGTCCCGAGTTTGAATCCCGGGAGGACCATATGCTTTCATTAGTTTATTCAAGTGCATTGGGGTTTATAATTGATGATTAATGTTAAGAACGGGGTGTTACTTAATAAAATTTAATATTTGTGTGGATCCACTACAAGACTGTTGCAGTGTTTCTTTAGTTTGTACTTAGTTTCTTATTTGTCTCCCCTGCAGAAAGGGGGACTCTGAACCACAGAGGAAAATTTCATTGTGCTACTCACAAAACATTAATTTTTCTGGAAGAGAATGATCTATCCTTTAACTCTTTCATTGCGGGGGTTTTGGCCTTAATTGAGCTTCATTCTCTGCACATTTTCATGCATAAACAAGAGCCAGAAAGTAATACAATGATATATACGTGAAAGTACAGTAATTGAGGTTTCCAATGACACCTGAATCATCTTTGTATGACATCTTGTTGTCTTGAAAGGATCTTGCAAACGTCTGCCAAAATTGCTAAAAATTAGAGGTTTTGAGTTAGCTAGCAGACGGCTGTAAGTTACATCAGTGTCGGTCCTGACTTGGTGGGCGACGGATGAAGGGGTCTTGCGCTACCTGCAACCGCTTGCCTCGCTCCCAAGATACATAATAAGCGGATTTCGGTGCCCGTCTGGTGACAGAACCTGTCAGGACGGGGATGTTCTTGTTGTTGTTGTTCCCTAAGCTGCCTGGCCAAACAGCCCCAAGGCCCCGAGCAAGGCCAAGGCCACAACCAAGCGCCCCCACAGAACCCCCCTGCCGACCACAATACAGCCTGGGTGACCGAAGCCACTCCATGGCGGGGAGCTGAGGAGGTTGTGGAAACGCCCGGGAAACCAAAGCCCCACCCAGGGCCCTGTGCCCCTCAGCAATTATGAAGAGAAATTTGAGGGGCAAAGGAAAACTGTGACGCTTTGGAGTTAAAAGATTCAACGGAATTCAATATCTCATCGATAGCGGTAAGTGGTTATATAACCTATTAGCCACGTAAGAAAAAGACCGATCAAAGAAAGAAGACTGGCACTGAAGTGCAGTGCAGTGGTAATAACCTATTATTTGTTCAGATGCTGCGTGTACCTGGCTGAATTAGAGCACACATTCTTCAGCCACAACAGTGCCTACCATTCCTTCCCCACCCGTCTGGCACCACCGTCACCTGCACCAGAGAGACACCACACAACAGACATGATGGACGATTTGTTCAGGTAATTAATGCTACATTTACTTAATAACTCATTAAATAAGTTCAAACCCCTAAAATTATGAATGCTTAATTTAGGAAAACTAATGAGTCATGAATTTGCTGTGACTACATTTTTGTTGTGTGCAGGGTTCCCATAGAAGAATCTATTTGTCAACAAATAAATATTCCAGTACAAAATTAACCATAATAAGTATACACTCATTTAAATCTTTATCAAAACCAGAGAGATAGGTCAGTGCTATATACTATCCTAAATGCTTTTGAGATTGACTCTAAAGGTTCAAAGATTTATCTAAGGGAATAGTTATTTTGGCCATGACATAGTCAGTAAAGCGTCAGCTGCTGATCAAAGGGTCGGGAGATCAAACCCACTCTGTCAAAATATTATTTGTAGATGTCCAGCTCGGGTAACTTGACCTAGCAATTCGTGACAAAAACCTAATATTCATGGCCACCCCTTCACGGGAATTACGGTGTCTAGCAAAAAAATAAATAAATAAATAATAAATAAATAAAAAAGTTATTTTGGTGTGTGAGTGTACTGGTAAAAAAGTAATGTGATTTAAACCTTGCGATATTCTGCCAACAGTGAGGACGCCTACCGCTTTACAATCCCCACCTCGCCTGTCTCTCCGTGTCTGAGCGTGGAGGAATTGATCCGAGAGAGCCAACACGAGAGTAGCAACAATAACAGTAGTAGCGGCGGTGGCTTCCTGTCAGTCCAAGACACCGGCAAGGCTCTCTGTGCCCTCACCCAGCTTGTTGACAGGTCAGTCTTTACCACTCAACCCTATCACAGCAATCTGGAAAGCTCATGACTCTCTTTGCACTACTGTACAGTTTGCCGCACATATTCTATTCTGTTGCGGTCGTGATTTGACAGAGCTGCACCCACTTCCCCAACCCCCCTCCCTCGCTCCACCTCCTTCCCTTCCACTATTGGTAGGAGGTGGAATGAGGGAGGGGGGTTGGGGAGGTGGGTGTGGTGCTGTCAAGTTACAATTTTCTGGGATGGTTGAGAAATGGAATATGTGCGGCAAACTGTACTAACCTATAATGAATACAAATTATTTACTTTTATTCAGTATATATTCAAGGACACACATCCTCAGGTTGTTTGATGATGCTTCGACCAAACTGAACCTGGCGTCCTTGGTGAGCTTCTTGGCAGAGCTATGTGCTGCGTCCCAGGCCCAGCTGTTCTCCCGGATGACGCCACAGACTCCACAACGCAGTCTCATCAAGTGGACCAAGAAGGTGGGTACACTCAAAACATTGAAGTTTATGTTATGGTCATATTATAATGTAAAACTTGCAAAATAAACAAACCAAAACTTAGACAGTAAAAAGACAAAACAACTCCTCAAAATCGCTATGTAGAAACAACGCTTAAGCAAAATATTAATTTATAAATAAAAGAACACAATCCACCACATAGGGTGTACATTACTACATGAGCAAGTTAATCTGTTTCCCAAACAAACTAATCTAACATATAACAATGCTCTATCGTCATGTTCAAGCTAACTTTATATAAATTTATAATAATTTATCCATCTGCAGAAAACCATCAACGTAAATGGTGATGTGGCTGGCGGTAAAGATATACTGCTGTTACACCGGCTGGCAGAGGTGATGCTGCGTGCTGTTAACTCTGGCCGTCCACTCTTACACATTATGAGGGCCTGGGCAGTCACTGGCCCTCACTTTATGGAGGTGAGGAGAGAACCTTTTGGAAGCCTGGAGGCAGTTACTGCCATGGCCATCCCTTTTGGGGCGCTTCTTCTGGCAGCGGGGCGTCAGATTTTATGATTTGATGATGATATTTTTGTCTTTTATGATTACCTTTCTTAGTGCTCTTGTACAATACTTCTGTAGTGCCATCTCACTCTGATGGGAAGCGAGTGGAGTATAAAATGAAAAAATAATCCAATATTGAATTGTATTTATAATTTGTGTACAGGCAGCGTGTCACAAAGATGGGTCGGTGAGCAAGAAGGCAGTGAGCTCCATCCATGACATTGTTAACGCCCTGCTCAGCAACCAAACCGAGCTACCGCACTTCCACTTCAACGAGGCTCTCTTCAAGCCCTTCGAGAATCTCCTTTGTCTGGAGCTCTGTGATTCTGACATCCAGGACCAGGCAAGTTACTGGAATCTGCTATGCATGCATTAATACACTGGTTTAACATCACCGTTCCATTTTTTAATTTTTTATTTTTTGAGGGAGGCAAAAGGCAGAACTGCCTATAGCGAGTGTAATTACTGTTCTTTTGTCTTTATATTGTGCTGTCCCTGTTTTGGTTTGTTTATTTTCCAAGTTTTATATAATTATGATATAACAAAAGTGACTCATTGTTTATATATGGTCATTCCAGATTGTAAGTAGCATCTGTGAATTTGTGGAGAGCTGCACACCAGAGATCCGGTCCGGGTGGCGTCCATTGTTTGGTGCGTTAAGATGTGTCCGTAGTCCCTCATGTCTACCTCCAACTACACCCAACTCGGCCACCACCACTCAAGGTAAGGCAGGAGGGTGGGAAACATCACACATTGTACTTATTACTTCATTATCATGTTAATAAGCTTTAATTAGCTGTCATCACAACTGATGGACTGACCCACTGACTTATAATATTACAGCAGCCGGAGGATGTGAGAGTGTTGGTCATCTTCATGTTGTGAGGGACGTGTTTGAGGCGTTCCTGGCTACTGACAACGTGCTGGTCTTTGCCAACGCTGCCCTCGACTGTATTCTCTGCCTCCTCAAGCACCTCCGTGGCTCAGGTAGGATATTATATTTTGTCTTGCTTACTTGACTTTATGCCATGCTTGAAGTAGAGGACACCAACCCTCACTCTGACAAGGAGTCAGCCCACAAAAGCCTTGAATATAAAGGCTTTATTTATGTCTGTCATGGATATTTGTTCTCTTATAACTAGAGAGTGTGGTAGAACAAATGCTCCACAATACAGGGACAGGGTATCGAGCGAGGAATTGAGAAGGCATCTGGGTATTAGGAGGGTCAGTGAAGTGATGCGCACGAGCCGACTTGGTTGGTTTGGACATGTGGAGAGAATGGATGATCAGAACTGGGTGAAGAAATGCCGAACTGTGAACGGGGGGGGAGCTAGAATGACGTGGGTTCGAGTACTTCGGTCCGATCTTAAAATAAAGAACTTGATAACAGAAGCACAGATAACAGTGAGTTGCTAAATGAAAGGAATGAAGAGCCAGCAAACATAGCTGGATATGGTATGGGAGGGAGAAGAAGAGAAGTAGTGGAGGAGGAGGTGGGGATCAGGAGGTCAGAAGTGTGGGAAGCCATGAAAAGAGTGAAGTTGGGGAAAGCACCAGGAACAGATGGAGTGTGTGGGGAAATGTTGAGGTATGGTGGTGAGATAGTGATAGAATGGGTATGGAAAATGTGCAAACTAGCATGGGAGAAGGGGAGTGCACCCGATGACTGGAAGACTGGCATAATAGTCCCCCTATATAAGGGCAAAGGGGAAAGAGGAGTGTGTGGTAACCACCGAGGAATATGTCTTCTAAGCGTAGTAGGGAAGGTATACAGTAGGGTAGTGATTGAGAGAGTGAGAGTGAGAACGGAGAAGAAATGGATAGGCGATGAGCAGGGAGGTTTTAGGAAGGGAAGAGGATGTGTAGATCAGATTTTTACCCTGAATTGTGTTGTGGAGAAGTATCTGGAGAAGAAACAAAAGGTGTATGTTGCCTTTATGGACTTGGAGAAGGCCTATGACAGAGTGGATAGAGAAGGTTTGTGGAAAGTACTTAGAATATACGGAGTAGAGGGCAAGTTGCTGAAAGCAGTGAAGAGCATGTATGAGGGTGCAAAGGCGGCAGTACGTGTGGAGAGTGAGCAGAGCGAGTTCTTTGACCTGAATGTTGGTTTGAAACAGGGGTGTGTGATGTCCCCGTGGTTGTTTACTGTATATATGGATGGAGTTATGAAAGAAATACTATCAAGAGCAGTGGATGTTGGTGTATCGCTGAAAAGGGAGGGAATTGAGTGGAAGCTACCTACAGTATACTGCTGTTTGCGGATGATACAGTTCTGATGAGTGATAATGAATGGGAGTTGCAGGGTCTGGTAAATGAGTTTGGAACAGTGTGCGAAAAACGGAATTTGAAGGTAAATACGGGGAAGAGCAAGGTTATGGTCTTCGAAAGGGGTGAAGTCACAGAGTGTGAGGTGAAGCTGAACGGTCAGGCTATGGAGATCGTCAACTCTTTTAAGTATCTGGGCAGTGTGTTGAGTAAAGATGGGACTATGGATGAAGAGGTGCGGGAGAGGGTACAACAGGGGAAGAGGGTTGTAGGAACGCTAAAAGCAGTAACAAGAAATAGGGTGGTCAGTATGGAAGTGAAGAAGTCCTTGCATGACAGTGTGGTAATCCCGACACTGACTTACGGAAGCGAAGCATGGACGTTGGTTGAGAGACTCAGACCAAGAGTGAGAGCAGTGGAAATGAATTACTTAAGGAGTGCGTGCGGAGTTACATGGAGGGATAGACAGACTAATGAGGAAGTAAGAAGGAGGTGTGGTGTGGAGGTAGATGTGCTGGAAAGTGTGAAAAGGAACAACTTGAGATGGTTCGGCCATATGGAACGTATGGAAAGCGAGAGAATGACTAAGAGGGTGTACGAGAGCGAGGTGGAGGGACAGAGGGGGAGAGGTAGACCGAATATGAGGTGGAAGGATGGAGTGAGGAAGTACATGAACGAAGGCGGTGCTGGTTGGGGGGAGGGGCGTCGACTGACTGGGGACAGAGGTGCATGGGGGCGGTTTGTTCGTGGCCACCCCTTCGGGGATCACGGCGTCAGGCAATAGATAGATAGATAGATAACAGAAGCAGCCCTTGACAGGGCTGCCTAGAAAGCTGCTATTTATGACGTGAGACTGTAACCACATTCTCTGTGGACAAAACGGTCTTTAACCCTCCAGCCCCGGCTATTGTATTCTATAATTTCCCCGAAACCTGGGGGTTTTGGCCGAAAAACTTCTATGCCTAGGCTACCGTATCTTTGTTATTTTGACTGCTTCCGCATTCCGGCGCATCCCCAATCATAGATGTGTTTCGTACCTGTAGAATGGCGTTGGGTAGAGCTCTCTAAGTCAACTGGTTCAGTTGTGATGACGATTTCCGTGGAGAGAACTTTGTGGCGATATCTGCCACTTTTCACTACTTTTCACTACTTGACAATAACACACACCCACACACGAACAAGCGACGCCTCTCCTTCTTGTGGTCGGAGATGCGCGGCGTCGGTCCAACCGGCTGTTGTTTACATGCGTCGGACGGACGCCTCGCACACCAAGCTTACAGGCTTTCAAGCTGCCGGTGCCTCAGAGCCCTACTGGGTTCCGCGGGCGCATTTGTTATGGGTTTCTCAGAGCCCAACCGGGTCTGGTGGGTTAAACTAGTACAGTATGTATGTACAGTATTAAGTTTGTTTCTCAATGATACCTGGTGGTGTTTATTGGTACAGGTGATGAAGAAGAGGAGGGTGTCGGAGAGAAGGTTGTGGGTTGGGCGGAGTTAGTCGGGGGTCGTGGTGGTGGTGATGAACTATGTCTGGATGCTCTCCGTTATCTCCACCGCTGCTCTGCCATCCTGGGCTCCATGTTCCAGATGCCCGCCTGTCCCGTCTTTCATGCTGCTCATAGGTCAGTTATATTTGCCTTATATTTTGTACTATTGTTGATATCTTGTCAAATTGCAAATTTAGTGAAATATTAAATTTAAATATTAATTGTAGTTTCTTTATTCATACAGAATTTAGACAAATTTACCAGAACATCCCGGACTTCCCAAATTGACTAATTTCTTGAATGTGACGATAGTGCATTATATGTGCGGTTAGTTTGCTTGGGAAACAGATTAACTTGCTCATGTAGTAATGTACACCCTATGTGGTGGATTGTGTTCTTTTATTTCATAAATTTTATTTAAGTAAGCGTTGTTTCCACATAGCGATTTTGATAAGTTATTTTGCCTTTAGATTGTCTTTGTCCCAGTTTTGGTTTGTTTAGTTTGCAAGTTTTACATTTTAATAAATGCAGCTAATCCACCATCAATATTAATATGATAATGATAAATATATTTTGTCCCCCCAGGATCACCATCAACACCCCTCCTCAGCTGGTGGACCCTAACCTGCCTAATGTTGATGAAAGCCACCTATCATCCCTCATTGACCACATATCCGGCATGGAAACTCTCAAGGTAAGGGTCCATTTATTCCTACACAAATCCCATCATTGTCAGTGATAATTGCTAAAGGTTTGCCATGCTCTGGGACCAGGAAAGTGTGAAAAGGAACACCTTGAGATGGTTCGGCCATATGGAACGTATGGGAAGCGAGAGAATGACTAAGAGGATGTACGAGAGCGAGGTGGAAGGATGGAGTGAAGAAGTATATGGATGAAGGCGGTTCTGGTTGGGAGGAGGGGCATCGACTGACTGGGGGCGTTTCATTCGTGGCCACCCCTTCGGGGATCACGGCGTCAGGCAATAGATAGATAGATAGATATTATGTCTCAGGCCTGTAGCTAATAATGTTAATTGTGTTCTTTTATTTATAAAGTATTATTTTACTTAAGCGTTGTTTCCACATAGCGATTTTTATTAGTTGTTTTGTCTTTTTACTGTGTTCGTATAAGTTTTGGTTTGTTTATTTTGCAAGTTTTACATTATAATTTCATAAATTTTATTTTAGTAAGCGTTGTTTCCACATAGCGATTTTGATTAGTTATTTTGCCTTTATATTGTCTTTGTCCCAGTTTTGGTTTGTTTAGTTTGCAATATTTCCATTTTAATATTACAGGTATCATATGCAGCCCTGTGGCCGTCGCTAGGTAGCCGGAGGGAGGTGTCTCTGGCTGATATGGACCACAGCAGTGGCATTTTACAAGTGTGGTATCTACTGCTGGAGGGCCTAGCTGGTGCCACGATGACCTGCCCTCGTCGCTACCAACCACAGGCTCTAGACACGCTCTTCTCGCTTCTCAGATCACTGCCGGATTGCCCAGGTCAGGATTGTTTTTAAATATCCCTTTAACAGAGGTCCATTTCCTTTGTGGTATTATTGTTAAATACATGCTTAGATTAATATCCAGTATTCAGGATCGGCAGGAGTGTTAATGTTATAGAGGTATAAGTTTATTGTCCAATATCACCAATATCATTTTGTACCATTTTATACAGTTATTCACTGTAAACCCTCCAACATGTCTGAATTAGGTAGTTTTAAGCCGGTATCACAGGAGAGCTTTTATAGTCAACATTCGATGATCCACATTTTTCTGGCAACTTTTCTGGAATATTTTGGACTGGTATTGGAAACTAGACAGATGATAGGTGAATTTAGGTAGCCAGAATATTATACAAGTTGACCTCATCAGCTGCCAGACCAGTGTTAAGGATAAATGTTGAGGGAAAAAGTGCTCGTGTGATACCCGCATAACGGTAATCAATGGACATTTGTATTTAAAGTGAGGTCAACTTTCCAGGTCCTCTGTTTGGCATGTATTGTGTGAACCATCTACTACTGCCATTGATGCAAAGCTGGCTACGTCGACCTGCCACCACTTCCACCACCCCTACCACCACTACCACCACCACCACAGCTGACCTCAATACTGCCGCAGCCTTCAGACAATATACTGGTCTGACTTCCGACTTGGTGGTGGAGTATTTACAGAGGATGGCAGCCAAAGGTAGCTAATACACAATTTTAGCTTGATTGGTATTTACTCCTTTGCTTCTAGGCGACTCGATGTACATACATGCATACATAAAATTTTAAGTTTAAAAACTGCACATACGTGCAGTTTCTGTCTCTTGTCCTAATGGCGGTGTTCCAGGCAACTCTGTTAAGGGGCTTCACTTGTCAAGTCTTTGGATTTGAGATCGGCACGTATAGTCCGATCCCAGGTCTTCCTCGGTCCACCCCTTGGTGCAGCTCCCTCCACAATCACAGACCTGCATCTTTTCACCCAATTTTGTTCATCCATTCTCTCCATATGCCCATACCATCCCAGTCTATGGCGATGGGCTGGTCTATCAGAGTGAGACCTGAGCGATCTCTGCCATACCCATAGCTTACTCTGACTGTTCCTTTTACTTATATATTTTCTAGATCTCAAGTGACGGCGTCTCTTCCGTGGATTGACCTCCCAATCTACCAAGATTGGAAGCTAAAGCGTCACATTATTCCTTTGCCCCTCAACTTTCTCTTCATAATTGCTGAGGGGCACAGGGCCCTGGGTGGGGCTTTGGTTTCCCGGGCGTTTACGCACCCTCTCAGCTCCCCGCCATGGAGTGGCTTCGGTCACCCAGGCTTTATTGTGGTCGGCAGGGAGGGTTCTGTGGGGGCGCTCGTTTATGGCCTTGGCCTTACTCGGGGCCTTGGGGCTGTTCGGCCAGGCAGCTTGGGGAACAACAACAACAACAACAACAACCATCCCAGTCTACTTGTACGCATATCCTCGCTGATACTCTTTATACCTAAACGTCTCCTCAGCTCATCATTTGTTATTCTATCCTGCAGCCTGGCCCCACACATCCATCTCACCATTCTCATCTCATTACGTTCCATTCTGTTGACATCCTCTACTTTAACGGCCCATGTTTCTGAGGCATACGTCATTGCACTTCTAACACATGAGACATACACCTTTCCCTTCAGGGGGAGAGGCATTCTTTTCATAATTAATTAGTACAGTACTTCAAGTAACCCCTTTGGTACACTTACACCTTGTTTTCTTGTAATTTGACTAGCGCAAGACTATCGATATATAGCTTAGGAAATGCCTCTTGTAATCAGGATTAAAAAAAATCTGCCATACAAGACGCAGTTTTTAACCCTCAAATATGGCCCCATTCAATGTTCTTTCTATCTATCTATCTATCTATCTATTGCCTGACGCCGTGATCCCCGAAGGGATGGCCAATGTTCTTTCCTCTCACTAAAACATTACGCTTTCCATAATGCAGTTGTGTCTGAGTACATGATTAGATTGATATCCAAAATTCGAAAATGGATATTAATCATGATCGTGTACTCAACCTTTAACTGTGTTGGTGGTGTAATGGTTTAGGTGCTTATGTTCTGGGTGTGGTGTCCCGAGTTTGAATCCTGGGAGGACCATATGCTTTCATTAGTTTATTCAAGTACACTGGGGTTTGTTAAGAACGGGGTGTTACTTATTTATAGTAGTCTTCCATACCAAAGGTAAAGGCTATAGTTCTCCTAAATATTTGTGTCTTATGTGACATAATATATGGTAATAATTTTGTCTGTAGGTGCTAGAATATATGGTGCCGTAATAATTTTGTTATAATTATGTCTGTAGGTGCATTGGCTGATAGTGCTGGAGCCCTGCTGATGCTGCAACAGTGTCTGGTGGTGCTGGTGGAGTGTATTACCCATCCTAGCGAGTCCACCTCCAGGCTCGGCTGTGCTTGTATCAGGTACGATCTAATTCCAAACCTATAATCTGTTTCTTTTCCGCTGGCGATAAATTAAATCCCTTTATGGTGCCTTACTTGATTATATTGCCAACCCACTCGAGCTCAGTTTGATTACTTTTGAAGGATTTGTTACAGTAGGTTGAACATTGAATTATACTAATTATAATGTAAAACTTGCAAAATAAACAAACCAAAACTGGGACGACACAAGATAAATGCAAAAGAACTTATCAAAATCTCTATGTGGAAATAACGCTTAATAAAATAACATTTTGAAATAAAAGAACACAATCCACCACATAGGGTGTACATAACTACATGAGCAAGTCAATCCAAGCTAGTTTTGTAGTTCTCTTGTTATGTTGTTGTTGTTGTTCCCCAAGCTGCCTGGCCGAACAGCCCCAAGGCCCCGAGCAAGGCCAAGGCCATAACCAAGCGCCCCAACAGAACCCTCCCTGCCGACCACAATAAAGCCTGGGTGACCGAAGCCACTCCATGGCGGGGAGCTGAGGAGGGCGCAGAAACGCCCAGGAAATCAAAGCCCAACCCAGGGCCCTGTGCCCCTCAGCAATTATGAAGAGAAAGTTGAGGGGCAAAGGAAAAATGTGACGCTTTAGTTTCCAATCTTGGTAGATTGGGAGGTCAATCCACGGAAGAGACGCCGTCACTTGAGATCTAGAAAATATATAAGTAAAAGGAGCAGTCAGAGTAAGCTATGGGTATGGCAGAGATCGCTCAGCTCTCACTCTGATAGACCAGCCCATCACCACATGACTAGAACCCAATCCTCTCGGCATCAGCTAGGAAAGGCCCTAGAAAGCCGCCTTTGGCGGGGGGATAGCTCCCCTATTTCAACCCCTTTCGGGATTGGGCACCCGCCCAGTTTTCTTGTTATTGTGTTCTTTTATTTATAAAGCATTATTATTTTGCTTAAGCGTTGTTTCCACATAGCAATTTTGATAAGTTGTTTTGTCTTTTTACTGTGTTCATCAAAGTTTTGGTTTGTTTATTTTGCAAGTTTTACATTACAATTGGATTAAAATGTAAAACTTGCAAACTAAACAAACCAAAATTGGGACAAGGACAATATAAAGTCAAATTAAATTATCAAAATAACTTTATACTTCCCCAGACACGTGATAACCAGCTGTGGTGAGGTGTTGCCACCACCGTACTGGGATGTTGTGGTGTGTGCCCTTCACCGGGGATGTCAGGTGGGTAGTACTCTTCATCAAACTTACTCTATGCATACACAAATTTAACCCACGAAATCCGGGGGGCCTCATATGATCCCGATCGCTGTGTCCGGGGCCCTTTTGGTACAGGCAAACTTCATAATTTAGTAGCTATTGATTGAGACCACCTAGAGCAGTAATTTTATTTGCAAATTGTAGAACTTTTTGTTGTCTGTAGAATGCCGTTGAGATGACATCGCTATGATGCGTAGTTGCCGTGTTATGATGATTTTAACGGCGATTTCTAGCCGCACATTTTGCCTCGTATGAGGCCTCCCGGATTCCTGCCAATTTTATTTTATTTTTATTTTTTTATTTTTTTCCCCTCCCGGATTACGAGGGTTAACCCGGGAACTGCGGGGAGACTCTTAAGAGTGAGTGAAAAAACAAATCAACTTTTGACATAAAAAAAAATATATATATATTTTTATTTTTTTATTTTTATTTTTTTATTTTTTTTTGGCCCCTGGGCCATGTAAAATCTCAGTCCTCTACCTCCCCTCCTTCCCCACTTTCCTCCTCTCCTTCAGTTATCACCTATTTTCCCTGTTATTCCCTTATTCTGAGGTATATTTTCGTGCTAACATTAGCGAGTTGCAAGCAGGGTGTTGTCATCACTGATGGCAAGCGAGTGCAAGAGAGAGAGAGAGAGTATCGATCGACTGTGTCTCAGTGGCCTTGGGGGAAATTGGCGGGAAAGCAGCTTGCCTCACCCATACATTATACAACTCGCGGGCTATATCTCCGATTTTGACCATCCAAACGCTGTTTTCACTCGTTTTATTGTTGTTTCAGGTTAATACCTTTATAATCAACCCATAATAGGCGCATATGGATAAGTATTAATGCTATTAATGGCACAATGAATATTTTAGTGACGGAAACACCTCAAATACGTCAGCACAGGGGGACGTTTCCAATTACCCCCATGCGCACTTCAAAGGTTAAAGACCGAGTGCTCCACACGAAGCGCGGTTCATGTTTTTACATTATTATTGTTATGAGATGATGGTTATCTACCATGTGAGTATTGTTGATGTGACATATTGTTCTCCCCCCTAGGTGGCACTGTACCCCCTGTATCAGCTATTAGTGCTCTTCCAGCCAGACTCTCCAAACTTCTATGGTGACGTGGGCCAGGTGAAGGTGGCCGCTCGGAGAGACTGTACCGGCAAGGACAGTGACAGACTCAAACAAATATCTCATCAGGTATTGATAAAAAGTGTTTTATTGTATTCCATCTCTCCCTTGTGTTGAATGTGATTCGTGTACTAGGATTATGCATATTGGGATGTAGAAATATATCCATCTGGATTAAAGAGGATTATTGGGATCTAAGTTAATTTATTACTTTCCAAAAACATTATAAAAATAATGAATGTATTTCTTTCTTGAAAGGTATTCCTGCTGGACACTCAACGTAGTAGCCTGTCGTCAGTAGCAGACAACCCGGACGCGGAAGACCGATCGTTTGTGTTCCTGCTGTACCCCGAGGACCCCCCCGGGCCCCCTCCCCCTCCCTCCACACTAGGGGGTGGTGGTGTGGAGGGGGAAGATGGAGTGGTAGAGAGGGAACCAATGAGAGTACCCTTCAGAACCCTTGTGGTGGGACTACTGGCTCACCAAATACTACTGCAGACTCTGGGCACACTACTAGTCCAGGGCTCACCTCACATCATACCCAGGTACAGCTACAGTCAGTCATTTATGCCTTTGTATTTTGAGCATGTTTTATTTATTTATTTGAGCACCTTTTATTTCATAAATTTTATTTTAGCAAGCATTGTTTCCACATAGCGATATTGATTAGTTATTTTGCCTGTACAGTATATTGTTTTTGTCCAAGTTTTGATTTGTTTAGTTTGCAAGTTTTACATTTTAATTAATTATGTGTGTAAGACTCAGGCGGGTGGATGGGACTCGTTAGCCTTGGTCGGCAACCCATCTAGGGGAGACAACCTTTTATAAATCCGGGTGGATGGGACTCTTCAACCTTGGTCGGCAATCTGTCTAGGGGAGTAAACCTGATACAAATCCGTACTGTTTACCTAAGGGTAAGGCAGGTTAGTGGATGGATTAGCCGAACACCACTGTAGAAAAATAGTGCTAACAATATACATAGAGGGCCTCGGAGTCGGACGGATCCTAAATTGAGTGGTCAATCCTGTAAGTCCTTCAGTAAACTGGCTCGGGTTGTCCCTCTTACAGGGAATAGGTCTGTTTGGGTGCCTTCTGTGTATGGCCACCCTCATTAAGGGGAGTAAGGCGTCCGGCAATAGATAGATAAATTCCACGTTCAGTAATCTTTCGTAGTGTACCTTCCAAGCATCTCTAATTTCTTTGTCAGTGTATTATATATTAACAATTTTTCTACAAATATCTCTACTTGAACTTTTGAGAGAGCTATTTAAATTCACTGTCTATGAACTATCTAAAATATGAAAATAGAACATATAGTAATTCATCAGTGATTAATATAATTATATTTTGTCAGTCTGGCCAATGTGCTACTACAAGGGGCTGACTTCTCCCGGAGTGACAGCAGTGGTGGTGGCAATGGTGGCGGAGATGGCAGTGGCAGCATTGGTGAGAGTGAGGGTCGGGTGCCAGGTTTACTACAACACATGACACACTCACACATCCGCACCCTCCTCACAGCCCTACATCTCTCCTACACAGCTGCTCTTGAGTTTGATCGTCGTCCGGGCCTCAAGTTCCTCATACAAAAGGTGGCCCAGGCGGAACGAGCAGCTAATCTCTACAAACAAGCTGGTGCTAGCTGGACCCTCAGGATGGTCACCCTCTTTGACCTTACCCTATCGCAGGTCAAGCACGGGCTTGGGCTGACACAGGTCAAGGAGGTGCTAGAGCAGGACATAAGGGCTAAGAATACTGTCAAAGAAGGGACTGAAAGGCACCCAGGTACCCAACATGCAGCTAGTGACTCTAATATCCATGATAAGGATACTGAAAACATAGAGCATGAAGATAATAAGGAGGGTAAGAAAGAAACTTGTGATATAATGGTGGATAAGAAGCGTCCCAGGCCAACACAACTAATGGCCCCCGACACAATGCAGTATATCCAGATGCTACGCGAGTCCTTCACCGAGCTGTGCGATGTCTATCTTGACCTGGTGATTGACCGCGACGGACACTATTCTGCCGTGGATAAGATGGATGATCAACCCATTTTCTTCCTTACCATTCAACCTGATCAATTCCCCACTGCCCACCGTGCTAGTCTGGCCGAGTGGACGCGCACATTAGAGGAGTCCAACCGCCGATTCATCAAAGCCAGTCGGAAGGGCTCTGGTAATGAGGACGAGGATGAGGAGTGTGAGGATGTAAGAAAAGAGGACATGACCAATGAGGCAGATAAAGAGAGGACAGGTGAGACAGGTAATAGCAAAGCAGGTGAAGGAAATAAGGATGAGGATGGAAATAGTGTTCAAGAATCCCAGGAGGTGCGACCTTTCACCTTCTCAGACCTGGCGCGGGACTACAGCTCCGACTCTGATGACTCTGAAATGCCAGAATTCGCCGAGGCTGATGACTCCGGGATGTCAAGTTTGCCAGGTAAGAAACTAATTAATTTAAGATTTTAGAAAAATACAGTAATATTACTGATACTGCACAGGTATATTGATCATTTATGAACAAAGTTTATATCAAACCCTTGTCAATAGTAGCATGGAGTCTCTGTATCACAGAGGAAATAGACTATTATACAGTATATATAACTCCTGCATGTCAAATTGACTAATTCCTTGAACGTGACGATAGTGCGTTGTTATGTGTGCGATTGGTTTGTGTGGGAAACAGATTAACTTGCTCATGTAGTAATGTACACCCTATGTGGTGGATTGTGTTCTTTTATTTGTAAATTATTGTTTTACTTAACCTCTGAAGTGCGCATGGGGGTAATTGGAAACGTCCCCCTGTGCTGACGTATTTGAGGTGTTTCCGTCACTAAAATATTCATTGTGCCATTAATAGCATTAATACTTATCCATATGCGCCTATTATGGGTTGATTATAAAGGTATTAACCTGAAACAACAATAAAACGAGTGAAAACAGCGTTTGGATGGTCAAAATCGGAGATATAGCCCGCGAGTTGTATAATGTATGGGTGAGGCAATCTGCTTTCCCGCCAATTTCCCCCAAGGCCACTGAGACACAGTCGATCGATACTCTCTCTCTCTCTCTTGCACTCGCTTGCTATCAGTGATGACCACACCCTCCAATCGGATTTCTAATGTTAGCACGAAAATATACCTCAGAATAAGGGAATAACAGGGAAAATAGGTGATAACTGAAGGAGAGGAGGAAAGTGGGGAAGGAGGGGAGGTAGAGGACTGAGATTTTGCATGGCCCAGGGGCCAAAAAAAAAAAAAAAATAAAAAAAAAAAAATATAATTTTTTTTTTTTTTCGATGTCAAAAGTTGATTTTTATTTTCTCTGACTCTTAAGAGTCTCCCCGCAGTGCGCCGGGGGAACTCTTAAGAGTCTCCCAGCAGCTCCCGGGTTAAGCGTTATTTCCACATAGCGATTTTGATTAGTTTTTTTTTTTCTTTTTACTGTGTTCGTATAAGTTTTGGTTTGTTTATTTTGCAAGTTTTACATTATAATTATTATATAAAGCAAAATGGAGTCACGCACCACACACTTTGGCTCATATCCTCTTTGTTGTATACTGTATCCTTTCAGGAACCCATCAGAGCATCTACACAGTGGCTACAGAGCGGGACATAGCGAGTCTGATGACCGACTACCGGCGACGTAAGAACCAACACTCCCTGCCGTCAATGTACCGGGAGAAGCGCACCAATCCCTTCCTGGAGAACAAGCCCACCAGACCACCTGACCCAGTACCACCCGAGATTGAGGAACAACGCTCTCACAGCCTTATGAAGGTACACGCTTTATTATTATTATTAATATTATTATGTAGATGTGTGTGAATTTTTATTTTATTTTTGTGTGTTCATTGTTTTCTGTTGTGTTGTCCCGATTCTGGCTCTGTCTTGAGTCGGCCACCCCCCCCCCCCAAATAATAAAATAAAATAAGGTACAGTACACAGTTTATTATTTAGTATTTAGTAAAATTTGCCGGAACGTCCCGGACTTCCCAAATTGACTAATTCCTTGAACATGACGATGGTGCATTGTTATGTGTGGGATCAGTTTGCTTGGGAACCAGATTGACTTGCTCATATAGTGATGTACACCCTATGTGGTGGATTGTGTTCTTTTATTTCAAATTTTTTATTTTAGTAAGCGTTGTTTCCACATAGCGATTTTGATCAGTTATTTTGCATTTATATTGTCTTTGTCCCAGTTTTGGTTTATTTATTTTGCAAGTTTAACATTTTAAATTAGTATTAATTCTCTGGCTTAGGGAGTGCTGGAGGGACCTTGGTGACCCTGGTTTCTGGGTCTTCTGGATGACCTAGATGTGCGTGAATTTGGATTTTGTTTCTGTGTGTTCATTGTTTTCTGTTGTGTTTTGTGTTCTTCCTATTCTGGCTCTGTTGTACTGTATTATACTGCCTTGATAGCGTAATGCATAAATGCGTGGAATTTCGATGTGAGTATCCTAGGTTCGAGTCCTTGGAGTGCCACATGTATTTGTTGATTTCATTAATTGAGTTTAGAAGTAAAGTTGGTTGGTGAAAAAAATAATAATAATTTGTTGTACTTCCAGGACAGTGAGGCCCATCTGAAGGTATGGACAGAGATGGTGGTGACCGTGTTTGACCTGATAAGCCAGTTGAGTGATGGTGAGCTACGACCCTTGCTGCCGCTACTGTTCCCCACCATGCGCTCCCTCACTGCCCACGCCCACGACCCACACTTGAGACAGGTGGTGGCGGAACTTCTCACTAGGGTGGCTACGCTCTATGGCTTCAGTCCTGCCGAATGAATTAGGGAAAAAAAAAAAAAAAAAAAAAAAAAATAAATAAAACTGGGTAAGGTGCTGGAATGAATCAATCACTATAATCCATTCACTTTAAGGGGGCCCACCTCGCTTTTTTCTCTTTCTCTCCCTCTCTCTTTGGCTTGTATCCATTCAGCCTACTGTTTTAAGACGTTTAGCCCTATCCAGGTGTCAATATATTCCTGGCGAGCGGTATCGAGCCAGCATATATATATAGTTTTGTTTCAACAGTAAGCTAAATTTGTAAATTTTACGATAGAAAAATGTCTCCGGCGAAGCCGGATTTCTCCATACAATGCTGGAGTGCCACATGTATTCGTTGATTTAATTAATTAAATTTAGAAGTGAAGTTGGTTGGTGAAAAAATATAATAGAACCCAGTGGTCTAATTATTTATCTATTGCCAGACACCTTGGTCCCCAAGGGGATGGCCACAAATAACTCGCCTCTATATTCTGATTAATTTCATTATTTTCTCTAGCTATAAAAAATCTCAATCCCACTAATTAACCTCTGAAGTGCGCATGGGGGTAATTGGAAACGTCCCCCTGTGCTGACGTATTTGAGGTGTTTCCGTCACTAAAATATTCATTGTGCCATTAATAGCATTAATACTTATCCATATGCGCCTATTATGGGTTGATTATAAAGGTATTAACCTGAAACAACAATAAAACGAGTGAAAACAGCGTTTGGATGGTCAAAATCGGAGATATAGCCCGCGAGTTGTATAATGTATGGGTGAGGCAAGCTGCTTTCCCGCCAATTTCCCCCAAGGCCACTGAGACACAGTCGATCGATACTCTCTCTCTCTCTTGCACTCGCTTGCCATCAGTGATGACCACACCCTCCAACCGGATTTCTAATGTTAGCACGAAAATATACCTCAGAATAAGGGAATAACAGGGAAAATAGGTGATAACTGAAGGAGAGGAGGGGAGGTAGAGTACTGAGATTTTGCATGGCCCAGGGGCCAAAAAAAAATAAAAAAATAAAAAAATAACAATTTTTTTTTTTTTTTTTTTTCGATGTCAAAAGTTGATTTTTTTTTTTCACTCACTCATAAGAGTCTCCCTGCAGTCCGCCGGGGGAACTCTTAAGAGTCTCCCCGCAGTTCCCGGGTTAAGGGAAGATCCTGTCCATGTGAAACCCTGTAAGTGTGAAAGTTACTGAATTATGAAGCACCTCAGACTTCCGGACTCTGTTTGAAAGACTAACGTGATGCTCTGAAACAGGACATCAGGTGTTTGGACACTATCTGTCTTTAAGGTCCAAAATAGAGGTGAATCAGCATACTATACGCTTCTTGATAGTGTTTGCAATATATATATGGCATATATAATAATATAAACTCTTAAATCTAACTATAAACTGTCTTGATTAGTTATATTGTCTTTGTCCAAATTTTGGTTTGTTTAGTTTGCAAGTTTTACATTTTAATTGATAGCGTAATGCATAAATGCGCGCAATTTCGATGTGAGTATCCTAGGTTCGAGTCCTTGGAGTGCCACATGTATTTGTTGATTTCATTAATTGAGTTTAGAAGTAAAGTTGGTGGGTGAAAAAATATGAAATAACTCTATGGTTGATTGGTTTGTGTTTTATTGTTAAATCTCACCGAGTGTGACATATCACTGTCTGTTGTTTTTCTCTTTCTCTCCTTTTTTCACTTTCTCTGGCTTTTATCCTTTCGGCCCCATTCAGCCAACTGTTTTAAGATTTTTATCCCCATCCAGGTGTCAATTTCTTCCTGGCGAGCGATAGCGAGCCAGCATTACAGTATTTGGAGAAATCCGGCTTTGCCGGAAACATTTTTCTATGGAAAAATGTACAAATTTAGATTGCTGTAAAAAAATATATATATATACCGGTATATATGCTGGCTCGCCAATAAATACGGTATGGATGTTGTAAATTCTTGTTGTATTTTATTTCTAGTCAATTAGTTTATTGTAGATTTATTTTAACTTTTTGTTTATTTACTTTGAACTTTTAATTTCTAGTCACTCTTTATAAGTACAGTATTATAGCATCAGTATTTTGTTCAATGTTTACAAGTTTTCTTAATGTTTGCATCAGAGTTTTGAGTTGAGGTGTGTGTGTGTGGGTGGTATTTACATTACTACCCTTTTCTTTTATCCACAAGATAGACTTCAACATTTAGGTTAAATCATATCAAGTTTAAAACCTTGAACTTCAGTACAATATGATAGACTATGGGATAAATGAAAGACAAATTTTAGCATTTTCTGATCATGCCAGTTTATGCATAATTATGCCTTGGGTAATCTTACTTAAATGACTTCCATCTACTGTAATTTTGAGTTAGACAAGAATGTAAATACTGTATGTTGATGAAATTTGAAGGTATGATTGAGTTAAGGCCATTGATGGATGGGAAATTAGTAGTATTTTTGTTGTCTATATATTATAGAGGTGAATGTATTGAGATTTGTGTGTATAAGTACTGTAATTTATATAATAAAGGCATTGTGAAGTATTGTTTATGATTTCTTTTCTAGGAGGGGTCTGAGTATTTTTCTGAGCGAGCTGTATGACTTTCCACAGGCATCTTTAGAGATTCAGACAGAATGAGCAGAACCTGAAAAAGTAAAATCCCATGAACAGAATTTTCTTTCTTTTCTATATAGATGAGGGAGACAAAAGGCAAAATTGCCTGTGATGAGTGCCTCCCCCAGAGTTGAAAGAGTGACAGGGCCAAAATCAAGGAATGTTCGAGCCAAAATGCCTGTACACACACAGTTTGAATCAATTTAAGTCATAGGATGAGGGAAAGATGGATTCAGGGAGAGAGTTCCAGAACTCAGCTGTTGAATAGAAGAAAGATTGGGAATATCGTTTCACTCGGGTTGGAGAGTTACACAGAGGAGGGGTGGGATTATGTTGCAAAACGGGTGCTACGTACTCTACATAGAGGAGGTGGTATACTCGGAGCTCTGACGAACACCTGATTATTGTAATAGCGAGAGAGATGCAACATTTCAGCGAAGAGGGAGCTTTGCATCATCGCATGTCTCACTCCCTAGACTGGAACAAGACCTCACAATGTAGAAAAGAGAGAGAGAGAAGAGGGTGGGATCTTGGAACGTATTTAGGTTTCACAGGTTCGGATGGTAAAAGTATAAATGTGAAAAGGTATCTAGAATAGGTCTGCAAGAAAAATAAAATAATTAAACATGAAGAAACTGGTAGGCCTACATGAAATTGGTAGGGCAAAACAAGGGAACATGGGATAGTTGGAGAATAGCCTACAATAGTAAGGCAATGGAAGTAATGTGAGAAAGACAAGGCAAGTCATTAACCCTCTCCGACATATGACGCGATTGTGAGCCTATTAAGCCCTGTCCACACGATCGAACACTGCCCGTCGGGCACAAGGGAAATGTTAGAGATGGGGCAAATTGAGCGGGCAAACTAGGGATATGCCCGTGCACGCAGTTGAGCGAAATCACCAGGCACTGTCCGGCAGTTTGCCGTTGGTCATTTGAGCCCTCCAGGAAGGCCAAGTCGAACTGCCCGGCAGTTTTCCGGGGGGAATGGGGATAAAGGGGCCCGTGGAAGGAGGGAAATAAATGTGTAGCTTGATCTTTAACCCATTCAATACCGGTAACATCCATTTTATTATATTCTGGCAATTATAATAAGTCTTTACACGGCTTAGGAAGGACGTCTACCCATTAAAAGGCTACAGACGATCTCAATTAATCCCTTTAGCTATCATATATCCTTTTAATCTTAATACAATCGTCTAAATGTAGCTCAAAACAAATACAAAAATACTTCGCCGGTACAGAAGGGGTTAATAAATATATATATATATATTTTATCCTTCTATTATACGGGTATCAATCAGGAAAATTTGGTGGAAGGTAAACAGGATGTAATGTGTGCAATCACTTATTAAATGTCACTGATGGTATGACTTTAATGTTAGCTTCAGAATAAAGTATGGGGAGCGTACCCATTTATATTGAAAAGTTATTAGCAATATTATGAATATTTTATTAAGATTATTCCTATAAGTATGATGAAATATATTTATCTTTAAAAAAAAACGTTGGAATCGCAACGACGAGACGATTCCAAATATACCATAATCTTGAATAGTCAAAATCAGACCAAAATCATCGATTTGCCTGGGCTTAATTAAACCCAGGGATTTTGGAAACAATATTTTCGATTCTGGGCGAATGACTGGTCGAATATCCAATCTACGACCATGTATAGAAGCTGCTCGTCGAGAAAAATCGAATGGCACCAAGTAGAATTCCCTAGGACTTATAGTTTGGGCTACAGAGGACTGTTAAAGTCCAAAAACTGCTCATTTGGGCCCTTCTGGGAGGCCAAGTCAAATACGAAATCCTAAACTAATTGTCCGATTTCAATTCTGTTTACACCATTCGATTCAGCGTGTCAGAGTGTATTTGTGGTATAAATTTGAACAATATCCATACCTAGATAACAACGGAAAGTACTGATACTGTACAGTACCTCGATTTCTAATACAATATAATAGTTACCCACTTATAAATATCATTTTCTGTAACGATTATTGAACGAAAACGGTCCCATCTTCAATATTGTATGGCTAACTATACTATTTGAACATGCCATATTATCACTTACGTGGATGCTACATTATAACAAGTGGGTAATTTGGGTGGAAGGAAGACACAGGAAAGAGCTTTAATTATATATCCTTCTCTAACTAATAACACATACAACAAAGCCACTCCAACAGCCTCTTCTCTGAATTAGACAGCCACCATGTAGGGGACAGTGGTTTTTAAACTTTAAAATAGGCCTATTGGGCCTAAACAAAAATGTAAACATTTAAAAATCCATATGCCGTTGGAATCGTAATGACGAGACGAATCCATAATTATATACCCGTGAAAACTCGAAATTCGAAAGCCGCCCGCCAAGTGCAAAACATTTCCTGGGCAGGGATTTTGGAAACAAATATTTTCGATTCTGGGCGAATGGCTGGTCGAAAATCCAATCTACGACCATGTATAGAAGCTGTTCGTCGAGAAAAATCGAATAGCACCAAATAGAATTTCCTAGGACTTATAGTTTGGGCTACAGATGACTTTTAAAGTCCAAAAACTGGTCATTTGGGCCGTTCTGGGAGGCCAAGTCAAATTCGAAATCCTAAACTAATGGTCCGATTTCAATTATGTTGGCGCCATTCGATTTAGGGTGTCAAAGTGTACTTGTGGTATAAATTTGAACAAAATCCATACATAGATAACTCGTCTATGGAGTTTTTAAACTTTAAAATAGGCCTATTGGGCCTAAAAAATTGGTCAAAATTAAAAAATGCATATACCGTTGCAATCCTAATGACGAGACGAATCCATATAAACCCATGAAAACTCGAAATTCGAAAGTCGCCCGCCAAGTGCAGAAAATTGCCTGGGCTTTAATTAAACGCAGGGTTTTTGGAAAAAAATATTTTTGATTCTGGGCGAATGGCTGGTCGAAATTGCAATCTACGACCATGTATAGAAGCTACTCGTCGAGAGAAATCGAATGCCACCAGGTAGAAGTCTGTAGGACTTATAATTTGGGCTACAGAGGACTTTTAAAGTCCAAAAAACGGTCCCCTGGGCCCTCCAGGAAGGCCAAGTCAAAATCGAAAACCTAAACTAATAGTCCGATTTCAATTATGTTTTCGCCATTCGATTCAGCGTGTCAAAGTGTACTTGTATAAATTTGAACAAAATCCATCTATAGATAACTTGTCTACAGAGTTTTTTAACTTTAAAATAGGCCTATGGAGCCTAAAAATTGGTCAAAATTAAAATATGTATATACCGTTGGAATCGCAACGACAAGACGATTTCAAATATACCATCCGCAATTGCATTATTTAATTAATTTGATGTAAACTTAGGTTGGATCGTCTCACTATAAATCTCACCTGCAAGCACTCTTGATTGAGTACTTTGTATATTGCTCGACAAGTTTCAGGAATAACGCGAGACAAACTATGCTTGGATAATCTTTTAGTATACTGCAAATAAGTGTAGCTGCATCCATTTGAAACAAACATGAGGTGTTGCCTCCAGTCGAGCTTCTGCCGATATACACTCCCTCCTATTGGCATCTGCTTGGATATATAGGTTATATAACTGTCCTGTGATTATTGTTGTTGGGGACCATGGTGATCATACCGGACCCACTGACCCAGCCCTGCCGAGCTCCTACTCTGACCACTGGCAGACTTTGACTGGCCAATCACTGCCCGGCTGCCGTGTGGACAACACCGCAAGCGTGTTTAACAGACTTTGCCCGGTGAAGGGGCACAGCCCGCCGGACACTGCTCGATCGTGTAGACGGGGCTTTAGGGATACTTTAAAGCCTTTGTTACCATCAGGGGTATTTAGAAACCTTTAGTATAGTTACTTCAACCTCTGCAGTTGTCTTTGAGTTAGCTGTGGGCAACCGAACTCTATTTCTTATTGCTAATCTGGCAACCTCTGCGTCATATGAGCGTGAAAGGGTTGAGGGATCCGGATGTCCTCCCCTCCAACTTTTTCTTTCCCTTCTACAAAAATTATGAGCTAGTGCCGACATAAAGGCCAGTCTATCAAGGTGGGTAGGAATTCGGGGTCTGTTTCGTTCCACATACTCAAATCCGCCGTGCTCCAACGTAGAGCATATGAAAGTCGTGTTCTTGGTCGAAATTAAAAGTCAACAGTGTTGCTTTGGGCTCAATAATCGTATTGATAACTTTCATTTGTGAGCATCCCCTCGGCGATCAAGTCACCTGATAATAAATAGATAGAATAGTTTAGCACTTTAGACGAACATATGTGCAACTTGCTCAGGGTTTGCACGTATGACGAAGATATAAATTGTCTGCAGAACCAAAGTAGACTCGTACTTTTACTTTGAATGGAGAACGCGCCTCTCCTACGCACCGCGGTGGAGCATTTGGAGCACAGTACAAAGTGCTGCACCGAAACGTGGGACATGGCGTCGAGTCAAACTGACAGCTCGGAATGTGATGTGTTACGGTTTAGATCAATGGCTCAGACCACTATTTTACTTTTGGAACATATAGGGGTGACTTGGTAAGATATTTCGGTAAGAGTTGTGCTAGCGGGCGTACCGTCCGCTTTGTTTACATAGCCTAGTCGCACGCGTAGGCTAGGCCTAGGCTAATTTGACTGCTGTTATTTCTATTTGTATTGCTGGAAAATATATGAGACAATTAGTCGTGGGGGTGAGGGGCCGGACACTTTATTGTACCCCACAGCCGGTAATAAAACGGTGTAGGCCTATCCTACTCAACACCTGGCCGTGGGATACAATAATGGGGTGAGGGGGCTTCTCCCCCTTTCACGCACGACGCAATATTCGCCCTTTCTGGGATACTGAAAAGCCTTTGTGACCATCAGGGGTGTTTACTTTTTAGGCTACTAGGCCTAGGCCTAGTAAATTTCATTTTTTTTTTTTTCTTTGATAGCCTAGGCCTATAGGCCTACAGTGTTGTTTAATACCGAGGACCATCGCATTTTAGTATTTTCAACATTAGCCTAACCTAACCTAGGCCTAACCGAAAACTAACCGACGGTCTAAACCCAGCTCACGTTCCCTGTTTATGGGTGCGCGACGGTCTAAACCCAGCTCACGTTCCCTGTTTATGGGTACGCGACGGTCTAAACCCAGCTCACGTTCTCTGTTTATGGGTGCGCGACGGTCTAAACCCAGCTCATGTTCCCTGTTTATGGGTGCGCGACGGTCTAAACCCAGCTCATAATAATAATAATAATAATATTTATTCAGTCAGCAATTTACAGAGTTGGTACCACATAGTTTGTTACAAATATGACATGTACCAGCCTTGCATAATTCCAACTAAGGATAGCCCAATAAGGCCGTTAGGCGTATTTCCATTGGGGTCCTTGTACTCACGTTCCGTTTATCGGTGAACAAGCCAACAGTTTCTCGTATTTCACTTATAGTGAATTTGCGACGGTAATTACATGTACACCAACATAGTATCGTCCATGAAACTTCTAGAACACTGATAATTATCGATGGGGCTCGTATCCGGGTTTTCTTCAATTTTAACCAATTTTAGTTTAGGCCTAGTTAGGCTACTTCAACCACTGCAGTTGTCTGCAGGACTTCCCAAATTGACTACTTCCTTGAACGTGATGATAGTGCGTTGTTATGTGTGCGATTAGTTTGCTTGGGAAACAGATTAACTTGCTCATGTAGTAATGTACACCCTAGGATATGTGGTGGATTGTGTTCTTTTATTTCATAAATTTTATTTTAGTAGGCGGCAGGCCGCAGGCCTAACCTAAGCGTTGTTTCCGCATAGCGATTTTGATAAGTTAATTTGACGGTACGATTTTAGTTTCTGGACACCTATTTGACAGATACCGCCAACGATTTAATACATATTTGTTTTCGGTTTCCACGCATCCAACACCAAGCTACACCCTTTTCTGGTGTACGAAACACTAAAAAAGCAATGGGGACACTTTAATAATGATAATATGAGACGAAATATAAAGACAACTCTGTTGCGTTCGTGGAAGTAGCGTCACTTTGTTTACTTTATGCTCGGAGTGACTTCCCGGCGCCTTGGCGGTCAACTTAAAATGGATAAGCTAACCAGTAGTTGGGTACATTTTTTTATAAAGACTTGCGTTATAGGCCGTGGGATACAGGATACGGGTTGAGGCCCCGTGAATTATAATAATCGTCATATATGTTGCCAGCAGGGGGGCAAGTATAACAGCTGGCCGTAACCTCAAGCGTCCTGGGTAAACAAACCGACGATCCAAAGGGACGACGGACTCCCGCCGATTTTCGGCACAAATGCGCCGTTTTATTCTCGTCGAAAACCACATTTAAAAAGTTATTATATCGTTTTCAATACTACTGTATTACCGGACCAGAAAAAAGGTGTAGCTTGGTGTTGGATGCGTGGAAACCGAAAAAAATATGTATTAAATCGTTGGTGGTACCTGTCAAATACTGTAGGTGTCCAGAAACTAAAATCGGGTAATTCTGCATAACTACAACTCCTGTTATTTTATGTTTTATTTATTTTATTTTTGTATTTTAATGTTTTGTAAGTGTGTATTTTATTGTTAGCAAGTGAAGAAAGCACTTTTTATTAGCATTTGCATTGTTAATTGTAATTCAGATACCCCAACAATCTAGGAATTTACTCTATTTAGTCAACTTTGAAAAGACATTAGCCTAACCTAACCTCTCCTAGTATTATAGGTGGGGGCTGCCGCCCCCCACATCCCCGCTGATTGGGTATAAAAAAAAATAAAAATGATGGGATAAAGTCTATGGTGTTTACTCTGCAATCTTCAGCTTTGGCTGTCGATAACAGGAAAGTACCAATAAAAATGTACTGACTTCTTGTAGGTGAAGCTCCACTCTGATTGGCTACTAAACATCGGGGAGGAGCCTCCAAGGAGGCTACAATGTAAACATAGTGTCCTGGACTGGCTGTACAAAAATAACTGATAACGTTATAGGGGAATGAAAATCAAAATTGACAAAATAAGTAAAGTAGCACTTATCCGCACATCACTAAGGTCCCCTGAGTAAGGTAAGAGCAAAAACAAGTAATTCCATGAGGCAGGAATCCCGTATTCGAGGAGTTGTTGTTCTGCAGAATACCCGATTCTTCAGAGCAATGGTGTTCCAACACTCCCTCCGAACCCGGCGTCCCTGTGTTGCAGGTCCACTTGGTCCGGTAATTATGAGATTGAGAGAACTCTTATTTCTGAATGCTTAACAGCAACTCCCGAGTCCACAGGATAGCGATAGGGTTAAGTGACCACAACTGTATCTCTTCCAGATACTGTAAATGATGGCTGGACATGAAGGAGATACAAGGGCAGAGGGTGGCGGTGAGAGCGGAGGTGCAAGGTTACCCACCAAGGGAGAGGGATGGGTGTGGGAACAGCTAGATCACCGACCCGACCTTCCATCAGCCATCACTCTCCACCGACTTGTTCCCAAGCCACAACCCCCTCCCTGCGTACGGACAAAATCTTCACTAGCTCATTACAAGGTGCTTAACTCTAAGAAAAGTCTTTATCAAACAACTTCTTTTGGTGGAAAGACTACACCATGTATGCACATCCATGCATGTATGTATGTATGTACTGTATGTACTGTATACATATACAATACTCAGGCACAAACCTCATAGCTGGGGGTGGCCGACATGAGATAGAGCCAGAAAAAAACCCTCACACATTTAGGTCACCCAGGAGAAGACCCAGAGACCAAGGATCACTAGGGGCCTCCAGCAACCCCCAAGTGAGGTCCCAGACCTCACGGATAGGTTCCGGTCTCAGCAGGCAGACATGCAGCGGAACACACTACAATGCCTACCCATATGTATGTAAGCCTTTATTTATATATTGGTTGTTTTTTGCAGATTATAAACTGATCCTCTGTTAACGTGTGTTCCACACCTAGTTAGCTTCAGAGGTACCCTCGCTTGCCTTGGAAATTAAACATGCTAGGATTACATTTATGGGTGAGACTATTCAAATTGACAGAGCTAATAATTTGTTTTAGTAAATGATAAGTAGGCCTAGTGAAATAACCTACCATCTATAATGTGAGAGGTTTATAGATATATTTGTGTTGTGTAATTGGCTTTCAATTTTAAACTAATTTACGGGAGATCTGGGACCTGGGAATTTTGCTGGAGACCCCAAATGGGCCTGGGTCTCTGGGTATTTCTCCTAGACGACTTAGATGTGTGTGATTTTGTGTTTAGTTTTTTGTCGTGTTGTGTTGTCCCTGTTCGGGCTCTGTCTCACATCCTCTTTTTATTTTACTTTTTGAATAGCAATAACCCAGTATAATCTAAAACCATCCCACCTACCCTAGTTATAAATTTAGCAACCCAACTGATGTCAAACAAAGTTACCAGTACTGTTACCTGTAGTAATGGAATATTGTTTGAGGTTGACACTTTACAGTACATAGCCGCCCTGGTTTGGAGGTAACACTGTATGGAAATAAGTGAATACTAATATAACATTAGTTATACAGTAAAACAATAGACGTTACTGCGAAATTGCAGATTATACACCGCTCATAGATATCAGGTTGGTCAAATGTCTTTAAATAGCATTAAAACATTCATATTTTGGAAACTGTTTATTCATCTAAATTTTTTCCCTACAGCATATAAAGCCGGAAGAGATGGAAGCCGCCCAGGCCAAAGCTAGACGTGACCTCTTGATAGCTCGATTAAGACCAGCATACTCAACTGACCCCTCTACTGCTCAAGACCCTGGGAAAATAGCAAAAGAAAAGAAAAGAGTTGGCCTTCCTGTACAACCTTCTACTTCAAGACATGTTGGTCATGGAAAGAAGAAAAGTAATTTGAGTAACAAAACCTCGGTTGGAGCCAAAACAAAGCCTCGTACAGCCATTAGACAAGGTATTGGAGAAGAAGGCCTTCGTTTACGTCAGCTAACAAAATTAGTTAATCAAATTGCACTAATTCTGAGGGATCTAGATGATTTGTGGAAACAAGAAAGTCCCCAGAAAGACTTTGTGACGCCCCTAGAGAATGATATCAAGAGAAAACGGTGGGAAGAATTTTTACGAGCTACAGGACGTTCTCTGTTTGCATTGAAACAGGAGGTAATGATCATAAATTAAATAGTTTTACATTATTCTAGTTGCACTTTTCTTCAATGTATTATTATGTACTTTTTTTTTTGTACCATTTTCAATTAACACTGTACTGTACATACTTTTAAAACATTGCACAAATTGCATTTCTCTACTTTGATTATTGTACCTATTGTATAAACCAGAATACGGTAGGTCCGATCTCAAAATAATTAACTTGACGACAGAGGCAGCCCAAAACAGGGTCGCCTGGGAAGCCACCATTTAGGACGTAAGACTGAAACCATACTCTTTGTTGGCAAAATGTTCTTCAAACTTGTATGTGTGTATGTAGGTGAATATTGTAGTCTATCTATCTATCTATCTATCTATATGCTCAGGCCCAATCCCCATTTTGGGGGTAGCCGACTCAAGACAGAGCAAGAACAGGGAAAACACAAAAACAACATAAAACAAAAAAATAAACACAGATAAAAAACACAAACTCACACACATCCAGGTCACCCAGGAGAAGACCCAGAGACCAGGGTTACCAAGGTCGCTCCAGCACTCCCCCCGGCCCCTGACCACCCGGAGAGGTTCCGATCTCGGCAGGCAGACATGCAGCGGAGCCAAAGCCACAAGCCCTCCCACCACACTTCCAGGCACACCCTTCATATTAATCGTCTCCCCGGGCCAGGCGCCTGATGGACTATTATCTAGTCGAACTTGCGCCCGACCCCTTACTCCAAATGACCACGTGTTCACTCAACTATTCACAAGCATTCTCCATTCACTCCTGTCCACCACCACTTCCCCTGCCTGATCTATAGTCATTCCTCTATCATCCAAAGCCTTGTATTGTAGTACATTAGGTAATGCTGTACCTGTACTAGAATTATATACTGTACAGGTCTCCATGATGTACAATTCTCCCTACCAATAAATGCCTACAGTGGCCGATAGAGGCGCTGAACGCAAGGTTTACCGCGGTGCATTGTGGGAAATGGGCGACATCACGGAACTATCACCCTCCCTCTCCTTCAATAATTCTATAATATATGCAGTTAGTCGACATTTCTGTAGGTGACACATACTTTGGTCTATGCATACTGTTGTTTTATATATTTTAAAATCACCCATATTCATAAATAACGTATATTTACAATACAAAGTCGGCAGGTATTTTCGCGCCAATTTTGTTATGATAATTAATCAGCTTATAATTATGTTTGTAGTCATTATCAGCTGCATATGGACTTTCCCTTTATTACTATACTATATAAGCATTTAGTGTAGTCGTATACTGTATAATAAAAACGTGTAGAATCACACAAAAATTGAGAAAAACTGTGCATATCCTAGGTGTTTGGTATAGTGATGTCTACAGTCGTAGCTCTGCCGCTAGTTCAGAAGCGTCCACCAGAGGTCTCAAAGGAATTGTTGGTAGGGAGAATTGGGTTACGTTTCTGAAAATTCTATCTTAAATAGAAAAATCGTATAGCGAACCCTAAAATTTTTGGGATAAATGGGGATGCGTTCTCGGACCAGCCAAAACCCCAACACAAACCCCTAAAAACCTATAATAATATCGTAAATCAAGTCATCGGATAGTGAGAGACACCTGTATTGCTATCCATTCAGTAGACTAAAGCTGTGAATTGCAATCCACCTTTACTATTTTCCAACCACACACTCTAATATGGGTTTTTATGTGCTCAATACCTATGTTGTTTACCATAACCTGGTGAGAATTAGATTGGAAGCCAAAGCGTCACATTTTTCCCTTGCCCCTCAACTTTCTCTTCATAATTGCTAAGGGGCACAGGGCCCTGGGTGGGGCTTTGGTTTCCCGGGCGTTTCCGCACCCTCCTTAGCTCCCCGCCATGGAGTGGCTTCGGTCACCCAGGCTTTATTGTGGTCGGCGGGGAGGGTTCTGTGGGGGCACTTGGTTGTGGCCTTGGAATTGCTCGGGGCCTTGGGGCTGTTTGGCCAGGCAGCTTGGGGAACAACAACAACAACAACAACAACTTGGTGAGAGTTGGACATGTTTCATTATGGTGTTGTGACAATCTTTTCATAGTGAAGTATTTTGTCAGTTATGATAATGTTCTACTGTATTGATGTGATTCAGTGATATCATAGTCTGTTATTCTGCCATTGAGTGCTGGGATATTTATTGCTACGAGATGAAATTTCTTGCAAAATATTTGATCTAATCTATTGATGTGATCCAGAAATATCATAGTATTTTAATGAGTTCTTTTGTCTTTGTTTTGTGCAGTTCCTGTTTTGGTTTGTTTGTTTTGCAAAGGAAAGTAAATTTGAGTGTTGACAATTATAATGTAAAACTTGTGGGGAAGCCCGACCGCGGCCATGGCCTTCCGTAGGGACTCGGGGCTGTTCGGCCAGGGAGCTTAGGGAACGACAACAACAACAACAACAACAACTTGCAAACTAAACAAACCAAAACTGGGACGACACTATAGGTAGCGCCAACGAACTTGACAATAATCTTGATCCCTGACCTCTCTGTAACTCAAAAGGGCCAAGAGCAAACTGGCTCTAAATATCCACACCTATTTCCTGGTGGACTCTTCCCAAATGATAGAAATGTCAGCCCGATTGTTTTCATTCATATCGAGTTATAAGAAGTTAAGGGGTCAAAATTATTGTCAAGTTCGCTGGCGCTACCTGTAGATAAAGTAAAAATAACTTATCAAAATTGCTATGTGGAAACAATTTCAGGTGCGTGTGCTGGAGAGGACCACCCGACCCGAGGATCGTAGCAGCAGCAGCAAATACTTGAGAACCCTGGCGGTGGCCACACGTACACTCCTCAGGCTTATCATGGTCAGTTTTTTTATTTTATTAAGCGTTATTTCCACATAGCAATTTTGATTAGTTCTTTTGCATTTATCTTGTATCGTTCCAGTTTTGGTTTGTTTGTTTTGCAAGTTTTACATTATAATTTAAACCCCTTGAGGATTATTGACACATTTTGACAGTTTGTTCGGGCTATTACTAGATTATTTTATTATGTAAACTTGTAAAGAAAGGATCTGCGCCATGTGTGGTGGTTTTCTGTTCTTTTATTTAAAAAAAAATATATATATTTTGCTAAATCGTTATTTCCACATAGTGATTTTGATAAATTCTTTTGTCTTTATATTGTATCGTTCCGGTTTTGGTTTGTTTATTTTGCAAGTTTTACATTATAATAACACTGCCCCGTTATGTCATTGTTGTGGCTAATATTGGCTTATGTGGCTGATGTTCTAACTACTCTATACATCAAATCCTCACTTAAAGTTCTAGCGATGTCCCTGAAATCATGAAAAATGAGACTTTAAATGAAACAACTTTAAGTGAAGCAATTAATTTTGTAATTTTTCTTGTAAATATACAAGAAATTATTACCTGTGATTTTGATAAGTTGAGTTCTTTTGTCTTTATATTATGTCGTCCCTGTTTTGGTTTGTTTTTTGCAAGTTTCACATTATCGTTCTTTCATGCTTCCAGGCCCTCCAAACACACGCCAATAAGGTTAACGGAGCAGCGACCAAGAGACACGTGTGGTCCGAGTTGATACAGTTGGCTCACAGACTCTTCCCAATCATCGCCAGCGTGGGGGTTCGCACTCCACCACTCTATGCTAAGGTGAATTTAGCACCTTGTGTGTGAATTTGTGTTTTGTTTTTGTTTGTTCGTTATTTTTCTTTTATGTTGTCCCTTTATGTTTTGGAGTAAGGGGTCGGGCGCAAGTTGGACTAGATAATAGTCCATCAGGCGCCTGGCCCGGGGAGACGATTAATATGAAGGGTGCGCCTGGAAGTGTGGAGGGAGGGCTTGTGGCTTTGGCTCCGCTGCATGTCTGCCTGCCGAGATCGGAACCTCTCCGGGTGGTCGGGGGCCGGGTGAGTGCTGGAGCGACCTTGGTGACCCTGGTCTCTGGGTCTTCTCCTGGGTGACCTGGATGTGTGTGAGTTTGTGTTTTTTATCTGTGTTTATTTGTTATTTTATGTTGTTTTTGTGTTTTCCCTGTTCTTGCTCTGGGCCTTGCTTGGGCCTGAGCATATAGATAGATAGATAGATGTTGTCCATGTTCGGGCTCTGTCTCGAGTCGGCCACCCCCAGATAAAAAAAAAAAACAAAAAAAAAGAAAAAAAAAACAAAAAAATGGGGAATGTGCCTGAGTAAATAGAGAAATACTGTAGATAGATCTTTAATAGTATTTACTTGTAAGATGAGCCTATTTTCTCCATCCATATACTCACCATTTTTCCAATTTGTTTTCCTTTTTTCTCGCTCTATTTTTTGTATTTTTTATTTATTTATTTTATTTTATTTTTTATTTTTTTTGAGAGGGGGGGGGGGGGCGACTCAAGACAGAGCCTATTTTCTGCCTGTGTTAAAATCCGTCTTCTTTACCAGCCTGATGGTGAAGGGGAGAACAGCAACACCAGCAGCAGTAGTAGTAGTGGTGAGCTCTCGGAGATAGCTATGTCAGACGTGGACTCCGGTGCCCTAGCCTCCCTAAGTCAGACCCACGTCAGGAGTCGGTTAGCTCTACTGGCTGACAAACACTGCAGGAGGAAGAGGAAGCTGAAGGTAAGGCAGTTTAAAATGACAGGATTCTAAAGTTGGCCATAGAAACTTACCATATATAGTATAGAGAATTTACCATTGCTTAATGTGGTGGATTGTGTTCTTTTATTTTATTTATTTTAGTAAGCGTTGTTTCCACATAGCGATTTTGATGAGCTAATTTGACTTTATATTGTCTTTGTCCCAGTTTTGGTTTGTTTAGTTTGCAAGTTTTACATTTTAATTAAAATTTGTTTTTCCCTAAACCACACTGAGTATGGTTTGAATATAAAGTTTGGTTTATTTTGTGTGTATTAAGGATTATTTGTTATCACTTTTTACCAGAGGAATAACCAGAGTTCAAATCATGAAGGTAGGATACTAGTTGTGACTGCCACTGGACCTTCTGTATGCATTTCCATAACCAAATTATTCTAGTTTCTCTCTTAGAAATCTATCCTTTCACTTGTCCTATACAGTACCTGTAAATGTCCTTGTCCTGTTAATCAGTTGATGAATCTAGACACTCCAAAACACATTGCTAGGAAAGTATATGGGTCTTATAATATCACCTTTGTTTTTTTTTAGGGTTTATTTATGGCTTAAAATCTCATCTTTTACTCCGGATTATGCGTTAATTTCTTTCTTCCTCACTGTACAGAAGAAACCATCCTCCAATTCCCCCAGAGGACACAGAGCCAAGGTGGTCAAAACCCAAACCAACATAATACTTCTGCCACGAGACTCCCAAGCTGACGACGGGAGAACTGGACCTCGAGTGGACCGGAGAGAAGCCTTACCGTCACCTCAACTCACAGGCCGCCAACATTCTCCAAATCGCATCCCAGATTCCTCAAATTCTAAGGTACCGGTAACATGACGTAACTTCGGACGGGGAGATGACTTCGGACACTCTAGAAAAAATATACAATGAACCACAGTTATGGGATAAATACATGATGTTATGGAAAAACAAGTATGTCTGCGGTGTTCTTAATTTGACCATAACTGTAGCTTACATACTTTTATCCAGAAATGTCCAAAGTACAGTATAGCCCCCGTCCGAAGCTAGGTCATTTCACGGTACGGCAAAAATCAAGTCATGTTTGCGTAATTTTGATGACAACCTTGATGATAAATTGCTTGAATTCTAAAGAGATAGTTATTAACCCTTTATCCCCGGGCGAAGCCATATTACGTCAGCATGTTTCGCGCCAATAATAAAATTTTCTGTTTATTCATCTTTCTATCTACAGTATCTATCGATCTAGACTAGTCAGTATGGACTGCAAAATCTTTGTATCTATATCTGACCTAGATGTGTGTGAATTTGTGTTTTGTCTGTGTGTGTTCGTTTTTTTGTGTTTTCCCTGTTCTTGCTCTGTCTTGAGTTGCCCCCCCCCCCAAAAAAAAAGGAAAAGCGGGATAAAGAAAAGAAAAAAATAGGAAAAGTGGGGATTGGACCTGAGTAATAGATAGATAGATAGATATCTGTTTATCTATATATCTATATCTATATCTATCCAACTCTCCTTGCTCTAAATAGGGTGGTGAGAGCCAGAGAACTGTGAAGAGAAGGCCAACAAGTGACCCTATAGAGAGCGGCGACCATGACAGCGATCCGTCTCCGGGCAGTGCTGTTGTTGAGGCTCCTACCAACAGCTCGGAAGGTTTGATTTTTTGTTTTATTATAATGTAAAACTTGCAAAATATACAAACCAAAATAGGGATGACATAATATAAAGACAAAAGAACCTATCACAATCATTGTGTGGAAATATGATTGTCAATTATTTGGTCGGTGTGTGGTTTAATTCTATGTCAACCCCTGGTCATTTCAATTGACCTCATTACCTAGCCCAACTTAGCCTAATATAATATAGCTTATTCATCATCATCAATCTGACACCTCGCCCCAAAAGGGATGGCCATGGCAGAAAGTGCCTCCATGCTTCCAGATATGCCTTCACTGACACACTCCACAGTGCCATTTCCACTATGTGGATTAACTTATATGGCCCTTAACACTAAAGGAGCAGACCCACCCAGATGGCAGTTCCACCACTGTATTGCTATTTTTTCTACCAAAATATTTACAAATTAATCTAGAAGGGGGATCTAATGGATGTTTTTTTTTTAATTTGATGGAGGTCTAGGGAGGAAACTAGAAAAATAATAAATATTGTACATGCAAAAATCCCCCAAAAAGTGAACCATCTCCCCTTAAATGAATTAAGTAGATTATTGAAGCATCTAGAATTCAAGATAAGTATGGGTATAATGGTTTCTTTCCAGATAATAGAAACTTATGTGTGGGAGAGAACACAGGCAACAGGATTTCACCAGATTCGCGATTAAGAGTCATGGATGGACGAGAGTTGGTTGAGAATACTGCTGAAGCTGTGGTGGAACGACTTCGGGACCTGTTTGTAAAGGATAGTAAGGTGTGTAACATACCATATCAATTGAAAGGCTGAATTGCATTTTGCATGCTCATCGTCCACATTCTTTGGTCAATCTATTGGTCAGAGAATCCATCTTTGTTTCAGGTTAGTTGACCATTTGCACTTTCTAGCACACATCAAAGTACATTAGGAAGAATATACGGCCCTGTAATTAGGAGCCGAGTGCTGTACCCAACACTCCTATATAGATCCTTGAGGTAACAAGGTGGTGCTGGAACCAGGGATGTTCACATAACTTGTGTGTTACAGTTAGTGATTCCCCTCAAACATTGCCACCTTTGGTTGACCAAGGCTCACATGTGCATAAATATCTGTCGTACATGCAGGTTTCTAAATTAAATAATAAATTTAGTGGAATTTGAACACATCCTTCTCATCTTGTTGCATTCCATTCTGTTGAAATTATCCACTTTGATAGGCCAAGTTTCTGAAGCATATGTCATTGCGCTTCCAACACTTGAAGCGTATACCTTTCCCTTCAACGGGAGAGGGAGTCTTCTCAAAGTAAGTAGTGGAAACAGTTCTATTAACTTTCCCCAGCCGTATCCAATTTTGGCGATAGTGGCGGCCTCAGACCCACCACCGGCAGAGATATGTTCACAAATACCCTGATGTTCACCTCTTACTGTATTTTCTTCGGAACATTAGATAGAAAGATTAGGTACATATACCCAATTTTTATTCTTACTCTGCAGACAATATTTTAAAGTTTTCTAATTTTAGCAGCCAATATTGGTTCTACAACTACATGTATAGTATTTACAATACCTGTATAATTGATACCGTACTACAATACTATAAGTTAACCATTAAATACAATTGTATACAATATACTGTACTGGAGTACCACGTGTATTCATTAGTTTAATTGATTTCATTAATTAAGCTTATTTGCAATTTAATTGGTGGGTTGGTGATAATATGAATGGAAGAAATTATATAGAGTTTCCTATTATCCAGAACCCCAAAGATGAAGATAGTACAAGTGTAGAGGAGGCAGAAACTAAAGGTGCCAGCCAACTTGATCCTTCTTTGGTGGTTGACATCACCCAGAGAGTTACGTTACTACTGCACAGGTGAGAAGAGCGTGTCCAGTTTGTTGATAAAAGACCACCCGTTTCTAGCTACTGTACGGTTGGCCAAATAAGTTGTGTCTCTGCTGTCATTACATTTTGCTCACTGTGTGCTGTATTAATGTCTGTCGGATGTTGAATAGGGTTTGTATATCTCACTAGAAATGATGAATTAAAGCGTAGAATTTAGATAATGCTGATACCAATTATTATTATTATTATATACTTGTTTCCGCGACATCACTTATTTGGCCGACTGTACCAACAATGGCTACTAGTAAAATTAACACTTACATAATTATCATTCCAGCCTTATGAGGATTGTAGTCCATTAGGCTATACAAAATTATTGATTTTAATAATAATTATGAAATAGACACAGTATGGGGATGTGCCGGAGTGTATAGATAGACTTGTACTTTAACCCTCGGAATCCGGGAGGCCTCATATGAGGCAAAATGCTCATGAGGCAAAATGGTGCTAAAAATCACCGCTATAATCATCAGAACTCGGCAACCACGCGTTGTAGCGACATCATCTCTACGGCATTCTACAGACAACAAAAAGTTCTACAATTTGCAAAAACATTGACTACTCTAGGTGGTCTCAATCAGTAGCTACTGAATTATAAAGTTGATTTTACCAAAATTCATATGAGGCCCCCCGGATCCCATGGGTTAAGCCAAGCATTTAATCCCCATCTTTAAAATAGTATCGGAAGTAGATTATAGCCTGTTTCTTTTCAACTGACGGTAAATTGCAAAGTTCCCATCAAGATTTTTCAGTTATTTTGAAGATTTTGTAGTGAAATACGGTGATAATTATATAAACTTGGTCTTCATATGATGCAGAGACATAGTGGTTTCATATTATATAAACTTGGTCTTCATATGATGCAGAGACATAGTGGTTTCATATTATATAAACTTGGTCTTCATATGATGCAGAGACATAGTGGTTTCATATTTTTCCATTAAGTATCGAGAAATTAGCTGGTAAGGGTTTTAATTTATCGTCAGCTGAAAAGAAACCGAGCATAGAACTGTACTGTACTTTAATTATTCTTACTTTTTGTGATATTATCCTCACTCCAAAATGTCTTCATAGGGTGTGCAAGATTGAAGAGGAGCAGAAAGAGGCCGAGGAACTTATTGACAAACTCTCACCAAGGACAGCGCTACAAAACTCAGCCCACAGCCTTCCATCTGCCATCAAGAGAGCTCAGGAGGCCATGGCATCTCTGAGCGTCCACAACCAACAGCCCCATATACCTCCCAGTAAGATTGGCGTCAGTATTCCAAAAGTTCCACAAACTTTTCAGGAAGCTAGATCAGAATTTAATGCTACCAGTAGAAATGGTGTCAGTATTCCAAAAGTCCCACAAACTTTTAAGGAAGCTAGAATAGGCCTTCAATCTAGAATTATGTTCAAGACCAAAGATGTCAGAGTTGATAAGGAAGAGGAAGACATTGATGAAGGAAGATGCGGTTCTGAAAGTGGAGTAGTAGTCCGTAGCGTTGCTGACCAGGTTCGTAGGCAGAAGGAGGAATTCTGGGCCTCACTGGTGGAGCGTGGTTACCTTAAGCCTCAGACCCTCATGAGTCGAGAAAGTCATGACGTACTTGACTTAATTCACAAAAGGACCAGCGACCAAGCTCAGAGTGAAATGGGTAATGAATTAATAAAAGACAGCCATTTCAAAACAGATTTAACTACACATACTGAAAAGACTCATGGTGCCTCTCATGTGAAACACAAAGAAAATAAAGAGACGCAGGTGAGCTCTTCGCTTAATTCATCATCAGATCTTGGTCAGTCATCCAGACCTTCAAATTCATCCAACATCAAAAACAAAACTCACACTCAATCTTCACTTCCCTCTTCAAACCAACATATAAGTACTAGTCATAGTGAAGATTCAAGCGAGACTAAATCACACACTCCGTCTTCACATCACTCATCAAAACAACAAGCAAGTACTAGTCATAAGGAAGACTCAAGTAAAACCGATAATAACAAAAATAGAACGGATGAACAAAAAACTGGCTCTGATGATATTCCTACCCACTCTACATCAGCTGACAGTCACTCGAACACTTTTCCGTCCTATGAAGGGATATCGAAGTCTTAACCTAGAACTTATAATTAATTTTTATATTATTATCATTAAAGTCAGCGATGCTATAATGTGCGTTTCTACAGTGCGGTGCTCTTATAACGCATGAGGGCAGAAAGGGTCCCTGAAGCATTGTAACACAGCTAAGAAATATTATAAAGCAATTTCAGGGCTTAGAGTTGTGCAAATCCGGGGTGTTTTGTTTAACATGTGATCCAATGGCGTATTGTGTTCTTTTATTTATAAATAATTATTTTACTTAATTATTTACTTAATTAAAAAGTAAATTATATTTACTTTTACATTGTTGTCACAGAGTGTGAGGTGAAGCTGAATGGTCAGGCTATGGAGATCGTCAACTCTTTTAAGTATCTGGGCAGTGTGTTGAGTAAAGATGGGACTATGGATGAAGAGGTGCGGGAGAGGGTACAACAGGGGAAGAGGGTTGTAGGAACGCTAAAAGCAGTAACAAGAAATAGGGTGGTCAGTATGGAAGTGAAGAAGTCCTTGCATGACAGTGTGGTAATCCCGACACTGACTTACGGAAGCGAAGCATGGACGTTGGTTGAGAGACTCAGACCAAGAGTGAGAGCAGTGGAAATGAATTACTTAAGGAGTGCGTGCGGAGTTACATGGAGGGATAGACAGACTAATGAGGAAGTAAGAAGGAGGTGTGGTGTGGAGGTAGATGTGCTGGAAAGTGTGAAAAGGAACAACTTGAGATGGTTCGGCCATAAGGAACGTATGGAAAGCATGACTAAGAGGGTGTACGAGAGCGAGGTGGAGGGACAGAGGGGGAGAGGTAGACCGAATATGAGGTGGAAGGATGGAGTGAGGAACTACATGAACGAAGGCGGTGCTGGTTGGGGGGAGGGGCGTCGACTGACTGGGGACAGAGGTGCATGGGGGCGGTTCGTTCGTGGCCACCCCTTCGGGGATCACGGCGTCAGGCAATAGATAGATAGAGATAGATTTTACTTAAGCGTTGTTTCCACATAGCGATTTTGATTAGGCCTAGTTGTTTTGTCTTTTTACTGTGTTCGTACAAGTTTTGGTTTGTTTATTATGCAAGTTTTACATTATAATTCCATATTTTATTCACAAAATCATCCACATCCACAGACATGGTGACTGACTGGTGACTGTTCTGACACATCGTATCTATGCTCATTGTTGCCAAGTGACGGCGCATTAAATCCCAAGGTTCCCTGTTCCCATGGTATTCCAACATCTGGTAACACTTTCAAGCACTGGCAGCAGCAGTGTCCCTAGAATGGCATGTGATGCAGGTTTTGGAAAGCCATACTTGTTGCTTCAAGTGTTCATTTTCATAGCATAATATCGGCGATAGTATAGATTCATAAATAGCTCATAAAGTCTTTAGGAAGGAAAGGAAAGATGGTGGACACTGATCATTGTTGAACCAATTGATATTATAGGCTACCAGTAATCACGGCGATACTTCACCTCGTCGAGTGATTTTCTCAGCAAGATATGCCAAGATTTCCTCTCTTTGTCACATAATCACATCAACCACAGGATGTAGAGAGTTGTTGCCTTTGACATTCGCAAGATGAAGGTTTGTGCTACATTTAGACATTAGTAACCTAGATTAGATTTGAAATAAATAGAAATAGGCCAAGAATTGAACAATGATGATGATAGTGGCAGCCAATCACAGTGCTCTGATGGAGTGACGTATTTGTACGTGGACAAAGCAGTGAATGAATGACTTGGGGCTGGCTTTGGGTGGGTCCCTAAAAACACTATACAGCTCGGTCCCGCATGGTGCGAGAAATTGGTCGATACAGTGCGTCGCACTATGTAAACGTATCCTATGGGGAAAAACGTAATTGGTCGATCAGTCCATATAGCACACATATCTTTCCTTACATCATTATTTATACTGACACAAACATACCAAGAACAAATGTTAATGATAATATAGCATATAATGGTAAATTAGACCTTTCCTTACCTTAAATTCTACACTTGATATGATCACAAACCCGAGAATGCCAGATAGCGTCACACAGTATGGGGTAAAAAATGTCTGACTGACCAGCCTCCCTCCATGCCCAAGCTGCTCAAACACCTGTGATGCCACGAATCAGGCAGGAAATTTATCGCACTGTACAAATTTTGGCCGCACTAATAGAAAACTCCCCGGATTTAACCCATATTGCCACCCGACTCACACTAAAAGATCGTATTCACATTGGTTGATAATTTTGTGTTTAATATTTTCATTGCTCGCGCTAATCGAAATCTGCACTGTTTGAACTCGCATTATATGGGACCGAACTGTACTGTTAACATGTAAATATATAATTTCTATAAAGCGGCACTTTCTGGGTACCAAATTCCTACGTTATACAAACGCTGACTTTATTGATCTTTTATCCATTTAGATTTCCTCAACCACCCAAATTTTTAAATTTGTCAACGGCCTATATGAGAAATTGTGGAAATATTCATAGTGAATCACAATACAGTAGGTTTGCCAATTTTGAAAGATCTCATCTTGATGCCACCTTCAGGCTCACCCCGTTCACGAAACTCGAGGAAATATCACTATTATTGATAGCCACACGCTAGGCGATGCGCTACTTTTACAACTTTTGATACCTTAAAATCAGATAAATAGAATTTCACATAGTGTACAGTATTTATCATTATAAGTAAATAAAATGGTAAAAACAAGAAGTTGTATTCGCCTTATAATAGTTGAATAGAAGCTTTAGTGGGAGAATGTGGGTTCCGAGTGAATGCAGGAGCTACTGCAACTCGATAACCAGTACCGTGCATATGTGTGAGTCTGTGTGTATGCGTGTGTGACCTCACTCACTATAACCCCTGGGTGATGGGCTGGTCTATCAGAATGAGAGTTGAGCGTTCTCTGCCATACCCATAGCTTACTCTGACTGTTCCTTTTGCTTATATATTTTCTAGATCTCAAGTGACGGTGTCTTTTCCGTGGATTGACCTCCCTACTGCCAGATTGGCAGATTGGGAGCCAAAGCGTCACATTTTTCCTTTGCCCCTCAACTTTCCCTTTATAATTGCTGAGGGGCACAGGGCCTTGGGTGGGGCTTTTGTTTCCCGGGCGTTTCCGCACCCTCCTCAGCTCCCCGCCTTTGAGTGGCTTCGGTCACCTGGGCATTATTAGTGGTAAGCTGGGAGGGTTCTGTGGGGTCGCTCGGTTATGGCCTTGGCCTTGCTCGGGACCTTGGGGCTGCTCGGCCAGGCAGCCTGAGGAACAGCAACAACAACAACAACAACAACCCCTCCCTCCCTGCAAACGCACTGCTGATCGATCGTGTCACTATCAGTAGTTCAAGGCGTTGTATTGAGAGAATAGGTTTCATCAGCCTCGGATTTAGCCATTAAGTTCCTTGAAAATCCAATTTATTTCGATATAACTGTCGTAATGTGAACTAATGTGGTATATTATTAATATGACCTGTAACTCCTTCCATTCGGCTACCATAGCATAGTTGGAATGTATGTACATGCTCAGATTAATATACAGGATTCGAAACTGCATAATAAATCATAGGATTGTGCATAATTCTTTAACCGTCTTGATAGCAAAATACAAAATGCGCGGAATTTCGGTGTGAGTGTCCTAGGTTCGAGTCCTTGAAGTGCCACATATATCTGTTGATTTCATTAAGGGGGGTCACCATCTTTTTATATATTTCTCTCCCTTTCTCTTGTTCCCTGTCTTGTATCCATTCAGCCAACTGTTTTAAGACGTTTATCCCCATCCAGGTGGCGATATCGAGCCAGCATTGTATGGAGAAATCCGGCTTCGCCGGACATTTTTCTATCGAAAAATTTACAAATTTAGTTTGCTGTCAAAAAAAAATATTGACACCTGGATGGGGGTCTTAAAATAGTAGGCTGACTGAGGCCGAATGGATACAAGCCGAAGAGAGAGGGATAGAAAGAGAAAAAAACAAGGTGGGCTCCCTTAATTGAGTTTAGAAGTAAAGTTGGTTGGTGAAAAATATGAATGGAATAGGAGACTATTCGGAGGTTGTCCTTTCACGGTGTTCATGATAAGCCAAACATAAATATTTTATAATTGTGAGATGTATATTTTATATCACTTGAAATATAAGATGATGTATTTTAAAAGCTTGTAAAGTTACTAAAAAACAACAACTACATGTACATATAAAATTCTACTAAAGATTGAGTGACTATACAAAGTGTGATTTTAGTCTCCTGTCCTAATTGCAGCGTTCCAGGCAGCCTCGGTTGTAATTTTTATATAATTGAGATTACAGTAGATCGTACATCATGATCCCATGTCTTTTTGAGTCTACCCTTCCGTGCAGCTCCCAGCATGTTCACAGGCTTGCATCTCTTCACCCAATTTAGATTATTTTTCCTCTCCACATGCCCAAACCATCTTGTACACATCTCTTCGCTGATCCTTATTAACACCTAACCGCCTTCTCAACTCCCCATTAGATATCCTATCCGATAGTTTGGCCCCATATCGAACTATTCACATTTTGTTAAGTTTCATTGTATTTATATCATCCACTTTTAATTGCCCAAGTTTCTGAAACAGGTCATGGCACTTCTAATACACAAAACACATCTTTCCTTGTGCAAAGTGGAATTCCTCTCATGGTAAGAATCAGCAGTAGTTCTGTGAACTTTCCCCAACCACATCTAACTGGCAATAGTGGCATCTTCATCCCCACCATCGACAGAAATAGTATCTCCCAAGTAACAAAACTTAGTCACGCACTCCAGCGACACACTGTCAAAGTTGACACCTTTGGGCAAATCATTAAACAAATGCACCCTTGCATACTAAACATAATACAAATGTCTCACTTTCAGTCTTTTTCCTCGGCAGATGCCCGGGCTTTCAGCCTATTACAGTACAGCGTTTTTTTCCTGTAATGTATCTAGCAATGACATGCCACATTGAATTGAGTTCACTCCCATTCCTTCCCTACATACTGCACATAGGTGTGCACCACTTGTTTCCATATTTCTTGAAGCAAAAAGTGAAAAGAAAGGTAAAAGAGGCTTAAAAGAAAGCATATGAATATGGAAGAAGTTTAGTAAATGGTTTCGTAGTGATACTAAATCCTACTTAAGAGCTGTAAAGGAAGCAAGACAATGTTTCCGGTGGTAGAATGCGGGTTTCCTACGAGGAAGTAAGGCATCGGAGATTATATTCCCATACAATTCATTGTACTGTACAGTGTATATATCTTTTGCCAGACGCCCCGATCCCCAACGGGATGGCCACAAATGAATTACCTCCCTATTCCGAGACAATTCTCCAGCTTGACGGACAATAAAGAAATAGCTATTTTCAGATATGCTGTACCTGTAAATGACCAATTACAGTATATTTATTACCATTAATATAATCATAAAATAGTCTAGTAAATGGTTAAATTTAATTGTAGCTATGCTACATTAAACTCTTTGTACTTGTCTTTAGGTGTTAATGTGTTAATTACTGTAGTTACTAGAGGCAGTGTTTGCCAGTTAGTTTTACCTTAGATCACCTAACCATAAAACAATTGAACCAGACCACTGATTTAGAACTAAACCCTCATAGGGCTGGCCTGGTAAAGGCAGTGGTTTAGCAGTTAAATTGTCCTCCAAGCAGTACTTGCCTAGCTTTTTTGTTTTTCTTCTGATGTACAGTACACAAACCTGTCTGACGGTATTAGGGCAGATTGAAGAAAGAAAATGAGGACAAAATTGATTTTCAATATCATGAGCTACTGATTTATTGTCTTTTCCATTATATTCTAATAGCACAGATGAGCTTTCAACAATTGGAGTGTAGTACAGTACTGTATATTTAAAACCCAGTATTGGTACATGTTCCAATACAAAAAATAGAAATACTTATCATTCCAGGTACAATATAGAAGTATAAACATATACTAGAGATAAAGCTATAGCTACACAGATGTAAGAGCTAGAAGCAAGTAAAATAATAATACTTACGATACATTCTAGAAGTACCATATCATAACTTATTACAATATACAGTTGGTGGGTGCCCAACCCCGAAAGGGGTTGAAATAGGGGAGCTATCCCCCCGCCAAAGGCGGCTTTCTAGGGCCTTTCCTAGCTGATGCTGAGAGGATTGGTTCTAGTCATGTGGTGATGGGCTGGTCTATCAGAGTGAGAGCTGAGCGATCTCTGCCATACCCATAGCTTACTCTGACTTTTCCTTTAACTTATATATTTTCTAGATCTCAAGTGACGGCGCCTCTTCTGTGGATTGACCTCCCAATCTACCAAGATTGGAAGCCAAAGCGTCACATTTTTCCCTTGCCCCTCAACTTTCTCTTCATAATTGCTGAGGGGCACAGGGCCCTGGGTGGGGCTTTGGTTTCCCGGGCGTTTCCGCACCCTTCTCAGCCCCCCGCCATGGAGTGGCTTCGGTCACCCAGGCTTTATTGTGGTCGGCGGGGAGGGTTCTGTGGGGGCACTCGGTTATGGCCTTGGAATTGCTCGGGGCCTTGGGGCTGTTCGGCCAGGCAGCTTGGGGAACAACAACAACAATATACAATAGATATATCTTAATGTTAGAGCTAGGGGTAAGCAAACTATAAGTACCATATCAAAACATATTACATAATAGATATATCTTAATGTTAGAGCTAGGGGTAAGCAAATTATAAGTACCATATCAAAACATATTACACAATAGATATATCTTAATGTTAGAGCTAGGGGTAAGCAAATTATAAGTACCATATCAAAACATATTACATAAGATATATCTTAATGTTAGAGCTAGGGGTAAGCAAATTATAAGTACCATATCAAAACATATTACATAAGATATATCTTAATGTTAGAGCTAGTCTAACAAAACTAAAATATATATCTTAAGATATTGGGCTAAAAGTAAACAAGCTTCTCGGAACATAAGATACCCATTATAGTCCGTTTTTAAAACACTGACATAGGTGGCATAAACTGTATAACTCCTTGCCAAAATATGAGGTCCACTAGATCCCAAGGGAAGGTTTACAATAAATAAATACAGCACATGCATACCCCATAGCTGGGGGTGGCCGACTTGAGACAGAGCCCGAACACTAACAAAATATAACATTCACACACCCTGGACAGAAACAAAATATAAAATTCACACACATCTAGTTTGCCCAGGAGAAAAGTATAATGTAAAACTTGCAAATAAGAAAACCTAGAGACCAAGGACCATGATGGTGTTCCCAGCAAAAGACTCCCAGGTCCCAGCAGGCAGACATGTAGTGGAACTACACCACAATGCCCACCCACATACTTCCAGGCAGGGCCCTTCCTTTATACACCGGCTCCCCGGGTCGACCGCCTGATGGGACTATTCTCTATTCCAACTGGCGCCCAAACCCCAACCATCACGACCTTCACATACATCATCGTAGTAAGTTGCACATTCATCTCTAAGACGAGCAGCTTTCTCAGAACACTTATAAGGGTCTACCTTTCCGCACAATTTCGTAACAGCAGAGCTGGAGTCCTTCACAGGTTCTGGCTCAAAAGCATAACCCTCCTTCTCCCTCAAGAAGTTGTGCAAGACACAGATAGCTTGTAGAATGGAATCAGCTTCAGAAGGTTCAGCAATAATTGGTTTTCTGAGGATGCGCCATTTGGCCTCCCAAAAAGTGAAAGCTTTGTCCGCAAAGACTCTTGCATTAGAGATTATACAATTTAAGTAGTATTGTTTGGAATTGGGAGTCAGGTTCTTGCCAGGGTAAGGCAGCACTGTGCGTGCTTCCCATGGAATTCCCTCACCAGCTATAAATACATACTCCATATCATTGTTGTCCTTCACTGGCAGGAGTATCTCATCATTCTCTATTTGCTGACCTAATTTCAACTCGTACAATCCAGCCCACACATCCTCTTCGTCATGTTCTCCAATGTCGATGAAGGAGAAGCGGTAAAACCCGTCGATCATCCCCACAAGGAGCTTGCTGGAAATCCTATTGGAATCTGGGTCTTGAATTTTGACGAGCCTTCCATCAATTAGACCTGTGTGTGGAATAGGAAGTTAAAATACAGGCACTGTAGTTAAGGGGGGTCACCGGCTTTTTTTTTATCTCTCTCTCTTTCCCTGGCTTTATTCATTCGGCCCCATTCAGCCAACTTTTTAAAGACGTTTATCCCCATCCAGGTGTCGATTTCTTGGAGCAGTGTATGGAGAAATGCTTCGCCGGAGACATTTTTATATCGAAAAATGTACAAATTTTGCTTGCTGTCAAAGCAAAAATATATACAGTATATGCTGGCTCGCTACCGCTCGCCAGGAAAATATTGACACCTGGATGGGGGTAAACATCTTAAAACAGTAGGCTGAATGGGGCCAAATGGATACAAGCCAAAGAGAGGGAGAGAAAGAGAAAAAAAAAGTGAGGTGGGCTCCCTTAACCCTTAAAGAGCAGCGCTCGACTTAAGTCGTGCACCAATTTGCAGCAAGTTAGGAGCATTATTAAGGCTTTTAAGGGGTTAAAATATAGTGCAAATGGCCGGGAGCGCAGCAGGCCACACGTCCGACACCCAGGGCTTACCGCCACCCACTGACTCACGCTCCCTCTGTTCTCAAGAGGACGGCAGTGTTACCATTAGTGAGCGTAGTGGGGAACAATATGCCGCTATACGCTAAACTCCCATGTTGGTGGCACCACTGCATGAGAACCACGAGTGCTACGTAGCTCGTTCTGGTCTCATTTTGAAGCTTTTAGCGCCTAGTTTTTTGCTGAATAAATTTTTTTTCATGCAGATACTTGATTGATCATTCAGGAGGGCCTGAATATGCCCAAAATAGCCCAAAACACCCCGCTAGACAAGGGTTAAATGCAGTGATCATCGCCCTACACAATATCCCTTACTGTATTGTTTTCTTCCAACTGAACGTAAATTGCCATATCACCATCTGAATTGACCACTTGCGAGTTTCGTTCTATAAGGAAGTTGGAGCTGTAGACATCGATATTTAACAGAATTACCAGCTAAAATATGGTCGTAGGGAAACCCAATTCAACATACCTTTTATCCATCAGAAACGTACATTATTGTATTTCTGTTTAATATTGATGTTTAAGGCTCCAACTTCCTTATAGCCTGAAACTCGCAAGTGGTCAAATCATTGCTCAGCTATTACAAAGATTCTATAGCCAAATGGGTTATGAAAAGCAGTTTCTGCTTAGGGTACAATGCCCTATGCAGATGCAAAAATGGTTACTTATATTTTTCTTTTGTCGAGTTGCTTCTGTCAGCCTATAACAATCGGAAATATGAGATGGGAAGGAGAAACAGCAAAAAGCTTATATTTCCACATAGCGATTTTGATAAGTTTTTGTCTTTTTACTGTGTTCGGCTAAAGTTTTGGTTTGTTTATTTTGTAAGTTTTACATTATAATTTAATGACCTGGAGCAATAATGTGCTTTACTTTTACTTGCAACGAAAGAAGACTTAGTGAAGGGTTTGATTGTTGGTGAAAAATGTAATGACAGCGACCATCGAAGGTTCTGTTTCAGTAATGAATCAAATAGCTGGAATGAGAAAGTCCCAAATTTGAAAAAAGCAAACTTTTGTAAACTTACAGCAATAGGCTACTTCAAGAAACTGATTGGATCTTGTTAATTAACAATAATGACAAATATAATCATGGGAATTTTTCATCATTACTGTACTTACTTAAAAGCGGTGCATGTGTGCATACCATCGAAAAACGTACGTTCACTTCTATAATCTATCTATTGCCGGACGCCTTGATCCCTGAAGGAGTAGCCACGAACGTAACGCCCCCATGCACCTCTGTCCCCAGTCAGTCGACGCCCCTCCTCCCATCCAGCACCGCTTTCACCCATATACTTCTTAACTCCATCCTTCCACCTCTCTCTCAGTCTCCCTCTCCCTCCACCTCACTCTCCTAGTCATTCTCTCGCTTCTCATACGTTCCACATGGTCGAACCATCTCAAGGTGTTCCTTTTCACACTTTCAAGCACATCTACTGTACATCCAAACCACACCACTCTTGTACTTCCTCATTCGTCTGTTTATCCCTCCATGTAACTCCGCACGCACTACTCAAGTAACTAATTTCCACCCCTCTCACTCTGGGTTTGTCTCTCTCCAACAACGTCCATGCTTCGCTCCCGAAAGTCAATATCGGGATTACCACACTGTCATGCAAGCACTTCTTTATTTCCATGCAGACCATCCTATTTCTTATTTCTGCTTTCAGCATTCCTACAAACCTCTTCCCCTGTTGCATCCTCTCCCGCACTCTTTATTCAACATACTGCCCAAATACTTAAATGAGCTGACATTCTCCATAGCCTGACCGTTCAACCTCACCTCACACTCTGTGGCTACATCCTTTTCAAAGACCATAACCTTACTCTTCCCAGCATTTACCTTCAGATTCTGATTTTCACACTGTTCCATACATATTTACCAGACTCTGCAACTCCCATTCGCTATCACTCATCAGAACTGTATCGTCGGAAAACAGCAGTACAGGCAACTTCCACTCATTTCCTTCCCTTATCAGCGGTACACCAACATCCACTGCTCTTCCTTATATTTCTTTCACGACTCCATCCATATATATATTGAACAACCATGGGGAAATCAAACACCTTCGCTTTAACCCAACATTCAGATCAAAGAATTTGCTCTGTTCATTCTCCACACGTACGGATGCCTTTGCACCCTCATACATGCTCTTCACTGCTTTCAGCAACTTGCCATCTACTCTGTATATTCTCAGTACTTCGACAGACCTTCTCTGTCATAGGCCTTCTCCAAGTCCATAAAGGCAGCATACAGTACAACTTTTGTTCCTTCTCTAGATATTTCTCCACAACACATTTCAAGGCAAAAATCTGATCTACACATCCCCTTCCTTTCCTAAACCCGCCCTGCTCGTCACCTATCCATTTCTCCGTTCTCGCTCTCTCGATCACTACCTTACTGTACAATTTTCCAACTACAGTAAACTTAAAAAACATATCCCCCGGTGGTTACCACACGCTCCTCTTTCCCCTTTACTCTTATATAGGGGGACTATTATGCCGGCCTTCCAGTCATCAGGTGCACTTCCCTTTTCCCATGCTAGTTTACACATTTTCCATACCCATTTGATCACTATCTCACCATCATACCTCAGCATTCCCCACACACTCCATCTATTTATGATGCTTTCCCCATCCTCACTTTTTTCATGGCTCCACACACTTCTAACCTGATCCCCACCTTCACTTCCTCCTCTTCTTCTCCCTCCCATACCCCATCCAACTAAGTTTCCTGGCGTTTCATTCCTTACGTTCAACAATTCATTGAAGTACTCCCTCCATCTCTCAACTCTCGGCTAACACTCGCTCATTCTTATCTTTCACACCCTTACTACCCTCCCTAACTTTCTTGTATGACATGAATACTATCCCCCTAAAGCATGAATACTTACCCATACAACAATAAAAGGTAAATTCAACGCCTATGGATTCCAAATTATACTCCCAGTCATCTATATTGGGTGGGGCCATACATTCTGGATAAACAGCCTCCCATAGGGCCTTGCAAACATGTTTTAGGATTTGAGAGGCTGTAGTCTTTTCCACGTAGAAGTGTTGTCCAACATCCTTTGGGCTCATACCAGAACCCAAGTATCTGGAAAAAAATAAAGTATCATTAATAAGGCGGTAACTCTTAAATAATTAAAATTGTGAGGTTTTCTGTTAATAAATATCTATCCGCTTCTTGCCTACCTAAGGTGGCACAAACAAAAAAGACCATGATAAAACATGTTAGAAAATAATAAGAAAATAAGAATAGGAGCTTTGAATGTGCGTGGATGTAGTATGAATGAGAAGCGAGAGGATATTGAAAGGTTATTTGAAAGAAGGATGTATGATGTCCTTGCACTGAATGAAACAAAGATGAAAGGAGAGGGAGAAGTGGATTTTGGAAACGTGATAGGTAGAAAGTCTGGAGTAGACGAGGGAGTTAGGGGGAAAGAAGGAGTGGCTATTATTGTGAAGGAGTTGAGAGAGTTTATAAAAGAGTGGAAAGAGGTGTCATCAAGGCTAATGTGGGTGAGAATGCGGTTTAAGGGTGAAAGGTGGGTTTTTGTAAGTGCGTATGGACCAGGAAGTGAAAGAGAGTTAGACGAGGTAGAGGGTTTCTGGGAGGATTTGAGAGATTGTCTACAAGGGTTTGATGAAAATGAAAATGTTATAGTTTTAGGGGACCTAAATGCTAGGGTAGGAAATGAGCCTGTTGGGGGAGTTATCAGTAGTTTTGGTGTGGATGGTGTAAACGAGAGTGGAGAAAGACTGAAAAATGTATGTGAAGAGTGTAGATTGAGTGTAGGTAATACGTTCTTCAAAAAAAGGTGTATACACAAGTACACCTGGCATAGACTTGTGAGGGGAGAGATTGTAGAGAGGGCATTGATGGATTATGTGCTGGTGACAAGGGAAAGATTGTGTAGACTGCTGGATGTGAATGTGATGAGAGGTGAGGCGGAGGGTATGTCAGATCATTACCTGGTGGAGGGAAAGCTAAAGTTAAGAGTTACAGGAGAATAAGAGACAAGCGTGAAGTAAGAGAGGTAATAAAAGTTAGTGAAGAGTGAAAAAGAGAGGGAGTACAAGGAAAGACTAAATGAAAAGTGGATGGAAGTGAGAGAGATGGAAGAGAGAGAAGTAGAGGTGGAATGGCAACAGTTTAAGGAAGGAGTGAAAGCAAGTGCAGAGGTAGTATGCGGCAAAAGGAAAGTAGGAGGCAGAGGTATCAGGAAGGGAAGCGAGTGGTGGAATGATACGGTGAGAAAGGCAGTTGAGGAGAAGAGACAGTGTTTTGAGAGGGTTTTACAGGATGGTAGTGTTGAGGTATGGGAGAGGTACAAGGAGAAAAGGAGAGAGGCAAAACGGAAAATTAGAGAAGCGAAAAAAAGATGCAAACGAAAGGTGGGGTCAAAGGCTGAGTGAGAATTTTGAAGAACGAAAGATGTTCTGGAAGGAGGTAAATAAAGTAAGGAAAGGAGGACAAAAGAGGGAAGAGTCAGTGAAAGATGAAAATGGAGAATTACTAGTGGAACCAGTTGAAGTGAGGAAAAGATATGCCGAGTATTTTTAATCTTTGTTAAATACAAGAGATGGAAGAGAAGCAGAGGTGGATGGAGATAGGTTACCCAGGCCACCCAGGTGGCAGGGAATGAATGAAAGGATTGAGGAAAATGAGGTGAAAGAAGAAGTGAAACAAATAAGAGCGGGAAAAGCAGGTTTGGATGGTATTGCTGTGGAGTGTATAAAGAAGGGTGGAGATGTGATAATAGATTGGTTGGTGAGACTTTTCAATGTGTGCTTTGCTGTGTCAATGGTACCAATAGACTGGAAGAGTGCATGTATTGTGCCGTTGTACAAGGGGAAGGGAGATCGGCAGGAGTGTTCAAGTTATAGAGGTATTAGTTTATTGTCAGTGGTTGGAAAGCTGTATGGCAGGGTGTTGATAGAGAGGATAATAAAGTGTACGGAAGTTGCAATAAGAGAAGAACAGTGCGGTTTTAGGAGGGGAAGAGGGTGCGTGGATCAGATGTTTGCAGTAAGACAGTTATGCGAGAAGTATTTAGAGAAGCATAATTATTATTATTATTATTATAGAAGCTGTCTAAGCCTCCCAACAGGGTGCAGATACACCTATAAAAGATGAATCCCCACAAAATACCCGTAAGTACTGGAGAGAGACTAAGACAACTAAGAAAAAGGAAAAGGGCTACAGTAGTTAGAGAGCCCAGAAGAAAAGATCAGTTTGTCAATTAAAACACCATTCTAAAAAGAATAAAAGCAAATCATGATTAAAACAAAAATTTACTGCTGTAATAAAACATTAAATCTGGACTTAAAAAAGCTGAGATATGGGTTGACTGTACAACCTCGTTTGGCAAATGATTCCAAAAGGGAATCATTGAAGGAATAAAACACCGAGAAAACTGAGATGTAGAAACAATAATTGGAGTCATGGCAAGGTCATTAAGACTCCTCGTAAATCTTGTTGCGCGAATTGGAATAAAAGGTTCTGGTAAAACACTATGTAATGGATGCTGAGTACAGTATTGTTAAACATTTTAAATAAAATAAAGGAGATATTTTGGGCTTTTATGGACTTGGAAAAAGCGTATGATCGTGTGGACCGTGAAGCAATGTGGAAGGTGTTAAGGATTTATGAAATTGGAGGAAATTTGTTAGAAGCAGTTAAGTTTTTATGAAGGGAGCAGAGCATGTGTGAGAGTAGGAAATGGCGAGTTGAGTGAATGGTTTGAGGTAAAGGTAGGTTTGCGACAGGGTTGTGTAATGTCACCATGGCTGTTTAATATGTTTATGGATGGTGTGGTGAGGGAGGTGAAAAGGAGAACTATGGGAAGAGGATTGGGTTTAGTAGGAAAGAATGGTAGAGATTGGGAGTTGAATCAGTTGCTGTTCGCTGATGACACAGCATTGGTGGCGGATTCTGATGAGAAACTGCAGCGGGTAGTCAAAGAGTTTGGTGTGGTTTGTGGAAGGAGGAAACTGAAGGTGAACGTCAATAAAAGTAAAGTAATGGTGTGTAATAGGGGAGAGCATAGGGTGAATCTAGATGTGAGGCTGGATGGGGAAATATTGGAACAAGTAGAGTGTTTTAAATATCTAGGAGGAACGATAAGCAGAAGTGGAGGTATGGAAGTGGAGGTAAAACAGAGAGTGTGTGAAGGAAGGAAGGTTTTCGGAGCAATGGGAAGTATGTGGAAGACGAGAAATCTCGGAGTGAAAGTAAAAAGTGCACTGTATCAAGGAATTGTTGTGCCAACAGTGATGTATGGGGCTGAGACATGGGCTCTGAAGAAAAAGGAGAAAAGAGGACTGGATGTGATGGAGATGAGCTGCTTGAGGAGTATGTGTGGAGTTACTCGTAGAGACAGATTGAGGAATGAAGAGATACGTAGGAGACTGGGGCAGCAGGAACATTTGTCAGCCAGAGTGGACAGAAGGGTGCTGAGCTGGTATGGTCATGTTGAACGAATGGGAGATGAAAGGCTTACAAAGAGAATATGTGAGTCAGGTACAAGGGGAGATAGAAGGGCAGGAAGACCCCCATTGAGATGGAGAGACTGTGTAAGAAAGGCTTTGGATGATAGAGGAATGACTATAGATCAGGCAGGGGAAGTGGTGGTGGACAGGAGTGAATGGAGAATGCTTGTGAATAGTTGAGTGAACACGTGGTCATTTGGGGGAAGGGGTCGGGCGCAAGTTGGACTAGATAATAGTCCATCAGGCGCCTGGCCCGGGGAGACGATTAATATGAAGGGTGCGCCTGGAAGTGTGGTGGGAGGGCTTGTGGCTTTGGCTCCGCTGCATGTCTGCCTGCCGAGATCGGAACCTCTCCGGGTGGTCGGGGGACATTGAGGACATTGAGGTGAAGAACAGTGAGATGGAGAAGGACAAAGAGAAGGGAAGCGAGGTGGTCAAGGACAGTGAGGTGGAAGTGGGGGTGAAAAGGGGATGCTGCAGTAATTAATGCAGTGTTGGGGAGGAGGGAGAGGGGAGGGGGGACATCAAGACTATAGACAAGAGCAATGAAGGGGTAAGTGTAATGTAGCCTACTGTACAATACATATTGTAAAACTAAAATATACTGTACATGTACTGTACTGTCTTTTCTATTACAGATTATAGGGTTCGAATAGGGTTGTCTTCGTTTTCTAGGTTGATGCGGACTTCTATCTTGAGGTCGGATTTTTTCCGTAGTCTCCGTTTCCATTGTTGCCTCGGACATACATTGGTTAGGTCGGATTTTATCCTCTGTTAGGTTAGACACAAGTCGGACTCCGGACATCTCGGACTGGGTCTCCCCCCAATTAGTCCGAGATAGCAAGGGTTTACTGTACAGTGTAGCGTCTGCCGCAGCTGGGTACATCACAGGAAGAAGTGCTGCACTAGAATAAAGGGACCTCTACCAAGGAAGAAGTCCGAAATTGAGAAATTTGTATGCGTAGTATGCAAACGTTGGCTTGTATTCAATGACCGGCTCGAGTGTTATCTTTGGCAATGAGGCACTGGAAATGGTGATGGGTGATACCATCTCTACCGGTGGTGGGGCCGAGGCCGCCACTATCACCAGAATAAGATGCAGCTGGGGAAAGTTTTTGCCACTACTCACCATGAGAAGACTCCCTCTCCCCTTGAAGGGAAAGGTGTACGCTTCATGCGTTAGAAGCGCAATGACATATGCTTCAGAAATGTGGCCAGTCAAAGCGGATGATATCAACAATGGAACGCAAAGAGATGAGAATGGTGAGATGGATGTGTGGTGCCAAACTGCAAGATAGGATATCAAGTGAAGAGGTAAGGAGAAGGTTAGGCATCAAGAGTATCAGTGATGAGATGCGTACTAGCAGGCTTGGATGGTTTGAACATGTGGAGAGGATTGATGAACAAAACTGGGTGAAAAGATGCAAGTCCATGAATGTGGGAGCTGCACCCAGGGGCAGACCAAGAAAGACGTGGGATCGGAGTCTGCGGTCTGATCTTAAATCAAAGAACCTGACCAGTGAGGCAGCACTTAGCAGGGTTGCCTGGAACGCCGCCATTAGGACATGAGACCGGAACCGTGGTTCGTCTTTAAGTTTGTGTATGTATGTAAGCCCCAACTACAGTTCAACCCGACCCCTTTTTGAGCCAACATGATCTGTGACATTACCCGGTGCCCTTTGCACTACAGTACTGTACCTCACTCCAACTTGCCCTACCTCTGGCACACCTTTTACCCTCCTTGATTCTCAAGCCCAGTTCTGAAGTACCTGATCCAATGTCTTTCTAGGTCTACCCCTACACGCAGCTCCCCCCACTTTCAGTCCGGAATTTCTTCACCCAGTTCTGATCATGCATTCTCTCCACGTGTCCAAACCAACCAAGTCGGCTCGTGCGCATCACTTCACTTATACTCCTAATTCCTCACGCGATACCCGGTCCCTGAGGTTAACCCCACATATCCATCTCATAATTCTCTTCTCATTCTAATCTATTGATATCCTTTGCTTTAACCGGCCACGTCTCTGAGGCATAGGTCATCGCACTCCTAACACACAAGGTATACATCTTCCCTTTAAGGTGAAGGGGAGACCTCTACTCCTTACTTCCCCCCCAGCCACTTCCAACTCTAGCAATGAGTTCTACTGTATAATAATGGCCGCACTAGATGCCAACACACCAGGATAGTGTCATGACTCACGAGACCAATGGTCACAGGCCCATGATAAATCACTACTCTGATTGGCCAGGGTTCACCCTTTTCGCTTTTCTCCTAGGAAGTCCCAAGCTCTCAATGTCAGTTTTTATTTTTCTGTGTGTGTGAATATTGGCTAAACACAAAACCATTAATTAACAATGAACAACCCAACACCACGGCTTGGCATTTTTAATACTCCATTAAACGCTCGGAGGTAATTGTTTTGGACAAAGTTAATATTTACCCACCCTCCAGAGCCATCAATATTTCTGTGACCTACTGAATTGTCATAATACATTGCTTTACACAGTCTTACCGTCGTAAATGTATTATAAGGAATATATATATATAATACAATAATAATAGTCTCCCTATAAACGGCCCCGCCACCATCTCGGCTACAGTCGTATGTCTAGACACCGTTTACTGACTTGATAAATAACGTCAAATAAGCAAACCAATGGTATTGGAATTCCCTGGATGACGTTGCACCCATTTAACCAAATCAAGTTACCACACGTATGGTTTACATTCAACGTTAGATATCCAAACGATAAAACTTAAGACGACTTATGCAGCACTATTAAAAACAATTTATTAGGGACTCTCAACAATATTCTCATTATCGTCCCCATGGAGGATTTGTGATAACAACTTTAAAAGCCCCCTCCTCAACCCATCGTGGATCCAATCGTGGCCAAGCTGTTAGCCCAGATTATTAACTGATAACTGTTCTAAATGGATAATATTTTCAATAGGTCAAGGGTGGTGGGGGGACAGAGCCCTCCCTCAATCCATCGTGAAGCTGTTAGTCCATTAAGAATATTTGGGAAGGATGTAGTGTCCGGGCGTATGGTCTTCAAGTTTACATAGGTCGATCGCCATGGTTAAGTTCCTTTCTATTTTTTCTGATATTTGCTCCCTGTTGGCAATATATATATGATGTCAATAAGTCATGGGGGGGGCAGCAAAGCCCCCCCTATACAAATTATTATACTCAACGGCAGTCTAAATAGAAGGGAACATGATCGCGAGCATCTGCCGCCGCTCCGCGTAGTGTAAACAAGGCGGGCGGTACACCAGAAATTACATTCTTGCCCAATATTTACCCATAACTGTTCTAAATAGATAATGATTTCCATAGGTCACGGGGAAGTGAGGGGGGGACAGACCCCCCCTCAACCCATCGTGGATCCAACAGCCAAGCTCTTAGGCCGTGAAGATTATTAACCCATTAGTTTCAAACACAAGATTTCAATAGGTCACTGGGGGATGAGGGCCTCGGCCCATCGTGGAGCCCACGCTTGACTCTGAACATTGCCCCAATCTGAGCCAATTTTAGTGTTATATTTAGAGTACCTGTACAGTACTTTGATAACTGGTCAAATCCGAGGCAATTTTTTTTTACAATTTTAGTGTAGGCCTATATTTAGGCTAGTCTACTCTAAAATATTGGTCAAATCCGAGTCAATTTTTACTTCCAATTTTGGGGTTTTTGGGACACAAAAAAATGCCAAAATCCAAGCCAAATTTTGTCAAAACTTGGCTAGGATTTTCACATTATAATGTTTTTTTGGTAAATTTCTATAATTGCACCTATACGAGCTAAAAAAAATATTATTGTAATTTAACAGGAAGGTACGACGAGGTAAGTGATGTGATATAGGTGGCAATATGCGGAAATGGATTACAGTATAAGGGCATTCCGCCCCCTTATAGAATAATTCATTTTTTTTTAAATCTGAAAATTGGAAAAATCTGACTATCCGAGCTAACTTTCTTTTCAAATTTTGAGGTTTGGGATCCTGAAAAATGGCCAAATCCGAGCCAACTTTTGTTAAAACATGCTTCGGATTTTCTCATTTAATGGTTTTGTTACTTTTCTATATTACAAATTCAGAGTTATTCTCATTCCCTTTTTCCCCCCACCCAAAACTCTCCCCTAGATTGTTGGTAGTATGCTATCGGAATTAAAAATATCTCCCTCCTAGATTGTCGGTAGTAGGCTATCGGAATTAAAATTAATATCATTAAAGACGTCTTTCGCCTCGCTATTAGAAACAATTTATTAGGGAAAATAGGGCCCAATAGACTCGCCATATTTTTCTCATTATACAATAGTGTGCTTGGAGGAATTTTGGGCAAGAATGTAGGGAAAATATCAAGGAAACCGACCCCCTTTTATTTAGTGATTTTTTGTTTTTGGTTTTAGCTCGTTTTCATCATTATACAGTGGTTGTCATTAATTAGAATCTCCAGAAAAAACAGTTTTCCCCATTATCCAACAATATTAATATACGGGCCCCGATAGTGGGGAGGGTTATGAAGTACAGGGAAATTGAGGGGTAAAACACGAAAATAAGGGGTAATATTAGCCTAACCTAACCTAACCTAACCTAGTATATTAGGTGGGGGCTGCTGCCCCCACACCCCCGCTGGTTTGGTGTTTGATTAATAAAAGGTTGACGGTCGCCAAAAAAAACTTGAATGAAGTCTACGGTATTTACTCCGCAATCTTCAGCTTCAACAGGAGGTAAATAGGCCTATTAACTTTTTCAAAGTAATTGAAAACGTTTTTTCCGGAGATTCTAATTAATGACAACCACTGTTTAATGATGAAAACTAGCTAAAAAAAAAAAAATCACTACGGTAAATAAAAGGTGGTCGGTTTCCTTGATATATACCGAATGTACCGCCAGTCTTGTTTACACTACGCGAACGCTCACCATCATGTTCCCGTCTATTTTGACTGCCTTTGGAAACAAAAATACATTACCCTAACCAAACCTAACCTAGTATTATAAATTTATAAGTATTTATTTTATTATAAGTATTTATAGATGATTTATGTTGTATGTCGGTAGTGATACACCCGGTAACTACATCCTTCCCAAATTTTTTTATCGACACTTGAAATAACCTGATTACACCAAAAAATAACACCAAAATAATAAGTCCCGACCGTATACAAAGCATTGCGTCCAATGAATCCTTCGACTTGACCTCCTCCTCCTCCTCCTCCTTGTTTTGAACGATGCGGTGGGTGCGATTCACCCAATAAATGGCGTGAGCATTAGGCTACTCACAAAAAGAAATATTGGCAACCTGTTTTTGCCCCCTTACAGATCTACATATATGAGGATGACAATAAATCAAGGGGGGTGAGAGGGGGGGGGGCAATGCCCCCCCTCAACCCATCGTGTATCCAATTTACCCCACAATTTCCCTTAACTACTGTAAAAGTGAGATTCACCCAATAAATGGCGCCATTTGACGCCGTATCTTCAGATTAATGAATAATGGTGAAGTTAATGCAAATCCTCTTGTCAAACCATGAAAAACAACAATAAAACACTATAGGCCTATTCCTTGATTTTTTTTTACAGAAAACTTGGTAAATAAGGCGGCTCTAGCTGTCTTGAATGCTACCTTAAAATTAACACAGAATGGCAATAAAAACTGCTTGGATAAAATTGAAGACAACCTGGATACGAGTCCCATCGATAATTATCATTGTTCTAGAAGTTTCATAGACGATACTTGTTGGTGTACATGTGATTACCGTCGCAAATTCACTAGGCCTATAAGTGAAATACGAGAAACTGTTCACCCATAAACACGGAACGTGAGCTGGGTTTAGACCGTCGCGCACCTGTAAACAGGGAACGTGAGCTGGGTTTAGACCGCCGCGCACCCTTAAACAGGGAACGTGAGCTGGGTTTAGACCTTCGTGGGAAGACCGGTTAGTTTTATCCTAGGCTGTTCACACGTTATACCATTCGTTGTGATAGGTTAGGTTAGGTTCTTGGCTCGGATTTAGCGGGGGTGTGGGGGGCTGGGGGCGGCAGTCCCCACCCATAATACTAGGTTAGGTTAGGTTAGTTATATTAGGTTAGGCTAATGTTGAAAAATGAAAATACTAAAATGCGACGGTCCTCAGTATTAAACAACACTAGGCTATATCAAATAAAAATAAAAAACAAAACAAAACAAAATTAACTAGCCTAGCCTAGTTAAAAGGCTGTCCGGGGTCTTTTCAATTTTTACCAACTGCTTTCCTCACTTTCTAACAAAGAAATACACCATAATAAACCATTAAAATATGAAAATAAAATAGGCCTAGGCCTAGACCTAAAAGAAGTTATTCGGTCAATATTTACGAGTCACACCACAGCTGGGATCTCATTTTTAACGGCAGTTTTGGGTTCCTATCATTCTATGCTTCATTGCTAGGCCTATATACTTTTTATCCACCGGATTTTTTTTTTTTTCGTTTTTTTTTTTTTTTTTTAGCATTAGGCTAGCCTAACCTAACCTAACCTAAAAACCTAACCTAATAGCCCCCAAATACATTTAGGTTAGGTTAGGTTAGGTTTTTAAGTTAGGTTAATGCTTTAAAAAAAAAAAAAAAAAAAAAAAAAAAAAAAAAAAAAAATCCTGTGGATAAAAAGTAGCCTAGGCTATATAGCAATGAAGCATAGAATGATAGGAACCCAAAACTACCCTTAGAAATGAGATTCCAGCTGTGGTGTGACTCGTAAATATTGACCAGTTATTCTGCAGAATTAGCCTACCTATAAAACAACTAAATAGCCTATCAAGGAAAACAAATATATAGGCTATAGGCCTATAAATAAAACCTTGAAAATTGTGGGTGGGTATAGTAGCCTAAGCGGCTAAGCCTTAGTAGGCCTAATGGTAAAATTTACTGATTTATCAATTATATTATTTTGACGATTAGCCTATGTAGTGAAACAGGCCTATGGTGCTAATTATGTAAGCTTGGTGCCTTGGTCTGAATATGATGCAGAGCCATAGGCTGCTAGCAGGCCTATAATAGTTTCATGTTTGCCCATTAGGCCTAAATACGGTATCGAGAAATTAGCCAAGGGGTTCTATTTAAAGTCAGCTGAAAATAAACATACTAGGCCTAGGCTATAACCTAGTCTATACTACTTACCTCAACGTCATTCCTAGTTGTTCAGGTGCAGCAACAGGTTCTCCCAGCTCAGTAACTTTTATCTTTATACTGGGTCCCACCAGCTTCAACAGTTCGTCAAATATCGCTGGCGTCATGCGGTAGGTCTCGTAGAACACCCCAGGCTCCATTAGTTTTTCCTGCTCCATTAGACGACGAATTTCTCTGATCGGCCTCTCAATAAGCTGCTGCCTTGGGTTTCTCCTTCTAGGGTCAGGTCCAGGTGTATTGTTCAATATAGCACTACCAGATCCAAAGAAGCCACTGACCCTAAACTTCTGTGAGGGCATGCTGGTTTATTTTCTTTGGAGCGACCTTGGCTCTGTGTGTGGCGCCCTAGCAGGGAGAATGTCGGAATGATCAAAAAAGGCGCGCGGCCCGGCGGCCGAGACTCATAGCAGCAATGTTGCCAATGTTAGCTTCTGCTACATTAGGCCGCAAAAGTCGCTAGATAATAGAATATCGCAAGCATAAGTAGGCGAATCTCTACAATATCAATGGGAAGGACATCAAAATATATACAATCGTTAGATACCTTGGATATAATGAAAGACCCTTAGGTGCAAGAAAATTCCTTTTCATCGAACGGTAAATTAGCTAAATAGGCAACATTGAGGCATGTAGTTCATATATCTATATAATATTTTCGATTGTCTGTCTGTCTGTGTGTCTGTTCTTTATGCATGGCCACATTTTTAAAGCTAGAGCGTTCATACTTGGTATGCATAGTAAGGGGGTCCCTAGGCAGGTGTTAGTGAAAAAATAGAATTCCCCAGGGTGAAAGGGACGGAGAAAATGGGCGCGAAATCTGAAAAATCGCTTTTGGTTTTAAAAAAAATGGCCGTTTGGGCCAGAAGGAGGCCTCCGATTGAAAAGGTGTATGGAACGAAAGTTGTTCGCAGCCCCCCAAAATGGGGATACGGATGAGATCAGATCCAAAATCGGAGGTCATTTAGCGGCCGAAATCGAGGTCGCAGTTTAATGAGGCACAGGGAGGTTATGGTAGTAGTAGTATTGTAATGATTGTGGTAGTAGTGATTGATGATGGTGATTATGGTAGTAGTAGTGGTGGTAGTAGTGATGGTGATTATGGGGATTACCCGGGCAACGCCGGGTACCCCTGCTAGTATATATATATATATATATATATATATATATATATATACTGTTGTTGTTGTTGTTGTTCCCCAAGCTGCCTGGCCGAACAGCCCCAAGGCCCCGAGCAAGGCCAAGGCCATAACAGAGCACTCCCACAGAACCCTCCCAGCCGACCACAATAAAGCCTGGAGTGACCGAAGCCACTCCATGGCGGGGAGCTGAGGAGGGAGCGGAAACGCCCGGGAAACCAAAGCCCCACCCAGGGCCCTGTGCCCCTCAGCAATTATGAAGAGAAAGTTGAAGGGCAAAGGAAAAATGTGACGCTTTGGCTTCCAATCTTGGTAGATTGGGAGGTCAATCCACGGAAGAGACGCCGTCACTTGAGATCTAGAAAATATATAAGTAAAAGGAACAGTCAGAGTAAGCTATGGGTATGGCAAAGATTGCTCAGTTCTCACTCTGATAGACCGGCCCATCATCATTTGTATACCATATATACTGTAGGCCTATATACTGTATATGTATAGCCTATCAAATGAAAGCTTGACTAAACTCTCACCCAAACAATAATCTGTGAAGTCATATTCTGAAGAAAAAACAAATATATATTGGAATACCCGGGAATAAGTGAAATCGCGGCCTGTGGAACGAGAACGAGGACAGGTGTAGTGATCCTATAGTGAGAGAGATTGGCCATCTTTTTATTTGGACGCCATTTTGGTGCCGTAATTATCAAACAATGTGGTGATATTTTAGGTTTGACTATGTACAATATAATTATATCCAAAGCCTAAACTCTATATCCTACACCAGTATTGCAGATGGTTTACCATTGGTATGGACGTATTTGAGTGTAAAGAGAGACTATAATAACATCAGTGGCACCAATATAGCGGAGGTTGGCCGATATCTGTTACTATGGGGTCTCTAGGCAGGTGTAGTGATTGATTAGTGACACTGCAAGAAAGAGAGAGAGAGAGGGGGGGGGGGCGGATTCACACGAACAAATTATCCCATAACTTTTTTCCGCAATTTTAATCTAGCAGCTTCTGGCTTCTTCTATTAGACGGAAATGGTTAACTATAATAACCTTCCATCATTATAGTTGCCGATACCGATGTAAAATAGCTTCAAAAGGTTGCTAGAAAAAAGTGTTTGATAAAAATAATGGCGGGAAAAAGTGTTAAGGATAAAAAAAATGGCGGGAAAAATCGTTCGTGTAAATCCGCCTTCTGGAGCAGGGGCGTCCTCGTTCAACACCAAGATAAATCACACTAATGGTGCACCTCTCAGCTCAGATTTGGGGACTGGATTCAAAATGTCTTGGTTTGCGAGAAGTATGGCAGGGGGTAAGATTATAGTATACTTGTTGAACCATGACCCCTTTGCTGTGTTCTTTTCCAATTGAAAAAAAAAATAATAATAAATAAATAATAATAATATATACAATAAATGATAAATATATAAACTAAACAAATCATGTATAATATATAATACTTTAAAAAATCACAATGCAGTGAATATTTGAGTAGTAGAAATCCCAAAAGACGAAATACTTGTGTACTGCATAGAACATTGACAATAAACACTATTTTTTGTCTGGTTTTGGGACGCAGATAGATGCTAACGAGTGATTGAATCAACCACTTGCGAGTTTCGTTCTATAAGGAAGTTGGAGTTGTTGACATCGATATTTAGCAGAATTACCAGCTAAAATATAGTTGTAGTACATTTATAAATACATAAACTCCAATTTAACATACTCTTTAGCCATCATAAACCTACATTAGTATTGCATTTCTGTTTACTATTGATGTCTACAGCTCCAACTTCCTTATAGCCTGAAAATCGCAAGTGATTGAATTGATTGTTGTTATTGTTATTATTCTGTTTGGGGAATAAGACAGCTTTGTTAAGGGGGATGGGGGGGGGGGGGGGAATGGGCCGTTATTCTGGACCCCCTTTCTCCTCTGTGTTTAGCCCCATATAGTTTTGAGATTTTAAAACGTTTGGCCCATTAGTCTGGCGATTTTAAGACCTTTCGCCCTATTTCCTTGTCAATATTAAGACTTTTCGTGATATTTAGTTGTATTTTTTTTCCTGGCGAGCGAAAGCGAGCATGTAATTTAACAGGAAGCGGCCTTCGGCCAGGAAATTTTTCTATTAACAAATTTACAAATTTATCTTGAAGGAGGGTCTTGGTGGGTGTTTTTAAGTTTGATGGAGGTCTAGGGAGGAAACTAGAAACATAATGAATACATGAATAAATTGGGCGCATTTCATTTGGGCGATTAAGCACTTCATTTGAACGAAAAATACATATCATTTGGGCGCCAGTTATCTCTTCATTTGGGCGAAAAGTTAAGCTCCATTTTGACGTACTCGACACTTCACTTGGGCGAGAATCATACCGGTTCCCAGATATTCTAGGTGGAAAATATGGTTATACCATTCTGCTCATCATTTACAAGCACAAAATGTTAATAATTTTCACTTTATTTGCGGAAAGGTACACATGAACATGACGACTCTTGGGCAGGACCGGAATTATTTTGTCTGCGCTCTCTGTACAGTGCAAGGGAAACGTTTCTCAGGTCTTTTAGTTCAAGTTGGCTTTCACTATCATTCGTAAGTTATGTTCTAATAAGTTTTAAAGGTTTGGCGCTTATGCCAGACTTTGCGCATCTTCTAACTTGCACTGTAAGTTGTTGTGCTTCAATGTTCTTAATATCACTTGGATGGATATGCTCAGTCAAAGCTTTGATAATTGTTTTTCCACTGTCATAAGTCTTAATTCGGGCTTTACATCTGGTTTTGTTGCTTGTACACCTCCATGCAGTGTCATTATTTTTCAGTACTGTATCAACTCGAAACGAGAATCCATCGAATATTATTATAATTATTTTTGTTTTCTGTTGGCTTCTGAAATGGTGCCTTCCATGGTCCTGTTCGTGGAATGAACGTCTCTCTCTAGGAGTCTAGGGGATCAGTCTCACACAATGATATACTATGAACCCTCAGCCTCGTTTCTTCATCTCGCCCTTGTGTTCGATCCTGTGGTTCTAATCCGTGTGTTCCTACGGCTCCCACTACTCAGTCAAACTACTCTAAATTATCAGCCATCCTTGACAGACAGTTCTATAGTATTTACGCTGTTGTTGCCTTATTCTGATTTCGCCCAAATGACATAGTGAACTGGCGCCCAAATGATAGAGTAGCAAATCAAATTACATAGTGAACTGGCGCCCAAATGATAGAGTAGCAAATCAAATTACATAGTGAACTGGCGCCCAAATGATAGAGTAGCAAATCAAATTACATAGTGAACTGGCGCCCAAATGATAAGAGTAGCAAATCAAATTACATAGTGAACTGGCGCTCAAATGATAGAGTAGCAAATCAAATTACATAGTGAACTGGCGCCCAAATGATAGAGTAGCAAATCAAATGTTTCGCCCAAATGAAATGCGCCCGAATAAATCGACCATAAAGTGAACCATCCGCGCTCTCTCTCTCTCTCTTAATGGCAGTAATTCCGAAATAGAGCCGGATCAAAGGCAGTCTCCCAAACCCTGCTGAGAAGCGTCATTACACACCGGAATGAGATTGTCGATCGTATCGCAAGCAAAATCGAATCCGGATAATCTGACTACGATCACACTGGCCATTTTATAAGGGGACTGTTTTTTTTTTCTATTAATTTTGTTTTTTTAGTTTCCTCCCTAGACCTCCATCAAGCTTAAAAACACATACATTAGATCCCCCTTGTAGATGAATTTGTAAATTTTTCGGTAGAAAAATCTCCCGGCCAAAGGCCGGTTCTTCCAAATATTACAGGCTCACTATCGTTCTCCAGGGAAAAAATTACACCTATAAAACACGAAAGGTCTTAATATTGACAATAAAAATTGGGCGAGAGGTCGTAAAATCGACACACTAATGGGGCAAACATCTTACAATCTGAAAACTAATGGGGCTAAACATGAGGGAGAAGGGGGGTCCAGAAAAACAACCCATCTCCCCTTAACTCCAACAACCTTTCAAATATGATCGACCGGGGCCGTGTAAAGAAGCATAAGGTCGGTATCGCACGAGCGCTTTTTCCGGCAATATTTTCAGGCAATTGCTGTCTGGCATTTTCTAAATTAAAGCTATGGACGATTTCAGCTTCCTGAAATCATATAAATCCAGTCTAGTGGTCGATTCCAATACGAATATACGAAAAAGTGATATGGGAAAAAACTTGCTCATCGAAAATTGCCGAAAAAACCCCTCTCGTGTGACACTGGCTTCAAGGGTGACTTTTCAATTTGGAGGACGTGGTGACCGGTCAACTCAACCAGTAGACCATTTCAACCTGTACCAAATCAACCAATACGGTTAGGTTAGGTTAGTACTATATTTTGGCACTGGTTTGGTTGGTCTGGGTTAATTTGTCACTGGTTGAGAGCTACTGGTTGAAATGGTCTACTGGTTGAGATGACATGGAACCGAGGACGTGTATGCATTGTTGGGAGGGAAGGGTTTGTTCATGATTATATTGATTTACACCTACGTCTTGGGTTAGTTATATTGATTTACACCTACGTCTTGGGTTAGTTATATTGATTTACACCTACGTCTTGGGTTAGTTATATTGATTTACACCTACGTCTTGGGTTTGTTATATTGATTTACACCTACGTCTTGGGTTAGTTATATTGATTTACACCTACGTCTTGGGTTTGTTATATTGATTTACACCTACGTCTTGGGTTTGTTATATTGATTTACACCTACGTCTTGGGTTTGTTATATTGATTTACACCTACGTCTTGGGTTTGTTATATTGATTTACACCTACGTCTTGGGTTAGTTATATTGATTTACACCTACGTCTTGGGTTTGTTATATTGATTTACACCTACGTCTTGGGTTTGTTATATTGATTTACACCTACGTCTTGGGTTTGTTATATTGATTTACACCTACGTCTTGGGTTTGTTATATTGATTTACACCTACGTCTTGGGTTTGTTATTCTTGCTGTAGTTTATAGACGGATGGAACGGAGATGTATGCAAAGTTCGCTTACACACACATACACACACGTGAACCAACACACACACACACACACACACTCAAACACACACACACACTCAAACACACACACACACAGAAGGGAGTAAGGAGTCTGGCAATAGATGGATAGATAAATGGCGTCCAAATAGATGACCAATCACTTTTACCACAGACGATTTTGTGCAGTTCAAGAAGGATCTGTGGGAATGAAAAAAGTTAAGTGAGATGGTTCGAAGCCTGTTAATTGCTGGAGGCCCTTTTCAAACTCAATAAAATCGTCTAATAGTAGCCAAAATAAAGATAATAAGACGTCACCGGTACAGTAACGTCAGTAAGGGTTGTTGTTGTTGTTGTTCCCCAAGCTGCCTGGCCGAACAGCCCCAAGGCCCCGAGCAAGACCAAGGCCATAACCGAGCGTCCCCACAGAACCCTCCCAGCCGACCACAATAAAGCATGGGTGACCGAAGCCACTCCATGGCGGGGAGCTGAGGAGGGCGACAGAAACGCCCGGGAAACCAAAACCCCACCCAGGGCCCTGTGCCCTTCAGCAAATTATGAAGAGAAAGCTGAGGGGCAAGTAGGGTTGTTGTTGTTGTTCCCTAAGCTGCCTGGCCGAACAGCCCCGAGTCCCTGAGAAAGGCCATGGCCACGATCGGGCTTTCCCACAGAGCTCTCATTGAGTGTAGATTGTGTTGTTGGCGTAAGTGGTTGTGTGAAATGCAGTCTTCTATGATGTGTTTAACCCCTTCAGACTCATATGACGCAGAGGTTGCCAGATTAGCAATAAGAAATAGAGTTCTCTCACTCTTATAATTACCTCTCCAAAATTAGTTTTCTGCCCACAGCTAACTCAAAGACAACTGCAGAGGTTGAAGTAACTAAACTAAAGGTTTCTAAATACCCCTGATGGTAACAAAGGCTTTAAAGTATCCCTAATCGGCTCAAAATCGCGTCATATGTCGGAGAGGGTTAATGGTATGGGGTGCTGTGTTACATCCCGGGCAGGCGTCGACAACGGAGTCATCCAGTCTCTTCTGATAGCTCAGGAGAGCTGGATGGTGTCCGCATCTCAGCCTGGCCAGGTGGACTCTGTCCTCGCGAGGAAGGGAGGATTCGGAAGGATGGATTTCGGGAGGTCGTGCATGCAGCTGCGTGTTGTCTGTGAGTGAGTGGATGGATCGGTGAGAGATATGAGTATGGATGTGCTTCTGGAAGTTGGTTCGGGGTGGGCAGGGAGGGAGAGAGGACAATAATTGTGTGTGATACCGTGTGCTGGGTGTTGTTTTGATATTTCTTGGTGTCTGTGGGTGTGTTGCCATGTAGTTTAGTGGGTGGTCTTGGTTCGTTGAGGCTGCTGCCAGGAATTGAGTGCCTCTCATGTCCAGATGGTCTTTGACTTTGAGGATTTTGGTTTCTTGATGTAGGTGATCTGTGGGTGCAGTAGCTGTGCAGCCTGTAATGATCTTCAGGGCTTTGTTTTGAATAGTCTGTAAGGTCTTATGATGTGTTTCAGCTAGGTTAGAAGCCCAGGCTGGGCTTGCGTATTCCATCACTGATCTTATGTATTATTTATATACTGTGGTGGTAGTTTCTTTGTTGTGTCCAAATTTTGTGTGAGCAAGTGACCTGAGGGCGTTAAGTCTGGGTGTCAGTTTCTTTTTAATGTTTGTGGTGAGCTGTTTGAATGTCATATGAGTATCATATGTTACTCCTAGGATTTTGGGGATGTGTGTATGTGTTAGGGGTATGTTGTTTATGGTGAGTTGAGGGATGTATTCAGTAAGGGTTAATGGGGTCAGCAGCACTTACGGTGGAAGTCAATATGTAAACTCAAGGACCCTTCATCATCCTGACATCGACAAATTGCATCCGGAATCAATAGCTCGGAAAGACTTGGGTAAATCCTTTAAAATCTTAGTTATATATTGCATTTGTATTAATTTCACTCCAACACCAAACACCTCCCAACAAAATTATTGAAAGCAAGCGTGTGATCCACCGGGATTCGAACCTGGGTTACCACATACAAGAACACTCCTTTACACCTCACCGGTCGTCTGTTGGTCAATACTACAGTCATAATGTGTGCGTGTACGAAATAATAGTTTCAATATCAACAACAACAACAACAACAACTATGGACAAGTCAACAATAAGAAAGTTAGTACTTTGTTTCTCTCTCACCTCACCGGTCTTCTGTCCTGACGTTATTCTTGACTTACAGTGTGCTGGCTTAATAATTCAGAAGGGTTGATAGCCTCTGAAGTTCTATATTAGCTAACTAAGCTCAGACGTGATGTGTATGTGTGGGTAACAACAACATCAACAAAGAACTAAGGACAAACTAACAATAAGACCACTACCATATGTACTCTCTCTCTCTCTCTCACACCTCGCCGGTCTATGAGTCGATATCACGGACGTAAATTGTATGAGGCCGAGGGAGAGAGCGAGAGAGAGAGAGAGAAATCAACAACAACAACAACACAGGACAATAAGGTCACCGCCCCCTGTACTCTATCCCTGTCTCTCTGTCTCTGTCTCTCTCGCTCCACCGTGGTATTATGGGTCGATATCAAAGACGTCATTTGCCGTCTCGCGGGAGGCACCCAGGAATTCAATAATGCCGAGACAGTGAATTGTGGGAAGAGAGGAGGGGAGGGAAATCGAGTATCACCTGTTTTTAGTGGGGGTGAAGGGAGAAAATGTATGCTAGAAGGACACTGAGTTCGGGGAGAGAAGAGGGGTAGGGTAGGGGAATCAAGTACCACCTGTTTTTAGTGGGGGTAGAAAAATAGAAAGTTGGGGGAGAGATATCTATTTTATTGGGGTACACAACAGGGAGGGGGTAGGGGTATCAAGTATCATCTGTTTTAGTGGGGGTAGAAAGATAGAGAGTGAGGGGAGGGGGTAGAGGTAGCTGTTTTAGTGAGGGTAGAAAATGGAGAGTTGGGGAGAGAGAGGAGGGTAGGGGTATCAAGTATCACCTGTTTTAGTGGGGGTAGAAAGATAGAGAGTGAGGGGAGGGGGTAGAGGTAGCTGTTTTAGTGAGGATAGAAAATGGAGAGTTGGGGAGAGAGAGGAGGGTAGGGGTATCAAGTATCACCTGTTTTTAGTGGGGGTGGAGGTAGGAAATATACGTTTGGAAGATAGATATATAAAGAGAGAGGTTGATACTATTGGATAAACGCATTGGCAAGGAATTCAATATTGCCGAGACAGTGAGTTGGGGGGATGGGAATCAAGTATAAGCTGGTTTAGTGGGATAGGAACACATGGAAGTAAGACAGATTTATAAAGAGATACATATACAAAGATAGACAGGTTGATTTATATAGACATACATATACAAAGTAGGCAGATAGTTTTATAAAGATATACAGTATATAACACAGATAGGCAAGTAGATTTATACAAAACAGGTAGATAGTTTTATTAAGATATATATAACAAAGATAAAGTATATTTATAAAGAGATATATCAAATATATAGGGAAATAGGTTTACACAGAGGCGCAGCTTAGAACAGAGATACGCAATTAATTATAGATCAACAAATGGAATCGATGCTCAATAATGCCTGGACAGAGAGTTGGGGAAAGGATAGGATAGAATAGGGGATCGAGTATCAGCTGTTTTTAGTAGGGGGGGGATAGGAAATGCTGTATATGTTAGGAAAATAAATATATATGTAGAGAGATTGATACTATTGGATACTATAGTGGAAGGAATTCAATATTGCCGATATTTGTTTACTTGTCCAAGCTGTCAGGCTCGGTATGTGGGAAGTTTGGCACGTTCTATCAGAATGAGGATATTTGAGCACAATGGGCAAAGCTTCAAAAACAAATATATAAAATTATATAACCTTTTTCAGCAGTTAGCAATCATTGTCGAGCTGAACATCATCCATTTTCACCGAATGATTTTAATATATATTATATATATATACATATATATATATATATATATATATATATATATATATATATATATATATATATATATATATATATATATATATATATATATATATATATATATATATATATATATTATGTGTGTGACTTTCATGTTATGCAACTTTTCAACAACCACACACATACACACACCTCTCTCTCTCTCTCTCTCTCTCTCTCTCTCTCTCTCTCTCTCTCTCTCTCTCTCTCTCTCTCTCTCTCTCTCTCTCTCTCTCAAGCACCATCAGTGTTACCAGAACCCAGCAGGAAGCAAATGGAACCTCAAGCGACTTTCCGTGTAGAGATTGTAGGTGGTAACAGTGGTGGTGGTTGTGGTGGTGATGAAACAGTAGTGAAAATAGCGATTATATTGGTGATTTGATAGTGATAATGATAAAACAGTGGTGATTATAGCGATTATATTGGTGATTTGATAGTGATAATGATAAAACAGTGGTGATTATAGCGATTATATTGGTGATTTGATGGTTATACTGGTGGTGATGATGAAACTGGTGATTATATTGGTGATTTGATGGTTATACTGGTGGTGATAATGAAACTGGTGATTATATTGGTGATTTGATGGTTATACTGGTGGTGATGATGAAACAGTGGTGATTTGATGGTGATAATGAAACAAAGGTGATTTTATAGGTGATTTGGTGGTGGTAGTGGTGGTGATGAAACTGGTGATTCTGAAGGTTATATTGGTGATTTGATGGTGATAATGATACAAGGGTGACTATATATTGATGGTTATAATGGTGAAACCGTGGTGATTATAAAGGTTATGTTGATTATTTGATGTTGATAATAATATAATGGTGATTATATTGATGGTGATAATGGTGGTAATGATGAAACTGGTGATTATAACGATTATATTGATTATTTGATGGTGGTAATGGTGAAACAATGGTGATTATAACGATTATATTGATTATTTGATGGTGGTAATGGTGAAACAATGGTGATTATAACGATTATATTGATTATTTGATGGTGGTAATGGTGAAACAATGGTGATCACGACGATTATATTGATTATTTGATGGTGGTAATGGTGAAACAATGGTGATTATAACGATGATATTGATTATTTGATGGTGGTAATGATGAGACTGGTGATTATAACGATTATATTGATTATTTGATGATGGTAATGGTGGAACAATGGTGATTATAACGATTATATTGATTATTTGATGGTGGTAATGGTGAAACAATGGTGATTATAACGATTATATTGATTATTTGATGGTGGTAATGGTGAAACAATGGTGATCACGACGATTATATTGATTATTTGATGGTGGTAATGATGAAACAATGGTGATCACGACGATTATATTGATTATTTGATGATGGTAATGATGAAACAATGGTGATCACGACGATTATATTGATTATTTGATGGTGGTAATGATGAAACAATGGTGATCACGACGATTATATTGATTATTTGATGGTGGTAATGATGAAACAATGGTGATCACGACGATTATATTGATTATTTGATGGTGGTAATGATGAAACAATGGTGATCACGACGATTATATTGATTATTTGATGGTGGTAATGATGAAACAATGGTGATCACGACGATTATATTGATTATTTGATGGTGGTAATGATGAAACAAAGGTGATCACGACGATTATATTGATTATTTGATGGTGGTAATGATGAAACAATGGTGATCACGACGATTATATTGATTATTCGATGGTGGTATTGATAAAACAATGGTTATCATAATGGTTATATATCGCGAGTATATTGATGATTTAATGGTTATATTGGTGATAGGCTTGATGATGATGATGTGAGATATATCTATACTTTTAACCCCTTGAGGATTATGACGCGTTTTAACAGTATATTCTGGTTATCACTAGACGATTTTGTCCAGTTTCGGAAGGATCTCTAGGAATTAAAGGGGTATACAAATTCTCAATCACATTTCTGACGAGCATAATGCCTACCTTGTCTGAAAAAAAATCGTCTACACTTTAATGTGATCCCTGCACGTGACCATAACATAACATGGGTGAGGGCTGGTCCTATCCAGAGTGAGGTTTGGCATCTTCTACCCAGCCTTAGTCGTTTCTGTCTGTCTCGTTTACTATCTTACTTTTTCCTCGTGGAGGCAGGTGGCTAGGAATTCACCTCCCACTGTAAAATTCACCTACTCAACGAAACAAGAATAAGGGGCGAGGGAACGTGAAAATGGTACTGGACCCTAAAAAACGGAACTTTGAATGTTGTTTCTGTTCAGTCACTGTCTCTAGTCGGCCATCCCCAGCTGTTGGGCATGTGCCTTAGTATATACAGTATATACACACCGGTACATACATTTTGACTCCAACGTCCCTTGAATTTGGCTCTGTCACTCTTTTAAATTTGGTGGAGACACTCGTTACAGGCAACCAGCCTTTTGTCTCCTCCTTGCACATAGAAGAAAAAAAAAACATAACTAATAACCCATCAAAAAGGCTACTTTAGCCAATTTAGCCTTATCTTTTATCCCTTCCCCTTTCGAGTATCCAAATTTTCCCCCAGGGCAGCAATTCCCCCTCTGTTGGCTACCCCTTGTGGTGTAAATCAATGCCACTTCTTGGACTCTTGGCCTCTTTTGTGGTTCCCTACTCATGGATCACTGGCTGAGAGGCTTCAACAATGGTGGCCCTTCATTCCTTCCTCTCTGGGTTGATTCCTGGGCTGCAGTTTCCGGGTCTAGTCTGTTACGTGGAGGGTGTGTGTATGTGTGTGTGTGTGTGTGAGGGTGTGTGTGTGTCCTCTGGGTCTAGCCTGTTACGTGGAGGGTGTGTGAGTGTGTTAGTGTGTGTGTGTGTGTGTTAGTGTGTGTGTGTGTGTGTGTGTGTGATCTGCATCCAGCCTGTTACGTGGAGCCTGGAGGTTATGGGTTATGAGGTATTATCAGAGAGAGAGAGAGAGAGAGAGAGAGAGAGAGAGTGTGTATGTGCAAGTGAGAGTGAGTGAGAGGAAGAGAGTGAGAGTGAGAGATGAATAAAGCCACACCACCAGTCCACCACACACACACACGTATGTATCATTAGCAAGTGGTGTACACAGAAAATTATGTACGTGAGGCTAACGTGAGAGAGAGAGAGAGAGAGAGAGAGAGAGAGAGAGAGAGAGAGACCAGTAGATGTGTGCGTGAGTCTAACAAGAGAACCAGAAAGAGAGAGAGAGAGAGGTGGTGTTGGTTTTTGTGGCAGTCACGAAGCTGAACCCTCTTGTAGTAACGAGTCTATTCATTTAATATCCTTTACTTCTTTAGCTACAGTATGTGTGTAGGAGGAGGCCTCTCTCTCTCTCTCTCTCTCTCTCTCTTTTGTTCTCTCTCTCTCTCTCTCTCTCTGAGAGATTTTCCCCCATCTGAATCACTCAACAATTACGAAGAAAGCCTCTCAAAGCAAGAGTTAAATCGTCCCACGCTTGCCAGCATACTTTATAAAACAGTATATAATCTATTTGTTATTAGAACCTTCCAATACATAATAACTAGCGTAATAATAGCACCTTCCAAACCTGAGTAAAATTGCACTTCATGATATCTAGCGTAACCTTCCGAAAATGAATAAAATTGCCTCAATTTACCCAGCATACATAATGAACAGCCTCATCATATATTGCAAAACACTGGTTAGACACCAAAGGCAGCCCTCCTCTCGTGTTCGGAAACTATTATAACCATTGATATCAGGGCGGGTTCCAATCAACGGGCCGGTAGTTCAAAGGACACGATTGGCTAGGAGTGTAAGGGAAAGCGAGCAACAACAGACAGGGATGTAGGGGAAAGCGACAACAACAGACGGAGGTGTAAGGGAAACATGAAACTGAATAATTCGCTGGGGAAAGGGAGGGTGGAAGGGATAAATTGAGCTAGCATGGACGGAAGAGAGAGAGAGAGAGAGATAGTTACATAAATACACAGACTGCACAGACCTTGCGGCCCTTACTAGGCAGTCAGGACTAATTTCTAACAAAATTTGCTACTACTGTAAGTGGCAGGTAAGGATAGCAAAGCAGAAGGCTCTCTCCCCACCCACCACTCCTGAGTGGAAGGGAAAGCAAGCAACAACAGACTGAGTGTAAGGGAAAACAAACAACAACAGACAGTGTAAGGGAAAGCGAGCAACAACAGACAGTGTAAGGGAAAGCGAGCAACAACATAATTAACCCCTTCACCACCATTACGTAGTTTTCATCATATTCTGGTTACCATTAGACGGGTTTCTTTCGTTTGCAATCTACCTATGCGACTCAAATGGGTAAATACGATCTCCCATGTTTACGCTAATGTGAAGTTTGTAGCTTAATATTTGGAAATAATAATTTAAAACTATCTATCTCTCTCTCTCTCTCTCTGTATATATATATATATATATATATATATATATATATATATATATATATATATATATATATATATAACACAAACAAGTGTTAAGTCATGGGCAGGTCGGTAGGAAAGGAACGCATTTCCTTATCCCGGATTTTGATGTTGATGTTGGTTGTTCAATGTGATGTGGGGCAAGATAGCACTAGGCCTATATAATATATATTTTGATGTTGATGTTGGTTGCTCAATGTGATGTGGGGCAAGATAGCACTAGGCCTATATAATATATATTTTGATGTTGATGTTGGTTGCTCAATGTGATGTGGGGCAAGATAGCACTAGGCCTATATAATATATATTTTGTAGGAGAGGCAAGACATGTAATACATAATGTACAGTCGGCCTAATAAGTGATGTCTCTGTACCAAGTATATTTCGATCAATAATTGGTATCAGCAATGTCTAAAACTTGATTTATACGTTTCGAGCGAGATATACCAGCATGTTCCTACACTTACCCACCCTATTCAACATCTGACAGACATTAAAACAGCCCAGAGCGAGCCAAACTTAATGACATCTGAGACATCACTTATTAGGCCGACTGTACTGCTAGAAAACGGTATTACTGGTTAAATGTACTACTGGTTCTTTTATTTTATTGTATTTTGTCAATGTAATATATGGAAGAGGGTTGTAGGAACGCTAAAAGCAGTAACAAGAAATAGGGTGGTCAGTATGGAAGTGAAGAAGTCCTTGCATGACAGTGTGGTAATCCCGACACTGACTTACGGAAGCGAAGCATGGACGTTGGTTGAGAGACTCAGACCAAGAGTGAGAGCAGTGGAAATGAATTACTTAAGGAGTGCGTGCGGAGTTACATGGAGGGATAGACAGACTAATGAGGAAGTAAGAAGGAGGTGTGGTGTGGAGGTAGATGTGCTGGAAAGTGTGAAAAGGAACAACTTGAGATGGTTCGGCCATATGGAACGTATGGAAAGCGAGAGAATGACTAAGAGGGTGTACGAGAGCGAGGTGGAGGGACAGAGGGGGAGAGTTAGACCGAATATGAGGTGGAAGGATGGAGTGAGGAACTACATGAACGAAGGCGGTGCTGGTTGGGGGGAGGGGCGTCGACTGACTGGGGACAGAGGTGCATGGGGGCGGTTCGTTCGTGGCCACCCCTTCGGGGATCACGGCGTCAGGCAATAGATAGATAGAATATATGCTTCCAATAATGGCTTAAAAATAATAGAAACAAATTCAACCGAAATAACAATGCATATGTATATACAGTAGTATCACAAAGGAAAGTTCTAACAAAAAATATATATATAAAATCGGCCAAAAGAAAACTATTGTGAACGAAAAATATACAAATGTCAATTACAAACCCATTCAGGTTTCTGCGGTGAAAATAAAAAGTTGAGAACACCTACATGCACAATTTTTGAGTGGCAATTGGAGAAAAAATACACAACAAATTTATGCCTTTATTCTGCATGTAAAATTATACCCTGTTCCAGATAAGTAGGCCAAAACTCTTGTACCTCTCTAACTCACAAACGACTAGAGTAATCGAGCTAATATTGCTACCATTTGGGGTCAGCCTGGGAATACGTGAGGAAATGTACAACTCATTTGCTCTAGCCCCTTTTGAGTGACAGGGGTTAAGGTTTACGATCTCTGGCCTACCTATTTGGAACAGGGTGTAGGTGCCTAATGACTATGAATATATATTTTCGCTTCGCATGATTGAATTACTAGTGTAGTTTCGTATGCAGTGATTAACTCATCTGATTAGTTAATGGTAATTGAAAGAAAAATCACTCATAATTCATTCATATTAAGTTTACTTTCTTACATAAGCTCACGACGAGGAACAAAACCTATACAATATGTCCAACTGTGAATACCGTACCTCATGAGTAAAGAAATAAGCGTGATGTTTAGACGAGGATATTTAGCCAATTAGACATTATGACATTGAGACGTGATGGAAGGAGAGGAAGGTTAGTTAGGAAGGTATCAGTTTGTGTCCGTCACCGCTCATGCCTGGCGTAATTAACAATCTGCACACCTGATAGTCACCTAAACACTCTCTGCACTGTACTAAGATATCTGTATATTTACATGTGTTTCTCTGTATTTATCAACAGACAATTCACAATAAACTTAAAATACAGATAATCTACAGGCATTGACTGTAAAACCATGGTGTTGAATAACTAAAGAAATACAGACTATATACCATATTTGTTCTTTATGATTTTTTTTTTTTTTTTTTTTATGTGATTGAGGGAGGCAAAAGGCAGAACTGCCTATAGCGAGTGCCTCCCCCAAGAGTGACAGAGTGACAGGGCCAAAATCAAGGGACGCTCGAGCCAAAATGCCTGGACACACGGAGTTTGAAGCAATTTAAGTCATAGGAAGAGGGAAAGACTGATTCTGGGAGAGAGTTCCAGAGCTCAGCTGTTGAGTAGAAGAAAGACTGAGAGTAACGTTTCACTCTCGGGTTGGACTGTAGCAGCTTATTCACTAATATCAATTAAGTTCACTAAAACTTAATATTTGTTTATATAATGCTAAAACTAAATGTTTACCCTTGCAATGTTTTTAGAAAACGAGGCAATAATTTCTCACTAGAGTTGCCGGATACTTCTATTACGTTAATTTATATATGGAACTTTTCAAGCATCTTTTTCAGGTTATATTTCAAGAATCTTCTTATTTATAAATCATTGGAATTCATTTTGACAAAATAAAGGTGTTGTTGTATCAATAAACTATACGTGTGGCGTTATATACGAGCTGTGAGTCACGTGACTTTTAGGCGGGAAAACGGTGACAGTCTGGAGCGGAGTAGGCCTTGCTTCTGGGAGGGCAGGCAGTCTGTTTTTTCCTGTGATAGTTTTGTTATTTTCCAGCGCCACACATGTTATTCCTTACCTCAATTATTAACACAACCATATTAACCGTGATGGGCTGTGGAAATGCTCAGTATTATCGCCAGGAACTATGTAACATGGACAATAAGCAGTGTGATGTGGTGTAGGCCTACCTCTTGCTGTGGAATGTCGTAACTGGTAAGAAACTATTAGTTGTTGAGCCCTTGTTGCAAATATGTTATGCACATTTACATTTGTAATAAGATATAGGCTAATACCGGGAATACAAGAGCTCTTTCTTAAACTGAGTAAACACGTCTAGCTTTAACAAAAGTAGGCTAGCCTTGTACAAAAAATACCTACCATATGTGTATGTTTCTCGATTTGTTTTGCTTAGCCTATTGATGTAGGCCTACCCTTGTCCAGAGTTTCATTTCATCAGCTGAATACAATTGCTTAGCGTTTGATAGAAAACTAAAAACTAAATATCTATCTATCTAATTGCCAGACGTAATCCCGCAGAGGGGGTGGCCCTGAATGAATCGCCTTCATATGCTTCCATATGCTAAGGCAACTCACTCGATTATCTAGCTTGTATACCGTTTTTTGTAATGCTAGGCTAAATACAGTAGTAGTAAGGTACTGTACAGTACCTTGTGTAATATTTCCATCAGGTACCGGTATAGCCGAAGTAAGCAACCCTATAGATTTTAATTGGATATTGAATGAATGACAGTCAAAGTTAATTTCTGACAATGTATAAAATCGTACATATTTATTTGTGTAGCCAAATATTTTCACGGTTGCTGCCTAGCTGGGTTTTAGGCAATGTTTACGTTACGTAACAGGCTACCACAATCAGATTTTTTTTCTGCTTATATAGATTATTTGTAGACTAGGCCTACAGCTTTTCCGTGACACAAGGTAAGGTTGCGTTGTAGGCTATATTAAATCAAACAACTCCCGATGTCGTAGCCTAACCTAACTGAGGGTGGGGTGGGATTGTTATGGGTAACGGTTTATATTCAGTATAACCTCGCCAAGGCTAGGTTATAAAAAAACAATGTTTTTTATAAGGAGGATGGGGTGGGGGGGGGGGGGGGGGGTTTGAAGGGCCGTAGGATCAGAAGACCCCTTTTCACCTGCCGCGTAACCTACTTTACTGTCAGGGGAAACAGAGGCAAGGAGTGTGAGGAGATTGCCCAAACGGTCTCCACCAGCCGAGAATCGAACTCGGTCCTCCCGGTTAGAAACAGAGCGCTCTACCAATGTTGCTACTGGTCACCCCTCCAAAACAATGATGGTCAATTATAAATACGAATTAGGATTATATGACGTTATTATTTGTGTGTTGCAGATATATTGTATGTACTATGTATGTGCGAAATATGTGTGTGTTGCAGATATATTGTATGTACTATGTATGTGCGAAATATGTGTGTGTTGCAGATATATTGTATGTACTATGTATGTGCGAAATATTACTGTTGGTAAAGTACACATCAAAGGTCCCGGTAATGCATTGGCTATTGTACGCTTATTCGGTTTTGCACCATATGCGTACATGGGTAGATGGGGAATTTTCCGTTTCACATGTCCATTTTTGTGACCACTCAACTAGGCTACACCTCCCAAACCGGTATTTTACTTGAAAGTACTCTCTCTCTCTCTCTCTCTATATATATATATATATATATATATATATATATATATATATATATATATATATATATATATATATATATATATATATATATATATATATAAAATAAACATTCAGCAACGCCAGTACAGTATATATAGTGTGGTCTTTGGATCTAAATTCTACACGATAAAAACAAAAAATAAACAAAACAATATCGCTCAGCTGTGTGACAATTATATAATCCAAAATGGCGTCCACAGGAAAAGGTAGCCGATCTTTCTTACCATCCGATCTCTATCTCGGGCCAGTCATCTTACTCCGTGCACTGGCCGGTTAGCGATCGTTTGCTACAACCTTTCTTATATTATTAAAGCTGTGTATTGCCAGTCCCGTCGCAAGCTCATCTTCGCAAGATCATCACAAGACGGGGAAAAAAACAAGACATCTTGCTCCAACCCAGCAACTGACAGCGCGCCATATTTAAAACTTATAAATAGAAGATAAGAACATTCACCGCCAATTAAAGTTTCATAAGGGTTGTATTTATGGAAATCTGCTGAGTAAACAGTCGGTAAATAGTCATAGTTCATTACATTTAGCAGGTATCTTGGTTTGTAAGGCATTCTTCAACATGTGGGAAGGGTGTGCCATATCGGACCGAGTTTTGATTTATCGAAGGGAAGTAGCGTATCACCTAGTTTCTAGAAGCTAGCAATTTTTAGGAAGTTCTTTAGTTTCACAGTAATATAGTTATAAAATATGTCTACTTATTGTTATTAGCGAATTTAGTAGTTAATTTACCTTTTAGTGGCACAGGTAAAATACTCAAAAGCGCATGCGTAATGATCCGGCGTGCGTGCGGTGTTCTGTGGACGCGTGACACCAGTTGCTGAGCTGCTGTAGAGGGGATTGCACGTGTCCCTCTCCGTCACTCCGGGACCACTGGCAACCCCCCCTCTCCCTATCACGGTGTCATAGTGCCCTTATAAACACTTTTAACTCTTCTCTGACACTTCATACGGATATTTTGTATTGAGAAAGAAAACGTCTAGGAACTGGGATGCTTTACTAAGAAAACTAGTGAAAGTAAAATTGCCCTCACGACTATATATCTATATGCAAATTGCTTTTTATCAAGGAAAAAAAAACGTAGTTAAAATTCCTCGACTTTTCGGAATGTTTTTAATTAAATACAATATAGCCTAGTAACTATCCTCTAGCTATGATATTATTCACTAAGAAACCCAAAACACTAGTTAGGCTATGCAGGTTAATTAAAATCAAAGTTTTAGTGAACTGTTAAAACTTCGTAGTGACCTAATCTTCGAGAGGCATAGTGAGTGAAACTTTTGAGTATGGATGCGAGAGGATAATTCTATAATACCAGTGCTAGAAGCCTATAATTATACAAAGATATATATTTAGTCTTAAGTAAAAGCACAAGTCCCGCTATGTATAAAGAGGGTATGTCTCAATATTAGGCTAGTGGTGAAAACGTAAATTAGCCTTGTAAAAAAGTTAAACCTGTGTGTGTGTGTAAGTGCGTCGATACCACCTACCTTTATCATCCTAGGGAGCTGCATACCCTTGTCGCGCCTTCACTAAACCAGGTAAGACCAATCTACAGCTTTAACCCATTCTGTACCGACGACGTCTAATTTAATATTATTGCTATAGGCTTAGGTTTATTTAGATAATTTTGAGCAGTACAAGAAGTATCTGAGGTAGTGAAAAGGGTCAAGTTAAATTGTTCAAAGCCTGTTAATTGCTGGAGGCCCTTCAGAAACTAAAAAAATCGTCTAATAGGCATAGTAGCCAGAATAAAATGAGCCTATAAGGACGTTGCCGGTACATCAGGGGTTTGTTTGGTGGACCCGACCCGCAGACTCGCAGAGGGTTGTGGACTTGAGGTGTGCAAGGATCGTGGAATATGTGGTCATGTGTGGGGGAAGGGTTACATAGGCCTAATTGGTTTGGTAGAATTTTGAGCAGCCAGTAAGTTAGTAACTTATGGCCATAGGCCTATAAATTGGATATAATTTCTCCAGTGTCCTGACTCCTCAGGTTTTTAGGCTGAAATGGTTAGGCCCTAGGCTTATGTCAATGAAAGGGTTCCCGGACATCTCAATCAGTAGACCATTTCAACCAGTAGCTCTCAACCAGTGCCAAATCAACTAACACCAATCAAACCAGTGCCAAAATATAGTACTAACCTAACCTAACCTAACCGTATTGGTTGATTTGGTACTGGTTGAGAGCTATTGGTTGAAATTGTCTACTGGGTGAGTTGTCCGGTCACCCAATGTAAGATAGATACGCGTCACCAATATAATTAGGCTAGATGGTTTTCCGAATGTGCCCGATCATTCTTCCCTAATATGTTTAGGAATAAACGTACTTTAGCCTATCTGCTAAGAGATGTCAACTTGTCAAGTTGTCTTGTAGCCTATGCCTATCCCACCTGGCCTGGTCCGTATCATCTAGCGGTCTAGCCTATCCTGAGTTATCTAACCTATTCATCTTGCTGTTCCCTATGTAGTCAAAGGTTGTGTCCTCGGTAACTCGGTTTAATACTTCTGCTGCACAAACTGTTTTGGGCTGGGTGTAACCTACTTCGAATTCTGCTACTCCTCAACCTTTTCAGTGCGATGTTATACTCATTTGCAGCGACTCTAGACAATAACGGCCTACTTATTTCAATAATTCCAGCTGATTGGCTCTTGCGAGTTGCGAACTTGCGACCATATCCAATGTTTCGTCTTATAGTAATTATTTATTTTTAACAAAGGTTTCAATAATCACGGTCGTACAAGTCAATCAGCTGGAACTATTGCCATATAAGCAGGCCGTAAATTTGCCGAATCGCTGACACCGCGTTATTATACTGTAGCCTAAATGACTTGTTTATGATCAGACGAAGGGCTGTTACGCAAGAAGAAAGGCTACCCCTCAACATAGTCTTATTGCATCACATCGGTATAATACTAGCCAATTCGTACGCGGTCTAAAATCGACCAACACCACTTTTGCTCATATAGGCCTAGGCTACTTCACAACTCCATCCTTCCTTCTCATTCTCGGTCTGCTATTTCCTCTTTACCCTTCAACTTCACTCTTATCCTCTGATCCTCATGCACTATTTTAGTTATGCTCACGTGACACTATCCATACGCTCCACATGACCAAACCACCTCAAAGTGTACTGTACCTCTTCTTACTCCAGCATTCACACCACATCACTCTCGTACTTGTCAATCGCCTGTCTATATTTCCATGTAACACCATATTATTAAAATTTAAACATTTTCTGTTACTATTTTGTATTGATATCGCCCATTATTAGATATGGGTTAATTGAGATACCGGCGGGTTTTATACTTTATAGTCCATTGATTCCTCGAGTTTGTTCTTTATAAAATTATGGATATTTTTTTTGTTATTCTTTCTGAAATTACAGCCATCAGAATTGGCATGTTTTATGATAATTGCTCTGTAACTAATTACAGTTTGCAACCTATGGATATATTATATACAATATTACAATCATAAATCAGCTTACAAAGTTAATAGGCCTACAAACATTATTTAGTTTACAGTGCGGTATGTTTCCTTCGCAAAATTAATATGTACTGGTACCGTACGATACTTCACGGTACATTCTTGAATTATAATATATTGATACAATTATAAATATCCTAAATGATTAAGAGGTTTGCCTCTGAAGGTTCAATGATGTAAAATGAAAATGAGATTGTGGATTTCAGCTGACGGTAAATTCAAGTTTTAGCAGGTTTTATCAATAGGCTAGGCTATAATTATGCCATACCGGTACCGGTTAACAGAGCACTATGAAACTACGGTAGCCTACTGTCTCGGCGTCTGTTTATGCCATACCGGTACCGGTTAACAGAGCACTATGAAACTACGGTAGCCTACTGTCTCGGCGTCTGTTTAACTGCCGGGCGTCATAGTATTGCCAGGTGTTTATAATTAACAACATATTTCGCTTCAGAATCATTGTAATGCCTGAATCCTGAGGCCCTAATAGGGACATGACAATATTCCCTTTACTGGAATATAAACCAGACTTATTATGGCTCGGTTGTACAATCACGCTCAAAAGTGTCTAACCTTAATTTCAACTTTTAATTGTCTGGTTTTGTATAAGACTAAGAAATCAAATGCTTTTCACTAAAGAATCTTGAATATCGAGGCCTTTTCTATAAGTGTTAAGCAGATAGGTTATATTTATAAGCAAATAGGCTGTATTTTTTACCGTAGACTTTATTAGAGGGAAAATAAAACTGAATCAGTTGGGATGTGTGTACATGCTTAGATTGATATGCAGGATTCGAAGTTGCATAATAAATCGTAGGCAGTGTCCACCATTCTCTAACTGTCTTCGTGGCGCAATGCATAAGGTGTTGATTTTCGGTGTGAGCGTCCTGGGTTCGAATCCACGGACTGCCACATGTGTTTGTAATATTTCATTAATCGATTTTAGGAGTAGAGTTGGTTGTTGGATAGAACATAATTATGGAGGAAAATACGACTTTTGTTATCGTACACTTTATTAGAGGGCAAGTCAAAGTTGATATATGAAGGACAAAACGATTAGGCTAGTGTCACTATACAAAACTCTAAGGATGGCAACAGGTTAATTTGATGTACAATTGTCTGCATAACAACCTGGTACGGTACGTTGCTATATGATAAACCAGATACAGTGAACAACAGGTGACTGAAGTACCGGTACATGTTCCCCACCATTCACCCTCCCCCATCATCACCTGCCTCCGCTGAACCACTGAATATTTCATGGTGTCATTAGCGGCTCAGTGTATTTTTCCCTCAGGCACTTGCTTCTCTCGGGACAGGTTCAGTTTATTTCTGTATTGGAGTTGCTGTTTTGTAGATCTGGGAACATGGGCCAGGATACGCAAAAGCGGTCATAAAGTTACGACCTAGTATGGGGAGAAACTTGGGACTTATGACCTTATGACGAAACAGGTTATTATATTGTTAACATCAGTTTTGCATTACCTGCATTTATAATTATTCGACTGGAATAAAAACGTAGGCCTATGCATGTTTAGTTTGCAAGGGTGAGCTTGTGTTGATGACTTTAGTTATTGTGTTGCTGGAACGGGTGATAAAGTTCTTTTATTTGAGAGATACCGGTATCGTAGCTACTAATTCTGCCGAGCCAGTGCTGCCACTATCGACAGTTGGATGCAGGTGGGAAAGTTAAGAGAACTGCTGTTGCTTCTAGGAGAATCTAGGCTAACCATGAGAGTACTTAACTTAAATTGAAGGGAAAAGCACCCTATAGCCTTTGTTTCTTGTTTTGTAGTACAATGACTTTCACTTCAGAAACGTAGCAAGTTACGGTTGATAAGCTCAGCAGAATTAAACTTGACGAAATGAGATTGGCGAGATGGATGTTTGGGGTTAAGCTGAAAGATAAAATACCGGTAATTATATAGGCTAATGAGTTGAGGAGGCGTTTAGGTGTAGGGAATAGGTTTTTACACCATACCCGAAAGAGGATTTATGGAGCTCCGATCTTACTCTCAACCATCCCTAGAATCAAGACCAATGAGTACTTGCCTAGAATTTGGTCTTGCCTAGAATTACGAGAGATCAGGTTGAACGATCTTCTCTCAAATAAAACAAAAACTGGCAATTGTGGCAGCCCAGAACCTGAGTTGCCATTGCCAACTTGCCTATGTACGAACACTGGGATATGAATTTCGATGTGAGTATCCTGGGTTCGAGTCCTCGGAGTGCCACATGTATTTGTTGATTTCATTAATTGAGTTTATATGTGAAGTGGGTTGGTGTAAAAAACATAATAATACAAAAATGAAACCATAGCCTACACTTACGTTCACTCAGTTTTTTTAGAAAGGTAGCCTATAATATGTACGATATACTGTACCGTGTATAGAGTGTGGCTACAGTGCTTCCTAACATTATATATATATATATATATATATATATACAGTATACCCGGTATATATACTGTATATATTCTCTCTCTCTCTCTCTCTCTCTCTCTCTCTCTCTCCAATCTTGATGAGCTAATCCCATAAAGGTTCCTCTCAGCTTTAGCCTACTTTATAGGGTGGGCCTGGGATTACATATTACAGGCGACTTTTGTTCTTTAGTTTGCGATGGACATTTACAGTGGGCTTAATATTAAATAATACAGGATACCGGGTAGTTTTTTTATTTTTATTTATTTTTTCTATATTTTATAAAAATTTAAAGTGCCGTGAGCCCGTGAGTATTAAATAAGTTAAGATTGTCTCGAAAAATTTACAAATATATTTTGATGGAAGGTCTTCGAGGGTGTTTTATTTAGCTTGATGGAGGTGTTGGGAGGAAACTAATTGAAATACCGTAGTTAAAATATACATACATGAACAAACATATATATACGGTATAGGCCCTATATATATATATATATATATATACAGTATATTCCTATATTCAGATCACCCAGAGGGCTAGTATAAAATAAATACATCTTCAACAACTATATTCAGATCAAGCAAAATTGTACATTTTCACAGAAATCGGGAGCTGCTCAGCATTCCAAGGTCTTGGCGGGAAACGCGTGACATCCGGGAACCCACCGGGAGAGGGTGTCAAATCACCTTCCATATTTAACTCTAGGTGGTACTTATAAATATTTTCACTTCCCATAAATAACATTATGATATTGAGTTAACGTTTGTATTTTTAGTTGATTTTTAAGCCGGATATTTATTTTATTGTGTATAAGTGTCCAGGTGGAGGACTATAGACTCTAGCTGGATTCCCAGAGACGGTGACGCTCGGTAAAGACGGGTAGCTCTTCCCGTAGTTATTTTTGTTATTTGTGCGCGATATTCGAGTGCCAGAAGTGCGGAAAGAGACTGGAGGTGGTATTTGACGAATAGCGGACGGGCTGAGAGGAGAATGGGAAGGAAATAGGCTGAAATGAGGTGAGAAATATGGGTGATATACGCCCATCCCCGCTTAAGGACTTGTAAAATATATTCCAGACTAAGACTTAAACCACGGCTCACAAAACCCACATTATTCCTCGCTCTCACAGATTTCGCATTTAAAAACTCCGTCCAAGGAAGAGAGGAGAATGGACAGAAGGAAACAAAAAGGGTGGATTTTTTGTAAGGGGCTCTCCGAAGTTTGCAAGTTGAAAATTTTACGCTAATGTGTTTTGATGTACCGGTACCGGGTATATTAGATGATTTATTTTGTTTGTTCTTCTTCCGAGCACCCTGTATAGCCTATATTACCGTACCGTATGCATTTTATACTCTCAGACGGTTGAACCACCACCAGTCAGGACAGTCCATGCTTTAATCTACTACACCATGAGTCCGGCTGGGAGTAGAAAATATTTAATACGGTAACTCACGTGTATTTGTGAGATGTAATATATATATATATATACCGGTATATATATATAGATAGATAGATAGAGGCATATTCATGTTTAGATACAAATTACCCGGTATATAAAAACACTGAGGCATGCGGATTAAAGCGGGAAAAGAGGAATATTTTTGTGTGAATCTCTCCGTGATATTCTAGGCCATTATAGTGTTGTGGCAGCCAGCGAAACAATGGCGAGGAGTGGCAGGAGAGAGAGAGAGAGAGAGACCACAAGAACACAAGAAACGCAAATATTCACAAGGATAAAGGGATACAGGGGAAACTAAGGAAGCTTGTATGAGAAAGAGAGAGCACAAGAAACGGAATTATTCGTAAGGGGAAAGGGAGAAACTAAGGAAGCTTGTATGGGGGAGAGAGAGCGAGATATATTTACATAGATACACTGACCACACAGACCTTTCGATCCCAGCGAGGTGGTCAGGACTTTATTCTAGTAGAGATAGCTAACCCGAGAGTAAGGGACAGTGGAAGGAAAGGATAGCAAATAAGAAGAAGAAGGAGAGAGAGAGAGAGAGAGAGTCCAGTCAGGTTGAGAGGAAAGCAAGACGAAGAAAAGAAAAAACTGCGGAGCGTGATTTAAGGGAGACAACTTGAGCAAGGCTTTCCAGTGTCTGTGTATGAGAGAGAGAGTGTGTGTGTGTGTGCAGGGACTAGGGAGCATGAGAGTGTATGTGTGTGTGTGTGAGTGAGTTTGTGTATGTGCGTGTGTGTGAGTGTTTGTATGTGTTCCCTTCTCCATTCTTGCTGTGTGTGCGTGTAAGGACTAGGGAAACAAGAAACTGAAGAATTCGCTGGGGAAAGGGAGGTAGGAAGGGATGTACTGAGCTAGCATGAGAGAGAGAGAGAGAGAGAGATAGATAGATAGATAGAGCGAGAGTGAGAAAATGTGGAAGGAAACTAAACTATATTTCGATTTGGGAGGGAAGAAGGGAGGAAAAAACAGCAAGAACGGAGAGAAAGGAACACATAGCCTACACACACGCACATACACACACACACTCATTCACTCACTCACTCACTCACTCACTCACAGCCCGTAGCCTAGTAGGTAGAGCTCTCGTCTCACACACGAGGGGTCGGGGGTTCAATCCCCGGCCGGGCGGAGACAAATTGGGCTTGTCTCCTTTCAAGTGTTAGCCTCAGTTCACCTAGCTGTAAATAGGTACCTGGAATAAGTGGACGACGTTGTGACGTCCCATCTGGGGTTGGCAAAAATGGTACAAGGCGAGATGGGTATCATATGGTTCACCTAAGCTGATGGCTACCTAAGCCTTCGGGCGAGACGGTACCGTCTATAGGGAGAATGGTACCATACAGATCCACCCTAAGCCTTCGTTTCCAATGTCGCCAATTGACTAAAATACAGACTACACACACATCCACAACCATTCCAACAGTACATAAAACACTTAACATGCATTTCACGCAATACATTCCCAGTTAAGGAGGCGCGATAATAATGAGCTTAGCTCGCATTGCGTGGATTCCCCTTGACGAACAAGTAACTGAGTAACACACACACACACACAGACAGAAGGGACGATTGAAACAGCAAGAACGGAGAGAAAGGAACACACACACACACACACACACACACACAGACACAGACCTAAACACACACACACTCTCTCTCTCTCTCTCTCTCACATACACACACACACGAGATGGACGATATTGAGTAGGCGCATACAATAACATCAGTAGAATCAGAATAATAGATGACCCTTTAGCTGTCAGTTACAGTTCTCTCTCTCTCTCTCTCCCCCCCCCCCTCTCTCTCTCTCTCTCTCTCTCTCTCTCTCTCTCTCTCTCTCTCTCTCTCTCTCTCTCTCTCTCTCTCTCTCTCTCTCACATTGTAGCTCGGTTTATCCCTTCCTCCCTCTTTTATATATACCGGTATATATATATATATTTTCTCTCTCTCTCGGTAGCTCGGTTTATCCCTTCCTCCCTCTCTTTCCCCAGTGAATTCTTCAGTTTCTTGTTTCCCTAGCGCACACACACACACACACACACACACACACACACACACACACACACACACACACACACACACACACACACACACACACACACACACTCTGCTCTCCCTCTTTATATCTATCTCTCGGCATAGTCTATGGGGAAATAAGCATACGTTCAAAACTTTTTGCCAATATTTTGTGAAATGAGTTACCGGTAACATTTTCCAAGCTAATCAAATTTTCCGAGCAAGTCAATTTGTTCGAGCTAGTCAAAGTTTTCCGAACAAGTAAAATTTCTGACCTATCGTTTGTCGAATTTTCCTAGCAAGTAAAATTTCCCAAGCTATTCAAATTTTCCGATCCTGTCAAAATTTCGCTCTCAGGTTTGGAGATTGTTGCATCCTTTGCATGGCCTGCTCCAGAAGCGGTAACTTGGTTGACGGATGAAACGACGCCACTCACCAGGGATGGAAAATCGATAATGTCTGACGAAAATGGCCCTGTGGTGGTGTGTTGTGGGGGGAGTGGGGGTGTTGTTGGTTGTGTAGTGGTGTTGTTTGCATTGTGGTGGTGGTATTGTTGGTTGGTGTTGTGGTTGATTAGTTGAAGCTGGTTGTTATTGTTGTTGGTTGTGATGGTGTTGTTGGATGGAAAATCGATAATGTCTGACGGAAATGGCCCTGTGGTGGTGCGCTGTTGTTTTGGTGGTTGTGTGTTGTGGTTATTCCAGTTGCTGATGGTGGTGGTTTTATTGTGGTTGGTGGTGATGTTGTTAGTGGTGTTAACATTTTTTGTGGTGGTGATGGTGGTGCAATTGATGTTGGTGGTGGTGTTATCATTGTGGTGGTGGTGGTATTGTTGTTGTGATGTTGTTTGCGGTGATGGTGTTGTTGGTTGGTGTTGTGGTTGAATTATTAGTTGTTACTGGTGTTATTGTTGTTGGTTGTGGTGTTGGATGGAAGATCGATGTCTGACGAAATGGCCCTATGGTGGTGTGTTGAGTTGTTGTTGTTGTTGTTGTTGTTGTGGTGGTGGTGGTGGTAGTGGTATTATTTGTGTTGTTTCATGTTGGTGTTAAGTGTGTTTTTGTTCATTCTTGTGGTCGGTTGTGGTACCGTTGGCTTGAGTTGTTATTGGTACCATACCGGTATTGTTGGTGGTAGCCTAATGTTGTTAGCGTATAGTTGTTGTTTGGAATCACACACACACACACACACACACACACACACACACACACACACACACACACACACACACACACACACAATCAATCTTATTAATCTTACTGGACAATATATTTCCTCTTCCGTCTGGTACCGGTATATAGGCCTTTATATGTAGTGTAGCCTACTGTATATTATTATGTTCCTTCCAACAACCAACAATACTCCTAAAATCGATTAATGAAATTTACAAACACATGTGGCAGTCCGTGGACTCGAACCTATCAGATGTCGGCCTATTCACATCTAAGAAAGTAATAACGGTTTCTTCTTCAAGTTCTACCCTACCTCAGAACCTTTTATAAACTGCATTGGTGGGCCTCGGTTACAGCCCTTTCATAAACTTTGTTGAAAAGGATTGGCTCTATAGAGTAGGCTATGTTGTGTACATTTGATTAAACTTGCCGGACTAAATGTACGGTATATAATACCAAAAAGTTAAGAAATATGTTGTAGCTTCAAAGTTACGAAGCTTACGCTATTCTTTGCTTTGCTGCAGCAGTGCTGCGTAATATCCATTGGTACCCCGAATGTAACGTCACAGTTTACATTTTGCTGCATCAGAAGCTGCATAATTAGTTACAAAAAAAAGTAGCAGACAAAGTTTGGCGAGGAAGCCGCTTAACAAAACGTGGGGCTAAACATGAGGGACAAGAGGGTCCAGAATAACCTAAACCTCTCATTAAGGCTGGTTCATCTGGGTTGGGTCCTTCTGTTGGCTGTTTATCGATCACCACCTCCACCACCTCTGGTCACCTCTAGGGGGGGGGGGGGGGGGGGGCCATGACGCACACTATGACGCAAACCCATCGATATCTACCCTCACACACATACCGGTACACATAAACTCATACACACACACACCTATCGATATCTACCAGTACCCTCACACACATAGGCTACACATACATACACACACATTCATACACATAAACTCATGCACACACGCACACACAAACCCATCGATATCTACCTTCACACACATACATACACACACATTCATACACACATTTATGTGTGCGGCATTTCTTTTCCTGGCGACCGATAGTGACCCTGTAATTAAGGAGGAACTCGGCTAGTAAATTTTTCTACCGAACAAAGGTAAACAATTATCTCGAATCGGGTCTTTGGGGTATTTTTTATAAGCTTGATGAGGTCTATGGAGAACTTTAAAAAAAACAAAGAAGATAAAAATAGAAAAATAAATAACGGTACCGTATTATAGTAATAATAATAATAATAATAATAATATATATATAGGAGAGAGGAGTGTTCCTTGGGAACCGTATCTTCAGCAGGCCATGATTTGTAGACCACTGAAGATGACACCAGTGTGATGTCGAAACGTTTGATAATAAAGTATGGAACTGCTCGTAGCGTACTTTGTTCTTCTATTCCTGCTGTATATATATATATATATATATATATATATATATATATATATATATATATATATATATATATATATATATAGTATATATACTGTATATATTGTAAGTACTGTTATAGGCCATTGGTACGGTACCGTGCGTTTCAATCCTGCAGGTAAGGTGGCCTCTCTCTCTCTCTCTCTCTCTCTCTCTCTCCCTCTCTCTCTCTCTCTCTCTCTCTCTCTCTCTCTCTCTCCTCTCTCTCTCTCCCTCTCCCCTCTCTCTCTCTCTCTCTCTCTCTCTCTCTCTCTCTCTCTCTCTCTCTCTCTCTCTCTCTCATAGCAATCAATACTCCGACTCCCCTGTGATAATCCCCCTATTGAATTTATCTTGCATTTATTATTAGATTCAACACCCTCACAAATTATAGGTACGGTATGAAAGGGATAATTAAAGTGTCCATAATAAATAACCAACCCATTTAAAAGTATATTGGTGGTAATAAACCCATATACAAGGATAGAAAGATATACAGTAGCCTATCACTATCAATATACCCAATGATCTTATAGCCTATATATTTGTATGTACCGATTTAAGGGGAGGTTTGTAATTTGTTCCCTAGACCTCCATCAAGCTTTAAATTACACCCCCTATAGGCCTACCTTTCAAGATAAATTTGTAAATGTTTCGGTAGAAAAATTTCACGGCCGAAGGCCGTTTCCTCTCTAAATACAGGCTCGCTGTCGCTAGCCAGCAAAGAATAATCACCTAAATGGCACAAAAGGTCTTAAAATCGCCAAACTAATGGGGCGAACGTCTATAAATCTCAAAACTAATGAGGCTCAACAGGAAGAAGAGGGTCCATTAAAACAATAGAAAGATATATCGCCATCATAATAGGCTACACTGTAAACAATATCTGTATTTTTACATGTTGTTCTCTATATTTATCAACAAAATTCACAGTATACCGGTACTTAAAATACATATCTGTATTTTATTTTACAGGCATGGACTGTAAAAACCATAGTGTTGAATAACTAAAGAAATACGGACTATATGCCATCTTGTTCTTTATGAACTGTAGCAGCCTATACACTGATATATGTTAAGTTCACTAAATACTTAATATTTGTTTATATAATGGTCAAATTCAATTTATACCCTTGCAATGTATCTAGAAAACGAGGCAATAATTTATTACTAGAGTTGCCGGATACTTCTATTACCTTCATCTATATATGAAACTTTTCAAGCATCTTTTTCAGGTTATATTTCATGAACTTTCTTCTATATAAATAATTGGAATTAATTTTGACAAAATATAGGTGTTGTATCAATAAACTATAAGTGTGGCGTTATAATTATACGAGCTGTGAGTCACGTGACTTTTAGGCGGGAAAACGGTGACAGTCTGGAGCGGAGTAGGCCTTGCTTCTGGGAGGGCAGGCAGTCTGTTTATTCCTGTGATAGTTTTGTTATTTTCCAGCGCCACACATGTTATTCCTTACCTCAATTATTACCACAACCATATTAACCGTGATGGGCTGTGGAAATGCTCAGTATTATCGCCAGGAATTATGTAACATGGACAATAAGCAGTGTGATGTGGTGTAGGCCTACCTCTTGCTGTGGAATGTCGTAACTGGTAAGAAACTATTAGTTGTTGAGCCCTTGTTGCCAATATTTTATGCACATTTACATTTGTAATAAGATATATAGGCTAATGCCGGGAATACGAGAGCTCTTTCTTAAACTGAGTACACACGTCTAGCTTTAACACAAAATAGCCAAGTACAAAAACTACCTACCGTATGTGTAGCCTATGTGTTTCTCAAAAAGTTTTGCTTAGCTTATATATATACCCTTGCCCAGTTTAATTTCATCAGCTGAATACAATTGCTTAACGTTTGGTCGAAAACTTAAAGATCTACCCTATCATATTATCATTAAATACCTATATATCAGTTCTGTCTATCTATCTAATTGCCAGACGTAATCCCTGAGAGGGTGTGGACTTGAATGAATTGCCTTCATATGCTTCCATGTGCCGAGGCAACTCACTCGATTATCTAGCTTGTATAGTTTTTTGGATTTAGGCCTAATGCTAGGTTAAAAAAGTAGTAGAAGGCCTAATGTACAGTGCAGTACCTTGTGTATATTTTCCGACAGGCACCGGTATGGCCGAAGTAAGCAACCCTATAGATATTTAATTGGATATTGAATGAATGACAGTGCAAGTTAGTTTATGACAATGTATAAAATTGTACATGTCTGTAATGTGTAACCAAATACTTTCACGGTTGCTGCCTAGCTGGGTTTTAGGCAATGTTTACGTATACCCGGTACGTAACAGGCTACTATAATCAGAATTTTGTTCTGCTATATTTGTAGCCTACAGCCTTTGCGTGACACAAGGTAAGATTGCGTTATATATTATATCAAACAACTCACGGTGTTTAACGTAGCCTAACCTAGCTAGGGGTGGGGTGGGATTGTTATGGGTAACGGTTTATATGCAGTATAACCTCGCCAAGGCTAGGTTATAACAAACAATGTTGGTCAATTATAAATACCAATTATGATTATATGATGTTATTTCTTTGTGTGTTGCAGGTATATAGTATTTATATAAGAAATATTACTGTTGGTAAAGTATACATCAAAGGTCCCGGTACGCTAATTCGGGTTTGCATCATATGCCTACATGGGTAGATGGTGAATTTTCCGTTTCACATGTCCATTTTTATGACCACTCACCTACACCTCCCATACCGGTATTTTACTTGAAAGTATATAGCCTAGCCTATATATACAGTATATTATACGGTGTGTGTGTGTGTATATATGTTCATTCTCACATATATTGCTTTGGTAGAACTAGGTTACCAAGAATGACAAAATATAAGTGTAACAATACAAGATTCTGTAAAATTTACTGAACCATTTCTGGCAATTAGGCTACCAAACATTATCTGTAAAATTTACCTGATTCTGTAAAAACTTTGACAGAAACACTGTTAAATATAGCCTGCAATTGAAATGTAAATTTAGCAGATATATTCTGTTATTTTTTTTACAGATAATTTTGTAATTTTAACAACATTTTCTGTTAAAATTAACAGATTTTTTCTGTAAAAAATTACATAAGAACATAAGAACATAAGAAAATGGGAGTCTGCAGAAAGCCGATTGGCCTAAGCAAGGCAGATCCCTGTCCCACAGGGAGTCAGTTTGTAAATTTCACAGATATTTTTGTTGTAAATTTCAGATATTTTTGTAAATTATTATACAGAATCTTTGGCAGCCTAATTGCCAGAAATTCTCTGTAAATTTTACAGATTTGTTTTGTACAGTGTACGGTACTCAGTTTATATACCGGCGCCTTTTGTTAATCCATTGATTATTTACTGTGTAGGCCTGAGAGATAGATACGGTATACAAAGGATTAATTATATCCTTGTGAGATGAAAGGCGGGGGAGCCAAACGTAAAGAAGTGTGACATAATATTATGGGTAGGAAATAAAAGCCCTAATTTATTCCATTTATGCTCTCTAAAGAAGTACGGTATGGGTATGAAAAGGCAATTAAAGTGTCCATGATAATGTACGGTACCATGCTAAATGTACAGTATTTTGGTGGTAATTAATAATGTTAGGATAGAAGGGAAATCACTATCAATGTACCCTATGATTTTACCATACCGGTACTAAAGGTATATGAGTAGTAATAAACTCATCTAATGTTTAGAGGGCAGGAGGCTAGGAATCCTCTCCCCTTATAAAATTATCCTACTCAACGAGACAAAGAAAGGGGTGAGGGAACGCGAAAGTGGTCCCTGGGCTTAAGATTGGAATTGTACAGGTTTCTGTTCGACAAAACGACTGCCAGTAGGCTAATTGCACAATATTGCCGATACCGAACCTGGCAAATTTCCATGTACGGTAGGCTAAATACTGTCGCTCTTTTTTTTTTTTTTTTTTTTTTCCTGGCCGCGACTAATAACATAAAATTTTCCAAATTCCTGTTTCATAACGCTTCAAATTGCAATATGCGGCCAATATGGAAGGATCTATGGGACTCGTGCTAAATTCATACGGTAACTATTTCTATTTTGAATCCCGTGTGCCGTATTTTTCATTAGTGCATATATAGGCTAAATAGTTTGGGTGTAATGTATTGAAAAGTATAATGGTCCGCAGTGTCGATGGTTAATGAATGTAATTAAAAGATAATAATATGTCAATAGATGTCTTAGTTGATCTAATGTATTCGTGTCTGTATCTAATTATGTTTATATCAGTCTATCTCTATCTAACTATATATATATATATATACACACATACATACAGTATCTCTCTCGCTCTCTCTCTCTCCCCACTCAGGTTTTAAGATGGAGAGCCCATACTTGTCATGCATACTAAGGGGAGTGCCAGAGTAGGTTTTAAGTAGGGGGGGGGGGGGGGATAGACAGCTTATACTTCGATTTTCCTCCAGGCAGCTCCGGGTACCTCCGCTAGAAATATATATATATATAAATATATATATATATATATATATATATATATATATATATATATATATATATATTTATATATATATATTTATATTTATATATATATATATATATATATATATATATATATATATAGGCTATATATACAGTATGTAGCCTAGGTTAGTTTAAATGACTACAAAATAATGCAGTTTTCTTCCTAACTTCATTCACTTCATCAAGCTACCGGTACTTCACTAATGATTCTCTCTGCTAATGATTTCCTTTAAGTTTTTTTGTGGCTGTTTGAACCCCTCTAATTACTGGCAACTTTTTCTTTTGTTCCCCGAGTCTGTTTATTTCGCTTTTGTTGGAGTGTTTTTGATGAAAGTGCCTTGTGAACGGCTCTCGGTATTGTTTGATCTAGTTTCTTTGTTTCTAGTGTTTGGGCGCTGCTAATTTTCGTTTGTAGCGTATACTTTTAATGACGGTATTTGGTCTTCTATGTTACCGTATTGTTATCCTCAAAATCTATTACATTTCAACAATAGAAACAGCAAGACCTACAATAACAAATACATGATCAATAAAATATTCTACATTTTCAGCAGCTGCACCAATGACTATAACAAATATTTACTCCAATATCACCATCATCAGGAAGTGCAGTACACACCACTACCACCATTACCAACAACATCACCACTACCACTACCACTGACAACCATAGCATCACCACCACTAACACCACCATCACTACCACCACTACCACCAACAACAACACCACCACCACCACCACCAACAACAACAACAACAACACCACCACCACCACCACCAACAACAAGACAACAACAAAGCCGCCACTACCAAATTCACCACCACTACCACAATCAACCACTACAATCCTTCCTACCACCACCACCATCAACAACACAAAAAAAAAAAAATCACCGCCACCACCATCACCACCACCACCATCAACCACCACAATCCCTTCCCATCATCACAATCCCCCTCACACATCCTGAAATCCCCCACCAATCAGAGATAAATCCCCTGCAAACTTGTTATTCTCAGTCCCTGCCATTCAACAACACTAACGGGAAAACCAACAACAACACGGCCAAAATAAAACCTCATCTATCACCATCATCATCAAGTAGGCTACATTATTATCAACAACAACAACAACAACAACAAAACGATAAAAATAATACTTCAACTATCACCATCAAGTACATTATTACCACCACCACCAACCACAACAGCAACAACACGATCAAAATATTACCTCAACTATCACCATCACCAGCAAGTACATTATTAACAACAACAACAACAACACGGCCAAAATAATACCTCAACTATCACCATCACCAGCAAGTACATTATTACCACCACCACCAAAGACAACAACAACAACAACAACAACAACAACAACACCACGATCAATACAGATTACACCAATTTACCAAACAGATCAATATATATAATAAAATATGGTACGGTACCTCAATGATCACCGGCACCAGCAAGTACGGTACATTACCACCAATACCATCACCACCACCACCACCACCACTACCACCACTTCCAACAGCAAAAACAACAACAACAACGATAGCACCACCACCATCAACAACAACACCACCACTATAGTCCTACAGACCTAAACAGGCGGTTATGGGCGCGGTCACCTACCCTTACACTGGTGCCACCTGTCCACTTCACCCTTTCCGTACGACAACCTTTCCAAATTACTCTCACTACCTCCCCCCCGTTCAAGGTCAATGTAGGGAGATCGGCTCTCTCTATATATAATGTATGTGTAAGACTGTGTAGCCCACATGAATGCATAGATTATTATTGCTATAATAAATTATATTACTATTTATCTCTCTCTCACTCACCCTACACACCTCCCCCCTCCCCCCTCACACCACTCCCCCCCCCCACACCCCACACACACACCACACCACTCTACCCCCTCCCCACCCCCCACACCGCATACACCACACCACACTTGCATCCACTTTATTCCCCCCCCCCCCCCCCCCCCCCGTTCCCCTCTGTACCATCTGTACCATCTGTTTTGTCTGACTATGCAAGTGGTGGGGCGATTTGGAGCGGCAACATAACATAACAACAACACCACCACCACTACCTACAAAAATCATCACCACCACCACTAACTAGTACCTACAAAAAACACCAACACCACCATCAACAACATCACCTCCATCACCATTACCACTACCCACAAACCCCCCCCCCCCCATCACCACAATCTCCGGCACGCATCGGCAAGCCCCCCCCCCCCCCTCTCTCTCTCTCACACACACACACACACACACACACACACACACACACACACACACACACACACACACACACAATATACCTCCCCGTGGCGTAACTGATAGCGCGTCTGGCTCACAACCAGAAGGTCCCGGGTTCGAGACCCGGGCGGGGAAGAGACATTTGGGCAAGTCTCCTAACGGTGTAGCCTCTGTTCACCTAGCAGTATAAATAGGAACCTGGTGTAAGTGGACGAAGTTGTGACGTCCCATCTGGGGTTGGTGATCGGTTACAAGGTGAGATGGGTATCGTACTGGTCAACCTAAGCTATTGGTCAACCTAAGCCTTCGGGTGAGACTGGTACCGTAGTGAGAATGGTATCGTACAGATTAACCCTAAGCCTTCGTTTCCAGATGTCGCCAATTGGCTAAAATACAGACTACACACACATCCACAGCCATTCCAACGATACATAAACTCTTAACATGCATTTCACGCAATACATTCCCAGTTAAGGAGGCGCGATAATAATGAGCTTAGCTCGCATTGCGTGGATTCCCCTTGACGAAAAACAAGCAAGTGAATTACACACACACACACCAATCAAAGATAAATCCCGTGCAAACTTATTATTGTGTGAGCCCAGGGGGACGACAGGAAAATGGCTTGTTCCTCTTCGTTAGCTGTGTCACGCCATCTACCTGCGGGTCACTGGACTTGGTTTCAGGATGTCAAACGAAAGCAGAGTCCTTTATTTTGAGTCTTTATTGTTGTATATGCAGAGATAAAATTATGGTTTATAACTCAAACCTGACTCTGGATAGGACCAGCCCTAAATATTCCAGAAGGGGGCAAAGAGTCTTAACATTGGCAAGTCTATCTATCTATCTATATACTCAGGCCCAATCCCCACTTTTCCTTCTTTTTTTTGTGGGGGGGGGGGGGGGACTGACTCAAGACAGAGCCAGAATAGGGACAACACAACAGAAACAAAAAATGAACACACAAAACACACAATACATATTCACACACATCCAGGTCATCCAGGATAGGTGTGTGAATTTAGATTTGTAACATTGACAAGTAAAGTGGGTCAAAGGTCTTAAAATCATTCCCACTAATGGAGTGAACGTCTTAAGGGGAGATGGGTCTTTTTTTTTAGATCCCCTTCTCCCTCATGTTTAGCCCCATTAGTTTTCAGATTTTAAGACCATCCGCCTCATTTGCTTGTCAATATTAAGACCTTTCGTGCTATTTAGGTTTCGATATTTTTTTTCTGGCGAACGATAGTGAGTGTAATTTTGGAAGAAGGCCGGGACATTATTCTACCGAAAAATTTACAAATTAATCTAGAAGGGGGATCTAATGGATATTTTTTTAAAGTTTGATGGAGGTCTAGGGAGGAAGTTGGTAAAATAATTAATATGTGAAAACATCGACCAAAAAGTGCGGTCCCCCCCCCCCCCCCCCCCCCCCCCCCACCCCCCCCCACACACACACATTTAAAATTCCCAAACTCCCGATGCCCCGCTAAATACACGGGTGATAAATTCTCGGGGGGTTCCAAAAATTCTGTGCGAAACTTTTGCTGCCGAAAGTTTCATACCGTACTATTTTTTTTATTTTTTTTTTACAGACTACTAAAAAAAATTTGTCCTGAAGCTGCGGTATAACTTTGAGAGGAGAATTTGTTTATTTATTTATTTAGTATTTATTTAATTTATATATATACCGGTATATATATATATATATATATATATATATATATATTCTCTGACTTCCTTATTCCTTCCTAATTTTGTGTCTATGTGGCCTATGAAGGAGACATAAGGTAGGCTGCCTGTAACGAGTGTCTCCCCCAAAGCCAAGAGAGTGACAGAGAGCCAATTTCAAAGGACGTTGGGGACTTGGGGTCAAAACACCTGGAGACGAAGTTTAAAGCAGTCTAAATCATAGGATGAGGGATAGATTGCTTAAGGGAGAGAGTTCGAGTTCACGTTGGAGGTGTTTGGTGTTGTGGTGAAATTAATAAAAATGTAGATTACTTTCTTTGACTTTACATCTTTGCGTTCCCTTACCCGACTTAATGGTAGCCTACCGTACTCTTTGCCCCTTTTTGACTGTATTAATGACCCCTTGCTGAATTCTACTGTGTTCCCTGTTTCTTTCGAGTTGTTTCCTTTACTGACTTACTCCCTGTTTAAGTCTTTCGAGTTGTTTCCTTTACTGACTTACCGTACTACTGCATCTATAATCCCTTACTGAATTCTTGTTTGTTCCCTAATGATGTCTGCCAGTTATTTCCCTTTCCTTAAAAACTCTTGTCTCGGATCGGCTGCCCCCGGCTGTGGGGTGTGCCTGAGTACATACATACATACATACATACATACATACATACATACAGGTACATACAAACATACATACATACTACGGTACTGTATTTATGATCCCTTGCTAAATTCTTCTTTGTTCCTATTTGACGTCTTTCGAGTTATTTTCCTTTACTGACGTACTCTTTGCCTCTTTCAGACATCTAATGTATCCACCTTTCTCGACTTGCTCAGCAATTCCTCTTTATTCCTCTTGTCTCGTTTCTCTGCCTATTTGCTATTCTGTGTGCCTTCCTGCCTGACTGTCTCCCACTGTGGTCTCCCCCTAGGGCCCCCTCTCTGTCTCCCCCTAGGGCCCCCTCCCTGTCTTCCCATAGGGCTCCCTCCCTGCCTCCCCCTAGGGCCCCCTCCCTGCCTCCCCCGGGACCCTGGGACCCTTGCCGACCTACCCTGGGTGCGGGGATATTATATGCAATCTAGTTTGACCGTATGTATATGTATATATAACGCCGCCAAGTTAGCTTAACCACTTCTGTACCAGTGGCGTAATTTTAACTTTATTCTGGCTACTGTTAGACAATTGTACTCAGTTTATATAGGGCCTGCAACAATTATCAGGCTTCGAAAAATCCCACTTAACCCTTTTTACTGCCACAAACCCTTCTTAAACCGCACACAATCGTCTAGCCTAAATAGATAGAGCTTGAATAACATCAAAAAGGCGTCGCCGGTACGGAAGGGGCTAACCTAACCTATAGTCTGTTTGTATTCAGCTGACGGTAAATTGCCATGTCTTCATCTTGGTTACCCGGCTATTACCGGTACTAAGTTTTTGTAGCGAAATATGTAGTTAATTGTGAAAACTTAGGGTGTATTCATTCCAAGGCTCCAACCAGACATGATATGGGATAGGCTATAATCTGTATAATTTTTTTTATTATATATATATATTTTCTGTAATAAGGCGAATACCCATTTTTTACCTTGAGCTTTGACTGGAACACGCAATCCGCAGCTGTGAAGACGCCTATTGTCAAGACCAGGTTGCACAAATGAAGTCTGACTCCCGGGCCCTCTACCACCACTACCACCCCCACCACCCCTCCCCCACCTCTTAAGCCCCCCCCCCTCCCCTCCCCACACACACACACACACACCTCTACCACCATCCCCACCAATCCCCACCAATACCATCAGGGGCCCCTCGCTGTGCCCCGGAGACTATGGCGGCAATAACCTGACATGTTACCAGCAGTATTCACAGACACCTGTTGGTTTTGTCCCCCACCGACTTCTATACCGTTATTGGCTGTTGGCTGTTGGCTGTTGGCTAGTTGGATTTGGACTATACTCGGTTTCATTTCAGCTGACGGTAAATTGAACCCCTTAGCAACTTATTTCTCGATAGTTTATGGACACATTTGAAACGTCTATGTCTCTGCATCATATTAAGACCAAGCTTTTATAATTAGCAGCATATTTCACGACAAAATCTTAAAAATATCTGAGAAATTTAGATGGAGACTTTGCAATTTACCGTCAGTTGAAAATAAATAGAGTGTTGGCCTATTTGGTGATTGCTATTGGGTGTTGGCTATTTGGATTTTGACAATAATTCGTTTCTTTTCAACTGACGGTAATTGCAAAGTCTCCATCAAGATTTCTCAGTTATTATGCAAACTTGGTAGGCTACTGATATGAAACAGAGACATAGTACCGGTAGTTTCTAATTCTTCCTTTAGTTACCGAGAAATCTGTTGTTAAGGGATTCAATTCACCGCCAGATGAAAATGAATGTAGTTTACTATTTGGGAGTTAATTATTCGGGAGTTGACTGTTCTGGAGTTGACTATATGAAAGTTTACTATTTCTACTACCATTGTTGAGTTGTCCGGGGAAGCTTGAGTGATTACTATTCAGGTCTTGGCTATTTGGTCCAATGCAATTCTAAGGGTAATGCACTCCATGTTTTTGACTGTGAACCCAAAATGTAATGAACAAATTGAATACAAGTAAGGTATAGTTTTTCCATTTATCTATCTAGCTATCTACTATCTATCTAGCTATCTATTTGTATCTATCTAGCTATCTAGCTATCCTGTAATAAATTCACACCGTTCCTTCTCAATATAATGTGCTACCGGTATCTATGTATCTATCTGTCTATATATATATCTTATCTATCTACTGTATGTATCCTGAAGTAACCACACACACACACACATACA